>ML778819.1:762951-797470 GCA_009831015.1 Picea engelmannii
TGCTGCACCTGCACAAACTGATCCCACCACATGGATGCTTTTCCTTTCAGTTGGTACATTGCAATTCTTCCTTCTGCATGGGTGGAATAATTCTGCAGTTGGAAGTATTTCTTCATGCCAAGAAACCATGTCTCGACATATTCCTCCTTCTTTTGTTCTCCATCGAATGTTGGAGGCTTAATATTGTTCATCTCCCCTTTCAATTCCTCCTTTCCATATTTTCAATGTTTTCTAGTAGGGGACGGGCTTGAACTACTATTTGTCTCCCTGTCAGAATGTCTTTGGGAGTGACTAAGATGTCAGCTACCACTCCTCGACCTACTTCTTCTCCCATGGGTTATGCAACTCTCCATCGTACTTGAGTCTCTTCCCTTCTCTAGTTTCTTCTCTATTCTTTCCAGGCTCTTCAAAAATTTTAAGTTTAATTCACCTTATCGATCCCTGACTTTCATGAGCTTTCGACTATCATCTCGGCGAGCCTTGGCATCTCTTTGCAATCCTTCAATGATTTTCATTATGTGTCCTTCCTTATCCTTCTCTTTTCCATGCCCATTGGATTTCAATCCTTTGACTTTCAGGTTGACATCCTTTCCTTCCTGTTCGTCTTCTGTTTCGGGGGTAATCTGCACCTTTTCCCACTCCATACTTGGCGTTGGTTAATTGGAATCCTGACCTTCGTTGAACTCTGCACACGCACTGTGAAAATAAATTCAAAGTTTTTCAGGCCATTACTCCTTCCGGAACAATCCATAACATTTATAAGCCAATACGAACAAGAACGAAAGACATTTCGATTCAAATAAGTTTTCTGAGCTCTCGTTTGGTTCTACAATTTTTGTGTTTTCGAAACTTTCATTTTCAACACTTCGGGATTTCGGGACTTCGGGTTTTGGGGTTTCGGTCCATGAATATTTTAGACTTTCTTTCCTTTCCAACCCCCGACTTCCGAAATTCCAAATTTCTCTACCCTCCTAGCCCATATAGCACAGCGGTCACCCACAACCACGGTAGCACGTGGCACATTCATGAGGGTCCACATCTCTTTTAACGAAGTCATCGGGTCCCACCTCTCTCGCTTCTCTTCTTGGCCGACTAGAATGTGGTACATATCCATGTGTCCACGTTCATTTATAGTAAAATCCAACGGTCAGATCTTTCTCAGATCTACGACACAGATCCTTTCGGCGTTTCAGGGTTTTAGGTGTCAGAAGTTCGTGCATCCACACATATTGAAATTCCATTTGCCGAAATCCTGAAATCACTGTCTACTAACCTACCTAATCCTACAGTCAAGTTCTTCTCCCCATGATCTATGGTGTAGATTATTTTCAGGATTTTGGGGTTTTGGGTTTTTCGGAGGTGCTCACCTCTTCTCACCTCCCATCTCCCAAAACGTCGATTTCTTCCTAGGAAATTAATGGTCCCGATCTCTCTTATATTGACGGTTACGATCCAATCATGAACTCGTGTTTTGTGAATTCTCATGAACGCACCCATTGACTATTTTCAAGTTATGAGTCAGCGAAAGGTTGATCGCTCTCCACGCGTTCTTTCTGATGGACAGTCCTGACTAACTCGGGATTTTAAGTATCGTTATTTACACACTCCTGTGCAATTCCAAAGGGCTTTAAACCCTGTGCACACTTTCCATATCTAACGGTCATGAGGGCTAACCTTCCCTCCCGAACAGATCATAAAGCTTCTACACTTCCGGTGTGGAGTTCTCTCTCCCTGTGGACTTATACCACACTAGTTGTGGTTTCATAACGTCGCTATATCTCCTGAGCTTTAAAAACTGGTCAAGTAACTCCTTGACACTTTGGAGCAAACCAGGGTCTGAAATTGGCCTTCAAGACCAAATTTCCCCTCGCATTTTTGATCCAAAGACCGCTCCACCGGCCCATCTAGGCTTAGTGTTGAAACCTTGGCTCTGATACCAAACTGTAGCGCACCCTTTGCTTCTACCAAGAATTAATCGCTCTTAAAAGGAAATTTTAAGAGCACTTGGTACATATCTCATACAGGTATTATATAATCCACATGCATTCAAACAAATAAACATATTCGAAAAGAGTATTCATATGAGTTACTGCCATAATTAACAATCAATAGCGTTTCATACTAATTCATATACATAGCGGAATTCATGATAACATAAGTAGAAGAGTCATGAAAAACATGATTTAAGCATAATTAGATACTTATCTTTTAACAGTGGTAGATTCCACCAACCAAGTGCAGGCCTTCCACGAGCCTCCCAGCCTTAGACCACACTTCTCATCAGCTCAACAATGGGTCACCACCGAGTTGGGACTAAGCTCCATCGCAAGGCAAGGAATCCTAGGCTAGGTTGAGGTTACAGGGAAGACAGTACACAACCACAGGAAGGGATTCTCTCCCAGAAACTACTCACACTCACTGCCCACAGGCCCTCATTCCCCACATGCCTGTTCCACCACAGGAGTATACACCTTCTCTGTCACCTAGATAGTCCTTCGGATGCTAACCTCCCTTGCCTTGGGTTACAGCAACAGACTGGACCGGAAGTCTCCGGGCTCTATGGAAACTACAGGGTTCCTGCCAGGAGTCCTCTCCTTCCTCAACGCACTCTCTCATCGGGAGAGAATCACTGACAGGCCAACAAGCCACATAGAGTCCACTACTACGTGGCCTCAATAGTCCCATGAAAAAAAGAAGACACAGACTCAAGCACCACTAGTTCAGCAATCACAGAATGGTCTCATGGTCACAGCTTTGGGACAGGGACTCCACGCACAGGCTCAGTCTCGGTAGTGGATGCACACGGATTCTCCAGACGAACACCGGATTTTCAGTTCAGAAGGTGTACAAGGTTGTTCTATAGAGGTTGGATTCATCGTACCACTCCGAGGTCGTACGCACTTAGGTCGTCGAGTGAAAAAAATGGAGGAGAGCCCCTCCACGGCTCATCTTGGCCATTTTATTTGCATGGGTTGGGGCTGACACTTGTCACCCTGGAAACTGCATGTGTTCCTTAGCATGCATTACCTTCCCTATGGTTAGGAACTTAGGATAAATCATAAATGGAAAATGTTATTTTTGGGATAATAATAAAATATTATTCCCAAGCTTAAGCCCCCTAGGTCAAACACTTAGCCCCTTTTTCCCACCTTCCAGCCCCTAATTCCTTGCCCACTCTATGGATGCTTAGTCCCCCTTCACTCATTCATTATGGTCGGTCTACACATGGCAGTGTTTATATTTTATTAATTGTTCTGCATGATTGCATATACAACAACAGGTTTTTGGCCTTCAACACTTAGGCTCCCTAGCCTAACAACTACATAAGCCTCCAGCTTATAAGAACTTGGATCACCAGCCTATAAAACATAATTACAATTCCTTTCAAAACATGGTTTACAACGGGGCTCGGCCTTGGGGACACTATAGTATTAATCTCCAAATGTCTATACAAAATGTGTTTTTACAAAAACTGGACTTCTACAGAGTCTCAGTTCTCTCCCTCGAGATCTCTCTACCTGATAATTCTCCTATTCTCCCTCTCCACTCTACTCCTCGAGAGACTCCTTACAAAAGAGGTCTCTCTTGAGCTTATCCTCATCCACTGCCTCGGTGCTATCGCTATCTCAGAGCGGCTCCTACTCCTACAACTACATTACACAAAAGGAAGTCGTAGACCTGACTAATCTGGACTTAGCTACAGGTAACCATTAAAGGAAACCTCAACCACTACCTGTACAAAGGCATGATCTGGTCTCTATCAACCTTACAACATTAAATTCAAATTCAAATTTTGAAAAATGAGAGGGTTGCACCTCTCCCTTTCATGAATGTGTGCTAGATGTGTTGGCTAGTTGGTGCTTATGCTGAGTTGGAGTGATGCTCCTACATCATTTTCTCTATATCTTATGCTCTTTAAGACCTTGGTTAGGTGGTCTATATATTTTTCAAGGTGATCCTTGTCAAATATTCTTGTTGCAATTATAGCTAGGGTATTGAGTGCCCCTTGTTGATGGGTCCAAATTCAACCGAAAATAGTAAGGGGTTCTCCCCCATAAGAAGTCCCAATTAGACCTCCCACCATTTGGAATAGGGAACCCATTTGAATTATGGCATGGAAGCCATTTTTGGTTTGGTTATATTGGTTGCATCTTGTTCCACCGATGAGGGTGAGTAATGGGTGGTTGTGCAAAGGGAATATGTAGATGAAGACTACCTAAATGCAGTCCTAATCTAATTCCAATCTAACCTATCTTAGCTAGGATTGAATTAACGTAAGTGAATTAGTTGTAGAATGAAACTAACTCTACCAATATCTTCACCTAGATAGATGAAATAAAGAAATAAATTTAGATAACACATGCACGTGAATATATAACTAGAATAGTCTAAGTCACTATATCACATACATTATAAGCTCATTTTCCCATGACATGTAATATTAGAAAGAATGACAAAACTACAAGAATACATCTATTTCATCATAATAGTCCATAAACAAACATGCTCTTATAGCCCATGTGAACAAAAAACATTCTTCTTGAAATAGTTCACAACAAAACAACAAAACATGCAAATCCTTCTCTCACTCAAAATTTGGCCATGAGAGCTTCTCTGTATTAACAATTTCAACAATAGTATATGAAAAATATTACGACAACTCTCCAATTTTAGTTGACACTATATTCCCTAGAAGTAGTTCAGAGGTGTACAATGTTTGAAGAGCCAAAATCCTTTTCTTTCAGTTCTATTCTAGTATTTGTTGAGGTTCAATAAGACATTTGTCCTTTTGTCTCCCTTGATGGCCTTTCATCTTCTAGTTCTTGTCCTCATCCTCTTTGTGATGATGAACAACAAGAACAACAATTACATTTTGAATTTGTCTCCTAGCACTAATGGGTCATCATGGATTTCAACCATATGTGTCTTTCGCATCATAAAGACTAGATTTGGGTATGAGGGAATCTTCATCGTCCTGATTTTGGCAGTCGATCATCATGGAGTTTCTATATCCATACTTCATACATTTTCCTTCTATGTTCTTTTTTTCTCATCCATTACTGCTACATCTTTCGGTATTTCTCCTTCATCATCTTTAGTTGTACATTTCATCATGAGAATGTTGAGAATGAGCCTCCTTTGCTCAATGTATGACAACATTCAACATACAATATATGAGAGTAAATCCAAATAAAATATCAAGAATAATCATTTGAATGAAAATAAATGGAGTATAAAATAATTTAAGTATCATTTATAAACTTCCCTGAGTTCGATTCATGGTTTCTTCACTCACGTTCGAGTTATGGTGTTCTTCAAGGTTGTCAATAAGGTGTCAGATATTAATAAAAAAATATGTATACCATAGGTTATTAATTTCTCAAATATTATAACTATGAATTTGTATGTATCTAAGATACCTTTCCAACGGTATAAAGAACGTGAAAAATGGACACCCGAGTCAAAATTTATGACTATTTTACGAAATTCACTCTTCTTCTGCTCGGAGGAGTTCGAACTAACTCCTCTAACCTGCTCCAAGGAGTTGTTTCTAACTACTTCAAACTTGACTACATGTACCATGAATTAGTAATTTCTCATATAACATAACTCTAAATTCATATATCTATGAAATACCTTTCCAATGCTACAAAGAAGTCACAAAATGGACACCCGAGTCAACAGTTATGGTCGATTTAAGAGAGACAAATCTCTTTTGCTTAGAGGAGTTGATAACAACTCCACCAAAATTTCTCGGAGACTTTCTTAACAAATTCGTCGAACTAATCGGAGGCTTTGAAGGAAACTCTTCCAAGTAACTCAGAAGAGTTGAAGGGAACTCCTCCAAACTGGAATAAGTACACCATGCATTAGGAATTTCTCAAATCACATAGCTAGAAAGTTGTATAGCTCGAAAATACCTTTCCAACGGTATAAAAAAGTCACAATACATACACCTGAGTCAAACACTATGACCATTTTATGAGGGGAAATTCTCTTTTTCTTGGAGGACTTGATGACAACTTCTTCGACCTGCTCGAAGGAGTTGATGACAACTCCTCTTAATTTGCTTGAAGACATTTTTAACAGCTTCCCTGAACTTTCTCGAAGACTTTCTTAAAAACTTCCCTAAACTTTCTCGGAGGATTTGAAGGAAACTCCTCGAAGAAACTCGGAAGAGTTGAAGGGAACTCCTCCATCCGAGGAAAGAAAAATTGGAAAAATTCTAAGTGTCGAACTGGAAAGAGATAATGAGATCTTGAGTTCAAATGCTCGTAACTTCCTCATACGATGCTCGATTGAGGTCCCATTTTTTGCAACGCAAAGAGAAAAAAGAAACGTTTCTATCAATATAACTGAACATGGTGTTCCATCATTTGATTGGATCCATTTATAACTATGGCCACGACTATTGAGGCTTTCTGGGTGGGAAATCTTAGACAAACATTTTGGAACTTTCGGGCCTTAAATTTCAATTTCGTTATTTATTTTGGAATTGCAATGGAGAGAATAATTCAATTAGCCTTTTTTAGAGATGAAAAATTCACTTTGAAAGACATAGAAAAAGTGTTCTCAAAGGCTTTTTTAATGAAATTTCAGGTCATGTGTTCGTTGTTGCTTCATCCAAATCTAATTTTTTCAGTTATTGAGTCATATGTGATGTACATGCTCTTGATCCACCCATTAATAATAATATTATGCATTAATAGCACAAAGTTATAAATACACCAAAACTGCCAACTGACGTCCAACGTGTTTAGCACTCTCTAGGAATTGAAAGGACCAAATTTCTCCCAAGGTGTGTTTCAGAACCAATGCAAGACATGTAGGTGTTATTAATAACCCATATGATTCTAGGAGAGGCTTCCACAATAAAGATTTTTTTGTAACATCAAGAAACAAAAAAAAAACAATCTAGTACCATGTGTGTGAAGATAGCCACTCGGAACACTAAAACTTGATTATGACTGTGATCTTAAGCAAATCGGTTGAGATAGAAAATTAATGACCAACTGTATAGATAGGAATGGAGAGTTTAATCATTGGAAATTTAAGGATATTGATTGATGAACGCAACAAGAAGAGATTCGAGCTGGAATGGGGACAAGATAAGCCTCAAGGTGAAATGGGCTATGCTGACTTGATCATCATTGGCGAGAGGAAGTGGATTTTCCTCTATGTGCTTGATGATGATGAGGGGTCAACATAATTCCATTGATGCATTTTCAATAGGAGAGGAAAAATTTCAATGGGTAGCATGTTGGGAAGAAGAGGTGAATCTCGTCAATAAGAAATGTAATGAAGCGAAAGGGAGAGAGCTTCACTGTTATGTGATGAAATCACGTGAGTACAATTGACTTAGATGGTGAAAGGTTTGTTCATAATAATAATGTGACCAATATCGATGAGACGACATTGATCATGCAAATTTATTCGACGATGAAGATGTGAGTCAGTGAAGTTAGGCAGAAGCGCAATAGTGCGTTAGCCAAGCTCAAAGGGAGGTAGACGATGAAATGATGAGAAAACCAATGGCATGTCAATGCAAAGGTGGAAGAAGGATGTGCACGTTAGAATGCTATGTATCAACACAGGAAGAGGGACTCACCAAAGTGTGTATCATTAGGTATAAGTGATCTGTGGAGTAACCTAAAGTGGTAAAGCAAGGTAGGGTGAGTAGAAATTGTGTAGATATTTTCACGAGAGAGAGAGTGCAAGGGTTCTGATTGGAAGAATTAAAGAAGGGGGGGATTTATTGTCCAGGATAGAGGCTAAGACAATAAAATTGGGAGGGTGTTCTGGGGCACAACAAGTGGTGACACACTGGGTGAAGCCAAAATCTCTACTAGTCTTTCTTCAATGATAAGAATAAAATATAGAGGGTCGTGAAATTTACTTTTAAGTTCAAAACAATTATGGAAATAATGTGTAACAGTTACCTGAATGATTCCATCATGAAGGGATAATTGTTGATGGTTGCATATTGGCTATTAGAGTCCGTCTGTTATATATGGAGTATGAATGATGATGAAGTTTATTTCCTTAAACTGCATCGACGATCTAGGTTGGTATCTCCATCTTGGGGATGATATAGGTTTGGGATAAATAAACATTTTTCACCAGGTGTGTATATATATATCTCGCAAGTGTTTCTTCAATGCCCGCGAGCATCCATAGACCTGGTGGAGTCACCATGGTGTCACATACCTTGCTCTGTTGTCAGTGAACATCCACAGCCCCAACGAAGATATCTGCATGTCCCCTGGTATGGTCAAACTTTCCTTTCCATTCCTTCCCAGCTTATTTAGTGCATGCTTAGAATTTAGAGTATGGGGAAAACGATGACCTTTTTATCCTGATAGGGGATGACAGCCAACTTTTTAGATTTATTTTTATATTTTCTACACCTTTCTACATAGAGATATCCCTTTAGGTTTTCATCCTTTAGACTTTGACAATTCACCCTTCATGATAGAAGATACTTAGTGTGTGGATGGTACCTCCATTACATAATATTTTCTCACCAACTAATATGAAAGGATGACCATTTATTGACCACTATGATTAGTTATGGTTTAACTTTTGTTACAACATCCCCAAATAGTTCTGATTCTTTTTTCAACAGAGACCCCTAATTCCACTCATGAGCTAGGAAAGAGATGCAAGATGATTTGTGCATGCTTCCAGTGTGAAGGCATTGCATGTGAAAATACAAATGAAGGTGAGAGGTATGTATGTCATGAAATATAATTAGAGTTCATAAGACAAAAAAATGGAAGAAACAAACTTCTTTGAAGGAAAAATATGATGATGAAAGAATGGGAATAAAAATATTGAATTAGGAGAGATTACGTATTTAGGGTTCGAGATGAATTCGATCCAATTTCTTGTTGCAACTAGAAAAAAAAATCAAGCCTTTTAGATGAATGACAATCAACAATATGCAATTAGGAGATGCAGTTGACTAATAAAGAAATCATGGATTGATTGTTTCCGGCAGCTTAGAGGATATTCACACATTCTGACTAGCTAGAAGTTTGCAACCTCTTGAAATTATCAATCCATGTGAAAGATAATGCATGTAATACTTCATTCAAATAGGTCTTTGTGTTAGCGTTGGCTGAGAATTACACTTGTCATCATGGTTTTTATGAATGCTTCCAATTCATTCGTGCAACCTTGTGCTTTAGGGGAAAGGGTTGGCCAGAGCTCCACTTCATTGTCCATCAAGCTCCATTGCTTTGGCCTTTTGACATGTCTATTTTCTTTTCACTTCTTCAAGCTCTAGAACTGATGTTACCGCATGGTATGTATAGTTAACAATAATTATAATGTTCATGGTCAGTTCAAACCTTCTTAAGATGTGTGTCTTCCTTAAATCTTGTCTTTCTTTTGAAATTAATATACCTTTCCATGCTCGACTCCACAGAACCTTTCTGAAAAATATTCATCGTAATAAACCGAAAATGAAAATCAAAATTTATGTGCAGTATTTTATATTTCTCCATGATTATCACTCATCCCAGTTGTTGGTATACATAGTCGACTTGATCTTGAATGTTGTCTTGTTTATTGGAATTTCTCCTTCCGGGCAACAAATAACTATGGCATTAAAAATTATCCATTCTTCCTTAGAAAAAGTTCTCTTGAGAGACCTTTTCTTGATCGGTATCAGTGATATTAATATCACTGTGATTGAATTATCAGAGGGAGACTAACACTTAATGACTTGTTCCTCAAGGATACACATGTCTCCTATTAAAGATTCACAATCACTCGAATTATTATGTTTAATAGACACAATTCTTAGCCAGGTTTTGAATAACCGATGTAATTTCTTAGATCCAATATCCATCTTGGAAAAACTTTAAATAATTCCCCAACATACATTCTTCATCATTTTGGGGTAACCGACTACCCAACTATCAATGTCCAGGTAAATGTTGTTGAGACAAGTGAATTTTTCAATTGAATTTCTCAGAGAATTTTCGCAAATGGTTTCCTCGTGAAGATGGAGGAAACCAAATATTAAAAAAAACTTTTCGATAGAGAAAAAATGAAAAGTATTAAATAAAAAACAAGAAATCTTTGGTGAAAAGCAACTTGAAATGCAAAGTAGACCAATCTCAACAAGTGATATTTATTGAAGTGATCAAAACAAAAAAATATCTACACTAAAATTGGAAAATACATTAACATCTAAGTTATGAAAGAATAAGATAAGAAAAAAGTACTATTATAATTCTATTCCTAACCTAACCTATATTGGCCAAAACAAGGCCAGGTGTAAGCGTACTTCTAGTGAAGCCAATCAAGTAACTCCAAACCTGCAATTGCATGTTCATTGAAGTCCAATTGCAAAGAATGAAGTAATGAGACATGAAGGATAGGAAGAATTGATTCAAACAAGTCTCCACTCTGCAAGTTTAATTTAGCGGCATTATGATTCATAGTACATGCAGATATGTAATATTCCTCCAACTATGACTCAATTCCATCATAAAATTTGCAATGATCATCATATGATTGTTGGAAGGAAATAAACAATGAGATACATACCCGATGAGGCTCATGAATGAAAGTTGCATGAAACGTACTTTGTAAGGGAGTCTCGGAGTGGGTGATATTTCTCATCCCAGGGGTAGAAGTAAGAGAACAGGCACTTGACATAATCATGGATAGAAATTGGAATGTCTCATTTCCGATGTAGATCTCCCCGGGTTCAAATTTCACGTACTCTACATGCCGAGAGGAGAGATAATGTTGTATTTTTCGAGGAAAACATTGTGTGAAAGATAGATCCAAATATTATCCTATGATATCAATGAAATCATGTGAGGTGCGTTGGAGTATTGGTATAGAATCCACAGATAGGTGATGTATCTGCTCCTAGGGAGTAACATGTAATTCTAGAGCAAGTTGAGGTGATAGCATTTCCTGGATCAACTCAATGTTTCTTATGCTTTGCATGGTGATGGGTTGTTCATTTTCTATAATTTATTCATGAGGATCAACAAAATCATTGTGCTCTACATATTTTAGATTTCAAGTGATTAGCATATGTGCATCAAGGTAAAAAATATCAGATTGTGAAGGATCGGTGATTGATAATTCAGTACCCACACTCAATTATGGAACATAAAAGTAGTCATAAAAAAAAAGATCATTATGATTAGATTGTGGTTCAACATGTTCCATAAATTGAAATTTAGAATGGGTTTCAAAGTGATACATCCTGGATGAATTGTCATTAAGAATGAGTGTCTGATCGATCAAGGATGGGAACTCTTCCTGATCTGGTATATGATTCAACGTTTCATTAACAAAATAATAATGTGAAGTGTGTATTACATGATAAAAAGATGGTTTCTCATGTGGATGATAATCATCAAACACATTTGTATACAATGCATGAAGATATTCAAATTATGAAGATGATGGGATTTACTCGGTAAGAGATTCATCATAGACTAGGATATGATAATGAATTTCGGAAGGGGGATCATTACATGGTTCACACTCCAGAGCTACGAGGTCTAGTATTACTGATAAATATTCTATCACAATTGTGTCAGAGTGTTTATTGGATATTATGTCCCCTATATCGTTTGTGGTCAGATCTGAATTTTGTGAATAGGAGATGGCTTGATCATTTAGATCGCATTATTCATAAATAGAGACGAGATATGAAAACCAATCGAATATTTCTTGGCCTGAGGGTTCATCCCTTTTAGGAAATCTACATTAAATCTGCATGACTCTTCAAAATAAATCATTATCAGATTCATTTCTTAGCCTGCATATTTCTACTAGTTCATCAATGTGTTCATCATAAACATAATTTTCATGAGCAACAATAAACATTTCCATGAATTGTTTCTATCTATGAATTTATTTTGGTGGCAATGTATTAAACCAAGATTTAATTCTCCCTTCGAATGTGAGGATGAATAGTCATCATGTTTCATTGTCTTGTACAATATTAGTATTTCGTCGAGCGATGTCAAATATTTTGAGGTGCTTAAATGCAGAGACATGCCCTTCACCATAAAATTTAGGGTTTGAAAAGAGATTTTCTGTGTTGAGAGAAATAACCTCAATGGGTATTGGAAGACTCAAAGGGTCATCCCATACAGAGGTATGGATGGGATCCATGGATTGGTTAATAGTTAAATGAAATGAATTTGCATGAGATGGATTTTCATCTGGCCCTCCTTCTAGCACCAATTTTGTTGACGGGTCCAAATTCGCATGACAACAGTAAGGGGTTCTTCCTGGTAAGAAATCCTAATTAAACCTCCCACCATTTGGAATAGGGAACCCATTTGAATTATGGCCCGACAACGATTTTTGTTTTGGCTCTACCAATTGCAGCCTGGTCCACCGATGAGGGTGAGTGATGGGTGGTTTTGCAAAGGGAAGATGTAGATGAAGACTATCTAAATGCATGCCTAATCTAATTCTAATTTAACTTATCCTATCTAGGAGTGAATTAATGTAAGTGAATGAGTTGTAGCATGAAACTAACTCTACCAATAGCTTCACCCAGATAGTTGAAATGAACAAATAAAGTTAGATAACGCATGCACATGAATATATAACCAAAATAGTCTAAGTCACTATATCGCATACATTAGAAGCTCATTGGCTTAGGACATGTAATATAAGAAAGAATGAAAAAACTGCAAGAATACATATATTGCATCATAATAGTCCATAAACAAACATGCTCTTAGTCCATAGTTCGCAGCAAAACAAAAACACATGCAAGTCCTTCTCTTTGTCAAAATTTAGCCCTGGCGGCTTCTCTGTATTAATAATTTCAACAATAGTACATGAAAACTCTTAGGAAAACTCTCCAATTTTAGTTGAAAACATATTTTCAAAGTAGTTCAGAGGTGTACAGTGTTTGAAGAGATAAAATATTTTTCTTTCGGTTCTATTCTACTATTTATTGAGGTTCAATAAGACCTTTGTCCTTGCATTGTTATAGCAAGATTTACCTCACCTCATGCAACTTGCTCAGAAGGCCTTTTCCATTTCCCTATGAAGACTTGAAGTCCCTTTTTTCAATTTCCAGAGGTAAAATTGTATTTTTCCACATATACATGCCCTAATAGATATACTTCATGTGTATATGTAGGCTGCACCATTACAACCCACGTACATCGGGTTTTGTGCCCAAAATTAAAAATGGTGTCGAGTTTCCATGTCACGTCACGGGATACATGATCCTTGATCTTCCATATACTAGAAACTGATGATTATTTGGGTTGGTTTTCATTGATGTCAACCCTTGAATAAAGTCAGGTAGTGAGTTCTGGTAGCACAAAGGTTTGGGTAATGGACCCAAGTTTGTTTGATGTATAATGGTATGAGTTTTAATATATTTTAAGGTAAGACTATTCTATATGGATAGTACATGTTATTCCATTTCTGGTGGTATGTGGAACGTCACATAAATCCTCACGGTTAGATAGTTATGGCCATGTGGAGTTCCAGAGCCCTTATGAGTCATCTAGAAACCCCAAAAGGTCAAAGTAGCCAAAGTGGTTGCAAAGAATAAATTATTTAAATAATAAAGTGAAGTGATGAGTGTACTATAATTCAAAGTGTATACAAAAGAAATTATTTAAACAATAAAGTTAATGGAGAAATTACTAAGTGGAGAAGTGGTTAGAAGTGGGTTAGCCCTAAAATAAGGAAAGTGGTTTAAGAGATTTTAAAAGGTAAATAATAAAGTGAAGTGATGAGTGTACTATAAGTCAAAGTGGATACAAAATAAATTATTTAAATAATAAATTTAATAGCTAAATTACTAAGTGGACAAGTGGTTAGAAGTGGGTTAGCCCTAAAATAAGGAAAGTTGTTTAAGATGATTAGAAGGAAACCTCTTGAGGAAGATACATAAAAGTATAAATAAGAGGAAAAGGTCTCTCATTTAAATCACACTTGATAATATTGAATATCTACAAGTGACTGAGTTAACCAAACGATATCTAAGGTGAATTTCAAAGGGAAGGTGAATTAAAGAAGGTCGAAATTCAAGGGAGGATAAATTCTTTTGATGATGTTTTCTAAGGTATGTTATTTACAGGTCATCTCACCATTTTCACAATAAATATTTTTTTAGAATAATTTAGAAAATGAAATCTGGAGGCTGTTGAGAAAACATATCCAATTAGTTGTGATAAAAATTTCAGCTTGTGGGTCCTTTTATTTTTGGAGTTACACATTGTGGAAAATAGGGTTTGTGGCTAGTCGTGAAACTAGTCTAAAACAAATGTTTTGGGTAAGAATGTCATAACTTCTTCATAACAAATCCAAATTTAGTAAGACAAAATGTATTGGTTATATTACAGTCTATAGTATGTTTTTTACTATTTTAAGATCTATGCAGAAAATATTTCGTGAGGGGAATTCTCTACAAGTTCTATCTCTAGAATAAGCCATAATTTAACAAGGTATGCCATTTTTGCTATAACTCCTTTTTTTAGAGGTTCCAAGTAGTGAAATCTGGATGAATTGCATAAAAGACACTGAAGAACATTGTGTAATATTTTCAGATCTTTATTCATCACATGTACATAGTTATGATTATTGCAAGTTAGGGTTGTTGACTAATCCAAAATTAGTCATGTGAGACTAAAGTAAAGGTTGATGAAAATGCTAGTCTCTTGTTGTTAAAGTTAAGGAAGCATTGTAGGTATGTGATCATATACACCAGGTCTTTTATAGAGTTACAAATCAGATTTAGATGATGAAATTGATGAGGGATTTTGGTTGAGGTACATGCTAGGTACATGGTTGAGACAAGTAGTTGATGAGTTGAAACATACATTAGGTGTATAGTTGATGATGTTGGTACATCCTGATGAGTCATAGTTTATGAGTAGTTGATGCATGATTGGTACATACTTGGTACATGGTTGGAGACACTTGTTAGTAGTATTGTTGACACATGGTTTATGTATGATGTAGCATACTTGTCTTGGTATATTATTAGAATAACATATTAATCTTGGTGATGATTATGAGTTGTTGTGTTATGCTTGGTTGATGCACATCTTGGTGATGTTGTGCATATGGTTGAGAGTTTTCTTGGTGATTGATATTGGCGAGTAAATCTGATTTGGTTTATAATATTGATGAGATAGGTTGTTGTGATAGGTTGTTTGGACAGGTTATTGTGACAAGTTATTTATACAGGTTTGGTGCATGGTTGATGCACTTCTTTATTACACCAGTTGAGGTACAAGTTGATGTATGGTACATGTTGGCACAGGTTATTGGTTAGTTTGTGATATTTTGTTTGGTACAGGTTTACAACAATATATATCAGAGTGATAATGTGACAATGGTTCCATCATTCTACTTCTATTTTAGGGCAGTTGGACGAGGCAAGGACAAGTGGTTGTAGCCACCTTCTAGTTGTAGCCGGAGAACAAAAGAGGTTGTAGCCTCCTTCTAGTTGTATCCATAGAATTGGGGATTTGGAGCTTCCCTCGAGTTGTAACCTGAGAAACTAGGGGGGTGGAGCCTCCTTCCAGTTGTAGTTGGAAAATAAAGGAAGTTAGTGCTTCCAATGAATGTAATTCTTTAACACATATAAGAAAAAACATTCAGTGGTTTTATCTCTCTTTGGGTTTCCATGTAAAATAATTGGTGTACTGTGTATGTGTATGATTTCTCATTTGTTCATTATTTATTTACTCTGCGACTATTGGATGATAATGCCACATTGATATAAAACTTACATTTTTTGGTTAAAAAGGATTAAATTAATCTATTAATGATTCACTCCCCCTCTCAATAATCCAACAATTGGTATCAGAGAAGGTTCCTTCAAGAATCAGTTTAACCACTAAAAGGTAGATCATGAGAGAAACAACATGTATAAACATGGAATACCACAGTCTGATGGACAAAAGTATGCATTCTTGAGCAGAAGGATGAAAACATATATTCAGGCACAGGGATTTGAAATTTGGAAATTTGTAGTAGATGGATGCAAAGAACCATCAATTCCACCAACAAGTGAAAAAGCAATAAATCTCGGTCAAAATAATTCCAAAGCCATGAATGCACTTCTAAATGGTATTGGTGAATTGGTATACACCAAATTTATTCATTGTAAATCCGCTAAAGAGATTCAGGAAAAACTTCAAAATATTTATGAAGGAGATTCAAAAGTCAAAGCAGTAAAGATTCAAACTTACAGAGGTGAGTTCGAACAACTAAATATGAAGGAAGATGAGAATATTGCATCTTAATTCTTACGATTCGATGAAACAATAAATGCAATCATAGTATTGGGTGAAGAAATTAAATAATATGTAATTGTTCAAAAGGTACTAAGATCTCTTCCTATCAGATTTGATCCTAAGATTTCATCACTAAAACAAAGAGCAGATATAGACTCAATAAGCATGGGCGAACTACATGGAATCTTCACATCATATGAAATGAGAACTGAACAAGAAAATATAGATACAAAATGTAGCGCACCCTTTTCTTCTACCAAGACTTAATCACTCTTAAAAGGAAACTTTAAGAGCACTTGGTACATAACGCATACTGGTATTATATAATCCACATGCATTCAAACAAATAAACACATTCTAACAGAGTATTCATATGAGTTACTGCCATAATTAACAATCAATAGCATTTCATACTAATTCATATACACAGTGGAATTCATGATAACATAAGCAGCAGAGTCATGCAAAACATGATTTAAGCATAATCAGATACTTATCTTTTAATAGTTGTAGATTCCACCAACCAAGTGCAGGCCTTCCACGAACCTCCCATCCTTAGACCACACTGCTCATCAGCTCAGCAATGGGTAACCCCCAAGCTAGGACTAAGCTCCATCCCAAGGCAAGGAATCCTAGGCTACGTTGAGGTTACAGGGAAGACAATACACAACCACAGGAAGGGATTCTCTCCCAGAAACCACTCGCACTCACTGCCCACAGGCCCTCATTCCCCACATGCCTGTTCCACCCCAAGAGTATACACCTTCTTTGTCACCTGGACAGTCCTTCGGCTGCTAACCTCCCTTTCCCTGGGTTATAGCAACAGATTAGACTGGAAGTCTTCGGGCTCTGTGGAAGCTACAGGGTTCCTACCAGGATTCCTCTCCTTCCTCAATGCACTCTCTCACTGGGATAGAATCTCTCATAGGCCAACAAGCCACACACAATCCAGTACTACATGGCCTCAATAGTCCCATGAAAAAAATAGACACAGACTCAAGCACCACTAGTTCAGCAATCACAGAATGGTCTCACAGTCATGGCTTCGGGACAGGGACTCCATGAATAGGCCCAGTCTCGGCAGTGGATGCACACAAATTCTCCATACAAACACCATATTTTTAGTTCAGAAGGTGTACAAGGTTGTTCTACAGAGGTTGGATTCATCATACCACTTAGAGGACATACGTACTCAGGTCGTTGAGTGAAAAAAATGGAGGAGATCCCCTCTGCGTCTCATCTTGTCCATTTTATTTTCATGGGTCGGGGCTGACACTTGTCACCTTGGAAACTGCATGAGTTCCTTAGCATGCATTACCTTCCCTATGGTTAGGAACTTAGGATAAATCATAAATGGCACATGTTCTTTTTGGGATAATAATAAAATATTTTTCCCAGGCTTAAGCCCCCTAAGTCAAACACTTAGGCCCTTTTTCCCACCTTCCAGCCCCTAATTCCTTGCCCACTCTATGGATGCTTAGTCCCCCTTCACTAATTCATTATGGTCGGTCTTCACATTGCGATGCTTATATTTTATTAATTGTTCTGCATGATTGCATATACAACAGCAGGCTTCTGGCCTTCAACACTTAGGCTCCCTGGCCTAACAACCACATAAGCCTCCAGCTTATAAGAACTTGGCTCACGAGCCTATAAAACATAATTACAATTCATTTCAAAACATGGTTTACAATGGGGCTCGGCCTTGGGGACACTACAATTCCCCTCCCCTTATTTTTGCACTGTCCTTAGTGCAACTTACACTGTCTCTGTAAGCCTTTCAAAATTTTCAAAAAGATGTGGGTACTCTGCCCACATAACCTCTTCATGCTCCCAAGTCACGTCCTCGGGACCATACCAGGTCCACTGGACCTTTACAAGCTCTATGGCTCTATTTTTGAGCTATTTGTTGTTCCTGTCCAATATGCGCATAGGATGCACTTGAAGGACACCTTTTGGGTCCACCTAAATCACATTCCAATCGATAACATGATTAGCATTCAATACATATTTCTTAAGTAGTGAAACATGAAACACATTATGTACAGTCATAGATGTAGGTAATGCAAGCATGTATGCAACTCGCCCAATCCTTTCCAATATCTCAAATGGCCCACAAAATATTGTTGCCAACTTTGCGCAACTTCCCAGCTTCAGGGGACTATTGTTAGTTTTCACTTTCAGGAAAACATGGTCACCCACTTTGAATTCTTTGTGGTTTCTATTACTATCAGTGTAACTTTTGTGCCTGTCCTGGGTAGCTTTTAGATTCTGTTTAATTCTTATCATTTAGTCTTCCATCTCTTTGAGTAGCTCAGGCCCAACTACTACTCTGCTAGCTGAATTATCCTACCTCACTCGAGTGTTACACTTTCTTCCATAAAGCACTTCAAATGGGCTCATCTTCAATGATGTATGATACCCATTATTGTAGGCGAATTCTACCAAATGCAGGTAGTCTTCCCACATTGATGGTATATCCATCACATACATTCTGAGCACATCTTCTATTACTCTATTCACTCTCTCTGTCTGTCCATCAGACTCGGGATGATACATTGTACTAAAGTTTAGATTCATTCTGAATCCTTTGAACAGTCCTTTCCAGAAATTCGAAGTGAATTTCGGGTCCCTATCAGACACAATTAGGAATTCCATGCAATCATGCAACTTCTTTTAAAAAGACATCAGCAACATCAGCCGCCCTGTGGGTGGTTTTCAGTGAAATAAAATGGGCATCTTTAGTAAGCTTGTCCACCACCACCATAATTGAATTATGCTACTTGCTTGTTCTAGGTAGTCCGGTGATAAAATCCATTGTTACCACGTCCCATTTCCACTCAGGAATGGGTAAAGGCTGCAGCAACCCTGCTAGGTGCTTGTGGTCAGCCTTAACCTTTTGGCACTCCATACATCTGGCAATGTATTCAGTGATTTCTTTCTTCAAACCCAGCCAAAAATAATGGCCTTTGACTGCTGTCATAGTCTTCTGATATCCAGCATGTCCAACATAAGTCACGTTATGCATATCCCTTATAATTGCCAGCTTCAATTCTCGGACATTGGGTACATACACTCTGTTTTTATACATAAGTAAACCATCAGTTCCCAAGGTCTAACTTTCCTTGGTCTGTGGTCCCTCACACTATTGTAGCTTTGCTACAAGACTTTTGTACTGCAAATCAGTATTTGCAGCTTCCAAAATTTTGTCTTTCATCTCAGTCCGGTACATGCTAATGGTTGCGGCATGTAAGTTGTGCACTTTTCTGCTGAGTGCATCAGCCACCTTATTTTCTTTCCCTTTGATATGCTTGATATCAAAGTCATATTCGCATAGAACCTCCAGCCATCTGATTTGCCTGGAATTTAAGGTCGGCTGATCAAATAAATACTTCAGACCGTTATGGTCTGTTCTCAACTCGAATCTCTTGCCCATGACGTAATGTCTCCATTTCCTCAAGGAGTGGACAATTGTTTCCAGCTCTAAATCGTGAGTGGCATAATTCTTCTCATGCTCCTTCAACTTTCGGGATTCATAACAAACTAAAAATCCCTCTTGGCTAAGAACTCCTCCCAACCCCTCCTTACATGCATCTGTGCACACTACGTAATCCTTGTTTGGATCTGCAATCTTCAGGATTGGAGCACTGGTTAGTAGTTTCTTCAATCGCTGGAAGCTACTCTCACATTCTTCAGTCCACTGGAGCTTCTTCTCCTTCCTTTGCAAGGAAGTGATAGAATGAGCTATCTTTGAGAATCGAACTATAAACCTTCTATAGTAACCTGCCAGACCCATAAAAGATCTAACTTCTACCACATTCCTTGGCGCTGGCCATTCTTGAATGGTGTATACCTTTTCAAGATCCACAACAATCCCTTCTTCAGATAAAATATGTTCCAAGTAATGGATCTTCCTTTGATAGAAAGAGCACTTGCTCAGTTTTGGATATAGCTGGTGTTCTCTCAGCACCTGCAGCACCATTCTTAGGTGTTTCTCATGTTCTTCCTCTGTCTTGGAATACACCAAGATATCATGCAGGAATACTATGACAAACTTGTCCAAATAATCTCTGAACACTCCATTCATTAAGCACATGAAAACAGCAGGCACGTTGGACAGTCCAAATGGCACCACCATGAACTCATAATGGTCGTACCTTGTTCTAAAGGCGGTCTTGTTGATGTCCTCATCCTTTATTCTCACTTGGTGATATCCAAATCAAAGATCTATTTTTGAAAATATTTTTGCATCCTTCAACTAATCAAAAAGATCATCAATCCTTGACAGAGGATACTTGTTCTTGATAGTGACCTTATTCAACTGTCGAAAATCAATGCACAGACTCAATGTCCCATCTTTCTTCTTCATGAATAGGACCGGGGCTCCCCACGGTGATACACTGGGGTGAATGTCACCTTTCTTTAGTAGCTCTTTGATATGCAATTGCAACTCTTTCAGCTCTAGTGTACTCATTCTATAAGGAGTCTTCGAAACTGGAGCTGCTCCAGGCATCAAATTTATAGCAAAATCGATGTCCCTCTTTGGAGGTAGTCTAGGTACCTCTTAAAATATGTCCTTGAATTCTTTGAGTACTTCGTGGTCTTCTATATTTGAGACTTCATCTCAGGATGCTTCTTCCACCCGAGCTGCAAATAATTGACATCCTTTCCGGTACCATTTCTTCAGCTGCATGGCTAAGATTTCCCTAACAGCCACAGCTTTGGGAATTCCTTGGATTGTTACCTGATTTCCTTCCTCGTTCAGGCATGTAAACCTTTTTTTACAGCAATCTAGAAGGGCATGGTGCTGGTCCAACCAGTCCATCCCAATTAAGAAATCATATGAGCATAAAGGAAGAATGTTCAATTCATCTTTAGTGCTCATTCCTTTCATGTCCACTGAACATGACTTAACCAATTTAGTGACCTTCCTCTTGGTCCCTGTGGCCAACTACACTAACCAATAATTCTCATGTTTTCTTCTCATTAGATGCAAACTATGCACCACTCTAGGATCTATATAACTATGGATATCTCCTGAATCAATCAAAATAACAAGTGGTCATTTTTTTATCGTACCTTCCACTTCAATCATGTGCGATTGAAATTCTACTTGCTTGTTTTCCAGGGCTGCATAGATCCTTGGCATTCTGCTGCCCATATCCTCCAATGTTTCAGCTTGCTGAACATTATGTACAGTTCTTGCTTTTTCTTTTCTGCGGGGGAAGTCTCTGTACCTATGATTCCCTTTATAGCCCCAACACTCCATAGGTGGAGGCCTTGGAATCTGCTCACTCCCTTCAACTTTCCTGGGGTCTTTAAAATATGACTGTCCCCCAGGGTCATTCTTGAAAAAGGGAGGCATGTTTCCCTTCTACCTCTGTTCTTTCTTAAACCTCTTCTGGTCATCCCAAGCCTTCTGAAAGGTAGGCTTTTCTCTTTGTTGTTCGTATAAGCATTTTTCCCTTCTTATGGTTTCTTCCATAGTCTTAGGATCATCATATTGAATCTTGTCACCAATGGAAGGTGGTAGTCCACTCAGATACCTCTGAATCTTGACAGCCTCATCTTTGATGAATGGAACATACTTCAGTAGTTCTATAAAAATTCGTTCATACTCATCAATAGTCATGTTGCCTAGCTTGAGTTCGAAGAACTCCTTCATCTTTCTGTCATAGTATCTTTTAGTCAGGTATTTCTTCTCGAAATACTTCTTAAATTCCTTCCAAGTGACCTCTTTCTCTCTGATGTGTTGCACCTACACAAACTGATCCCACCACATGGATTCTTTTCCTTTCAGTTGGTACATTGCAATTCTTCCTTCTGCATGGGTGGAATAATTCTACAGTTGGAAGTGTTTATTCATGCCAAGCAACCATGTCTCGACATCTTCCTCCTTCTTATTTTCTCCATCGAATGTTGGAGGCTTAATCTTGTTCATCTCCCCTTTCAATTCCTCCTTTCCATATTTTCGATGTTTTCTAGTAGGGGACAGGCTTGAACTACTGTGTGTCTCCCTATCAGAATGTCTTTGGGAGCGAATAAGATGTTTGCTACCACTCCTTGAACTACTTCTTATCCCATGGGTTCTGCGACTCTCTGTCGTACTTGAGTCTCTTCCCTTCTCAATTTTCTTCTCTATTCTTTCCAAGCTCTTAAAAATTTTTAAGTTTAATTCACCTTGTCGATCCCTGACTTTCATGAGATTTCGATTATCAGCTCGGCGAGCCTTGGCCTCTCTTTTAAATCCTTCAATGATTTTCATTATGTGTCCTTCCTTATCCTTCTCTTTTCCATGCCCATTGGAGTTCAATCCTTTGACTCCCAGGTTGACATCCTTTCCTTCCTATTCTTCTTCTTTTTCGGGGGTAATCTGCACCTTTTCCCACTCCATACTCGACAATGGTTAACTGGAGTTCTGACCTTCGTTGAACTCTGCAGATGCACTGTGCAAATAAATTTGAATTTTTTCAGGCCATTACTCCTTCTAGAACAATCCATAACATTTATAATCCAATACGAACAAGAACGAAAGACATTTTGATTCAAATAAGTTTTCTGAGCTCTTGTTTGGTTCTGCAATTTTCGTGTTTTCGAAACTTTCATTTTCGGCACTTCGAGATTTCAGGACTTCAATTGTTGGGGTTTCGGTCTAGGAGGCTTTCAGACTTTCTTTCCTTTCCAACCCCCGACTTCTAAAATTCTGACTTTCTCTACCCTCCGGGCCCATATAGCACAGCGGTCACCCACAACCACGGTAGAACATGGCATGTTCACGAGGGTCCACGTCACTTTTAACGACGTCATCGGGTCCCACCTCTCTCACTTATCTTCTCGACCCACTAGCACACGATGTATCTCCATGTGTCCACGTCTATTTCTAGTAAAATCCAATGGTCAGATCTTTCTCAGATCTACGACGCAGATCCTTTCGACGTTTCGGGGTTTTGGGTGTCGTAAGTTCGTGCATCCACATATCTTGAACTTCCATTTTCCGAAATCCTAAAATCACTTTCTACTAACCTACCTGATCCTATGGTCAAGTTCTTCTCCCCACGATCTGCGGTGTAGATTGTTTTCGGGATTTTGGGATTTTGGGTTTTTTGGAGGTGCTCACCTATTCTCACCTCCCATCTCCCAAAACGTCGATTTCTTCCTGGGCAACTAACGGTCCCGATCTCTCTTAGATCTATGGTTATGATCCAATCATGAATTCAGATTTTGTGAATTCTCACGAACTCACCCATTGACTATTTTCAAGTTATGAGTCAGCGAAAGGCTGATCGCTCTCCACAGATTCTTTTTGATGGATGGTCCTGACTAACTTGAGATTTCGCGTATCGCAATTTCCACACTCTTGTGCATTTCCAAATGGATTTAAACCCCGTGCACACTTTCCAGATCTAACAGTCACGAGGGCTGACCTTCCCTCCTGAACAGATCCTAAAGCTCCTACACTTTTGGTGTGGAGTTCTCTCTCCCTGTGGACTTATACCACACTGGTTGCGGTTTCATAATGTCGCTATACCTCCTGAGCTTTAAAAACTCATCAATTAACTCCTTGACACTTTGGAGAAAACGAGGGTCCTAAATTGTCCTTCCAGACCAAATTTCCCTTGCATTCTTGATCCAAATACTGGTCCATTGGCCCATCTAGTCTCAGTGTCGAAACCTTGGCTCTGATACCAAACTATAGCAAACCCTTTTCTTCTACCAAGACTTCATCACTCTTAAAAGGAAACTTTAAAAGAACGTGGTACATAACTCATATAGGTATTATATAATCCACATGCATTGAAACAAATAAACACATTCTAATAGAGTATTCATATGAGTTACTACCATAATTAACAATCAAGAGCATTTCATAATAATTCATATACAAAATAGAATTCATGATAATAAAAGATGCAGAGTCATGAAAAACATGATTTAAGAATAATCAGATACTTATCTTTTAACAGTGGTAGATTCCACCAACCAAGTGCAGGCCTTCCACGAACCTCCCAGCTTTAGACCACACTTCTCATTAGCTCAGCAATGGGTCACCCCCGAGCTGGGACTAAGCTCCATCCCAAGGCAAGGAATCCTAGGCTAGGTTGAGGTTATAGGGAAGACAGTACACAACCACAGGAAGGGATTCTCTCCCAGAAACCACTCACACTAACTGCCCACAGGCCCCCATTCCCCACATGCCTGTTCCACCCTAGGAGTACACACCTTCTTTGTCACTTGGACAATCCTTCGGCTGCTAGCCTCCCTTGCCTTGGGTTATAGTAACAGACCGGACCATAATTCTCCGAGCTCTATGGCAGCTACAGGGTTCCTGCCACGAGTCCTCTCCTTTCTCAATGCACTCTCTCACTGGGAGAGAATCGCTCACAGGCCAACAAGCCACACACAGTCCAGTACTACATGGCCTCAACAGTCCCACAAAAAAAACAGACACAGACTCAAGCACCACTAGTTCAACAATCACAGAATGATCTCACGGTCATGGCTTCGGGACAGTGACTCCATGCACAGGCTCAGTCTCGGTAGTGGATGCACACGGATTCTCCAGACGAACACTGGATTTTCACTTCAGAAAGTGTACAAGGTTGTCCTATAGAGGTTGGATTCATCGTATTGCTCAGAGGCCGTACGCACTCAGGCCGTCGAGTGAAAAAAATGGAGGAGAGCCCCTCTGCGGCTCATCTTGGCCATTTTATTTGCATGGGTCAGGGTTGACACTTGTCACCTTGGAAACTGCATGCGTTCCTCAGCATGCATTAGCTTCCCTATGGTTAGGAACATAGGATAAATCATAAATGGCACATGTTCTTTTTGGCATAATAATAAAATATTATTCCCAGGCTTAAGCCCCCTAGGTCAAACACTTAGCCCCTTTTTCCCACCTTCCAGCCCCTAGTTCCTTGCCCACTCTATGGATGCTTAGTCCCCCTTCACTCATTCATCATGGTCGGTCTGCACATGACGGTGTTTATATTTTATTAATTGTTTTGCATGATTGCATATACAACAGTAGGCTTCTGGCCTTCAACACTTAGGCTCCTTGGCCTAACAACCACATAAGCCTCCATCTTATAAGAACTTGTCTCACCAGCCTATAAAACATAATTACAATTCCTTTCAGAACATGGTTTACAATGGGGCTCGGCCTTGGGGACACTACACAAAAGAAACATATTTCAAAGAATCCAAAAGGTTAAAGCAAAAGGGAAAGAAAAAACCAAAAGAACATAACAACAGTGACATCTCGGAAGATGCTGAAGAAATGGCCAACTTTGTCAAGAAATTGAACAAGGGAAGCAATGACAGATATAAAGGTAAGATTCCATTGATTTGTTTTAATTTTGATGGTATTGGTAATTTTTTAACAAATGTCCTCATAAGAAAAATAAGGGGAATGACGAAGATTACTCAAATAACAAACAAACATATAAAGGCAAAAGAACCACAAAGAAAGTTTTCAAGAAAAACTTATGCACCAGAGAAGACATCTCCTCATCATATGAAGATGAATTTAGTGACAGTGAGATGAAAAGAGTTATATTCATTGAAGTAGAAGTCTCTGATAAAGAAGAAACCAAAGAAGAATATGAAGAGGAAGAAGTTGACTAGCGAGAAGAATTATTGACTGCCATAGAAGTTATAAGAAGAGAAAAGAGGAGAAACAAGAAGCTAAAAGCATAACTAGACAAGAAGGAAGACACTCAAGAAATATATAAGATCATCATGGAATTGAAGGTTCAAATAGAAGAATATAAAAGAGTTGAATAAGAACTAAAATAATAGTTGGAAGAAACAGAGAGGATCATTGGAAATTTGGAAGCAAAGATTGTCACATTGATAAAGGATATTCAAAATACGAATATGAAGAACAACTCAAAATTTTGGATGACATTATCAATAGTTAAAGGCCTAATCATGAAAAGTCTGGAATTGGATACAATTAGACAGAAAAGGGAACAAACTCCAAAGCAACAGAACAAGAAACATATCAAAAACGTTATGCATAAAAAATTAAAGGGGTTAGGAAGACCTACAAGGAAGATTACAAGGATGTTCCTCCACCAAGAAGATTTAGATTTCATAATCGACAACCGCCATAAACAAATATTCCTCAGTAAGAAGAAGAATTCATAAGAGTAACTCCTTTCATAAGATCTTCAACTCCCAAGTATCAAACTATATTTTTGGGTTTATATTATGCATGCAATAAGTTTGAGCATAAAGTTGTAAGTTGCAGAGCTAATAGTAGCAACATAAACAAATTTGAAAGTCATACACAAAATAGTTATCCAAGAAGGCCTAGTGAAACATGGAGAAGAAGTTACAACAAGTTTGAATCATAGAGCACTGAAGTGGAATGCTAAAAGTGTAATAACTTTGGACACATGGCCAAAGATTGTAGAATGATAGTCCCTCCTAGAGAACCACAATAGAACAACAACAGTCACATATATGAGCATCATAAGAGAACATGGATAAGAAATTAGAATCAATATAGCAATGAAGAATGCACACTCATTGTACAAGCTAAGAAGAAGAAGCATGGTTGGTATGCTGATAGTGGTTGTTCAAAACATGAATAACAGGTGAACAAAGACCAGGTCCCAAAGATTACAATATTGGAAATAAAACAAGACGAAGAAAATTCTACAGAGAAAAGGGAAGATGTCATATACAGAAAGGTTTGGAAAATAACTGAAAGAAAAGAAGGACAGGTAAATAAGGAACATGTTCAAGAGATTGTACTTTTAGGAACTATAGTGAGAGATGAATCCACAAATAGAAAGAAAGAAGTGATAGCTTAGAGAGATGATGAATATACTAATGAAGATGATGATGAATACACTTGAGAGCATGAATTATTTTGATCCATATGGATTAGAGACTCCTAGATAATATGAATAATAGACAGGGGGAGTCTATGCGGTAGCTAAGACAGACCCGAGAACCATCCTTCGAGAAGCTTGCATGGTTTGAGTAGACATATTCAGTGCATTCAGTTAGCAGAAGTACAATATGATATATTAATCAGGTGTAGTAGTACTTCATGATAGTACAGTGACACATGAGTCCAAATTATGGACAGTTGTATAGCAGAGTCTTGGACAGTGTTGGCCTTTGACCAAGTTTTGAGGAAACATTGGTCATGTTTGATCACTTTTTGGACTTCGAAAATATGGTTGAAGATGGAGCACCTAGGCAGAGATGAGATCATGGGATCTCACTTGTTTTGCAGGCTTATGGACCCAGCAAAGGGTTTACTAGGGTTTATGTAATGAGTTATGGGATGTTGGCCCATGGGTTTACCCATGATTAGGCCTTTTTGTAAATGTATAAATAAGTAGCTAAGATATGTAAGAAGTATGGTTGGCTATGTGTACAATATGTTGTAAGTTTTAATGTTGCCTTAGTGCAAGAGGTTATAAGTTTCTTTTTACAAACTGATTGTGTAGAGTTGGCTCCGTGCCTTGACCTGATTTTGGGAAGGAGGATCTCATGCATAGAGCACAGATCTCTTGTCCTCTGCGGAGTTTGTATTTTTGGCATTGTGCACATGAGAATATGAATGTAATAAGCTTGAAGACTCATAAATAAAAATAATAATAAGTTGGTGGGCGTATCCCCACACTGGGGTGAACCACGTATATCCTGTGTCTTGATGAGATTTGTGCAATGTGAATTATGTTGTTTAGCTAATTAGTGTTTTTTTTATAATGTATAATGAATGCATATGATGTTATTGTTTGGTGATTAATGGTATTAAATATAAATAAATTCTAGATCTGAGCTAATGCTATGTGCTAAGTGATTGAAAGTGCTTGATATTTATTGTTACTACATTGATCTGTAATAAGAGTTTAGACTGCGATGTGAATGAGGCTCATGAACTACTGCATATTGTTGTTTAAGTACTCTGCTAAGTGTTGTAATCATAGATTTGTGTCCCAACTTGGTTACATACACTTGAGTCCTTTAACCCCCCCTGCCTCTACCTCGGGTGAGACTTCATCTTCTTCGCAGGTGTTGCCGAAAGGGTTGGTAGTTAGGGTTTTGTTGGTGAGTTTTTGAAGCATTGAACCCTGGGTCTGTCGCTGTCCCAAAAAATGGTTATGTTCATGGGACTTGAAACTATGATTGTTGGGAACTGAAGAAAAGAGAAATATATGTGCATAGATCTGTTGTTGTAGTGCGGAGTATTCTACTTGACCTGCAAATATCTATGCTAAGAGAGAAACCTGATTTGAATAAAAGAGCTAAGATATTAAAGCTTTGTGCTATGGTAAGGGTAAGATAAGTGGAAATTTTTTCTTCGAAAGCATGAATCTAGGTATGTTTGATAGATTTTTTCCTAGTCTAAATGGTAGGGCACAGTTAGAAGAAATAATTGATCTTAATAGAGAAAGATATGTTATTCCTATGCATAGAAAGAATTTTTGGACTAATAAGTGGATGTAGGAACCTAGAGAAAATTTTTGTAGATTGCAGGTTTAGCACTGTGATCCCAGTGCACACTATAGGAAAGGTTGGGGATCGTTTAAAATAAAGAGAGGATTGACATTGTGTTATAATTGCAGAAGACCGGGACATATTGCTAAGGAATGCCCTGGTACAGGTCCTATTTTTCTTTATTGTAAAGTTAGTATTCCTGAGGTTGAGGATTGTCCAAGAATGATTGTTAAAGTTGAAAATATGAGCATGAGACAAGAAAACTATAAATAAGGTCAAGAGGCTAAGGATATGTTGGAGAATCATAAAGAGAAAGAGCCAAAGACTATGTTAGTGCAATTAAAAGAAGTAATGGATGATCACAGAGACATCATTTTACCAGAGATCCTGAAAGAAAAATAGCGCATAGTTATAGGAATAGACGACTTCGACATAGACTGTGTCTTGGATGAAGAAACACATCTGAATATTATGCCATAAATCACTTGGGAAATTTTGGGAAAGCCTGGTATGGTACCTTCATTAGGAAGGATAGGCTTGTTTAAAGGAAAGATGATAACCCTATGTGGAAGAGTTACTAATATACCTATGATTTCTCATGAAACATCGACTGGAAGAGAATTCGAAGTCACTAAATTTGTTGAGAACAATGCCCCTTTTCCACTTTTATTAGAAAATACTTGGATTGAGAAGGATCAGATCATAAGGAAAGAAGAGGAGGAATGTACAGAATAGAAAAAGCAAGAATTGAGGGACTTCATAACCAGAAAAATAGAGCGACTTATAGAAGAACAAGAGGATAAGTCGAAGAAATAGAGGGAAAGAGAATTAGATGTTGAAGTTGAAAGAATGTAGAATGGCTTGAAGGACTTGTCCATGAAAGAAAGAAGTATAGCCACCCTGGAAATAGTAAGAGAAGGGACATTAACCTTAGAATCTGTAAGAGCACATCAGCAATGCGAAGTCCTTTCACCAGGAGAGAATAAGAATACAAATGGGAAGAGGATTCCAGAAATGGTTAGAGAAGCTTAAATCATAGGAAAGAAGGCCAGGAAGCTCAATAAGAAGAAATATAAGCTATAAAAACTATAGGAAGCTACAGAGAACAGAAGGAGGAACTCGCAAGAGGCAGATCTGCAGAACTTGAACCTCACCGGAATAGCAGAACCATGCAGAATGGGACTTCGCCACGACAAAGCTATATGACCATTGGAGGCACCCGAAAATGGCTAGAAAACATAGTTATGAGTGAATTAACCGTTGATACCATGGCATAATGGATGGATTCGCATTGATGGATGCATTTCTACCAGTTGGAGGAGTTTGTTGCGATGCTTGCTTATTTAACCCGTCAGACACTGTGTCAGGACCAATTTTTTCCACCCGTGAGTATCCAAGATAACAGAGAATTGATTGTATATCGTGTTGTGATTTCTATACCTCACCATCCATTGGATTACCTTGCTTATCTGTTCGTCTACCCGATCTATTTTTCTACAAGTGTGAATGTCGGGTGAACCTAGCACATTAGAGATATTTGTTGGGGATATCCTTCTGAAGATAATGGCTCATAGACAATTTTCTTTAGGAATATAGGCATCGTCGACTAGGGTACTGCAAGCATCCCCTTTGACTCAACGTCATTCTAGCCATCCTAACCCTACTGCCGAAAAGAAAATTAAGCATTGCAATGATCTGGCTAACATGAAGCAGATCCCATCGGTATTTCCATATTATATACCGCCTCTGGATGGCATGATTAAACACGAGAACAACACACATGAATTTGAGTACACGTTGATCATTTCAAACATCCCGAAGGGGATACGTGTAGTTGGAACCCAATTGGGGAACCCAATTGGGATAGATCCCAGCTCTGAAGAACAACGACTTTAATCTCGACAACATAAAGAACTACGCCATGATCATTCCCCATAGTTATTTGATGAAGATGACTGGGAAGAAGCCTCACATAGTCTCCCAAATGTGGATTAAGGAGCTTGCACAGTCAACGATACTAAATGTAATGAAGATTCCTGACTTTTTCTGACATCAGGAGGTTAACGCTTGCGTTAAAATCCTCCTTTTTTGTTACCATGGAGGATATATGTGGCTCGACAGGCGCATTATTGTGGATCTCATGATGATCCACTTGATTATAGGACTGAGCATGCAGGGACCGGACCCTCAACAGTTATACCTAGGGAAGAGTTCAGATTGTTCCCTGGCACAATGCATAAAGGAGGATTATGGCGATGTAGAAAAGGGAAAGTGAGGCTAGAGGGTAGCCTCTATCCAGGATGGCGTAGTGTGCCTCTCTTTCCAACTTATAGTTGGAAATATCGTTAGAAAGAACCATCCAACACAGGTCACTAGGTTCGTAGTGAACTTTGTTGGGAAGTGAGTGGAGGGTATCCAAATGATCTGGGTGAGTTACCTCACCAATGAGCTCAAGAAAGAATATCGTGAAGTGAAGGATCAAGGGTATGCAAGATCAGGGGTATGAGTTCCATTTCAGTTGGTTACTTGTATTGATCTCATTTGTCACTTGGAAGATGTGGGAGGGGGCGACATTTCTAGAAGTTGAGCCATCACAACTATTGGTAGCAAGGTTCTCCACCTTGTGGTATACAAATGACATGTTGAAGCAGTGGAAGTTGAACGTTGTGTTCCATTCCTACTACCATCAACTAAAGCGTGCTATTGAGGCATTTCCACGCATGACACTGAACACATTGCACCAATACAGAATGTTATCGAAGTTCAATGCAGATCATAACTTTATCTATATCATTGTGCATAGGGATGAGAGAAAGGAGGAGTTGCAGTCCTATTATAAGTTAACCGACAAAGACATGGAGGAGATCGCCAAAGAATGGCTAGAAAATTTCCTTGTACCAGTTGAAGATGAAGAGCTCTCCGACGCAGAAATCATAGGAAGCCCCTTGGTCACCCAGGTCGAGCATGTCGGACATAGCAGTTTGAAGAAAAAAAAGAAAAAGGTAGAAGTCTAGCATATAGAAATCAATGAGGAAGACAGTGCCTCTTCAGAAGATGGATCTGGCTCCCTATAAGGAGGAGGAGAAGACCAAGGTAATGGACACAGAGGAGGGAATGATAGAGAAACACAAGAATAAGTTGAAGCTACATTGCCTCAGAATCCCTCTAGTTGAGAAGAGACTTCGCAGAAAAGGAAGGCTTCTCCAGACAAACCTTCGGTAAGAAACTAAGTATATCATAGAAAGGATAAAGAGGTTCAAAATGGAATATTGCAAACCAGTTACCACTCCTATGAAAACCAGTTGAAAGTTAAGAAAATATGATGATTCAAAGTCTACAGACCAAAGGAAATATAGGTCAATGATTGGTAGCTTACGATATGTGACAACATCCAGACCAGATGTAATGTAGGCAATTAGATAGGTCGCACTATTTCAAGCAGCACTAAAGGTATCACATGTATTAGTAGTGAAGAGGATTTTCATATATCTCAAAGGAACATAAGAGTTTGGATTATGGTATCCAAAAGGAAAGGATCTATCATTTATATCCTACACAGATGTAGATTGGGCAGGTTGCATTGATGACAACTGAAGCACCAGTGGAGCATCGTTCTACTTGGGTGAGTGTTTAATATCATGTCTAAGCAAGAAACAATCATTAGTATCCTTATCTACATCCGAGGCATGGTATATTGCAGAAAAAACATGTTGTACACAGGTTATATGAATGAAACAAACTCTGATAGATATACTATTTGAGTATGATTATCCCATTCTAATCTATTTTGATAATACAAGCACCATCAGTATCTCAAAGAACCCAGTGATACACTCCAAGACGAATCACATTCCAATCAAGTATCACTTTCTACAAGAACATGTTGTAGAGAAGAAAATCAAAGTTGAATATGTGGTCACAAAAGAATAAGTGGTAGACATCTTTACAAAACTACTTCCAAGAGAATCCTTTGAGTATCTTCTCTAGAGACTCAGACTAATTTCTACTCCAAAACGAATGTTTTTGAATACTTATCTTATATGTCTTAGATTTACATGAGGAAGAACCATAAAGAGGAAAATTCATGTTGGGATATCAATTTCAGGAAGAGTTCAGTCAGGGGGAGCAGCCTCATATGGAAATATACCTTTGTCATTGATGAGAAAGGGGGATAGACTTATCAGATGCAGGATATAAATGCTTGGAGAAAGAAAATAGAGACATGGTTCCAGGGGGAGTGATGGTCATAGGGGAAGAATGAGTAATGTGACTTTAGTATTTCATCAAAGTGTTGCCATCAATTCCAAAGGGGGATATTGTTGATTATTTGGGGTGGTCAGCATTGATTTCAACCATTGAAGAAAGTTCGATAGTGAATTCCCGTAGTACAAAGGTTTGGGTAATGGACCCAAGTTTGTTTGATGCATAGTGCTATGAGTTTTAATATATTTTAAGGTAAGACTATTCTAGATGGATAGTACATGTCATGCAATTTTCGATGGCATGTGGAATGTCACATAACTCCTCACGGTTAGAGAGTTATGGCTATGTGAAGTTGGAGAACCCTCATGACTCATCTAGAAGCCCCAAAAGGTCAAAGTAGTCAAATTGGTCGCAAAGAAGAAATTATTTAAATAATAAAGTGAAGTGTTGAGTGTACTATAATTCAAAGTGGATACAAAAGAAATTATTTAAATAATAAAGTTAGTGAATAAATTACTAAGTGGACAAGTGGTTAGAAGTGGGTTAGACCTAAAATCGGGAAAGTGGTTTAAGATATTTTAGAAGGTAAATAATAAAGTGAAGTGACGAGTGTACTATAATTCAAAGTGGATACATAAGAAATTATTTAAATAATAAATTTAATGGAGAAATTACTAAGTGGACAAGTGGTTAGAAGTGGGTTATCCCTAAAATAAGGAAAGTAGTTTAAGATCGTTAGAAGGTAACCCCTTGAGGAAGCTACATAAAAGTATAAATAAGAGGCAAGGGTCTCTCATTTAAATCACACTTGAGCATATTGAATATCTACAAGTGACTGAGGTAACTAGAGGATATCTAAGGCGAATTTCAGAGGGAAGGTGAATTAAAGAAGGCCAAAATTCAAGGGAGGATAAATTATTTTGATGATGTTTTCTAAGGTATGTTATTTATAGGTCATCTCACCATTTTCGTATTCACGTTTTTTATAGAATGATTCATATTGAAAAATATAGAGACCATTGATAAATCATATCCAAGTAGCTATGATAAAAATTTCAGCTTGTAGGTCATTTCATTTTTGGAGTTACACTCCATGGAAAATAGGGTTTGTGGCTAGTCCTGAAACTAGTCTAAAACAGGTGTTTCGGGTAAAAACGTCATTGTTGATTAAGGTCGGTTATCATTGATGTCAACCCTTGAAGAAAGACCCATAGCACAAAGGTTTGGGTAATGGACCCAATAGTATTTGATGTAATTATGACTCATTATTGTTTTGTCATGGTTGATAAGAAGTAAATATGGATGAACTCCAAAGTGGTCCCCTTATGGTGAAAGCCCTCACGAGAAGATTCTTTGTGGAGTAAGAAAACCCATGCTTAATTGTGGAATAATTAGATGAAGGAAAGTGAATTTGTGAGGGAAAATATCCTATATGGATAGTTCTTATCATGTCATTTCCAGTGGTATGTGGAACGTCACATAATTCCTCATGGTTAGAGAGTTATGGCCATGAGAAGTTGGAGACCCCAGGTTTGGGTAATGGACCCAAGTTTGTTTGATGGGTAACGGTATGAGTTATGATATATTTT
>ML778819.1:808921-868812 GCA_009831015.1 Picea engelmannii
AACTAAGCGGTTGGAGCCTCCTTCCAGTTGTAGCTGGAAAACAAACGAAGTTGGTGCCTCCAATGAATGTAATTCTTAAATACATATAAGAAAAATAATTTTGTGGTTTTCTCTCGCTTTGGGTTTCCACGTAAAAACACTGGTGTACTATGTATGTGTATGATTTCTCATTTTTCATTGTTTATTTACTCTGCAACTATTGGATGATAATGCTACATTGATATAACACTTGAATTTTGTGGTTAAAAAGGATTAAATTTCTCTATTACTGATTCATACCCCCTCTCAGTAATCCAACAGAAACGCTCTGAATCGGCCCTTCAGCTCCATATGAAGGCTATAAATGGGCCATAAATTTACTCTAGAGAAATTACTCACTTCAGATTGAGTCTGCATCCATTTTTTCTTGTAAGTCTAAACACAGTGTTCAACCCCCAAGATCTTCCCTCTTTGACAGAGAACCTCATTATCTCTCTTATATGATCTTGCCTTTGGTGGAGGATTGAAGTGGTGGAGGCTCAATTGGAAGGGTCTTAGTTTTGTGGTTCCGATATGTGCCGACACAGAAGTTTGTCACACATACACTTCTATCGATTATATTTTAATAGAAATACTATTTTCTCGTCCAATTCATGTCTTACAAATATTTGAATTGTTATTCCATGGTAATTTTTGTTATGAATATTGATGTATTATGCTATTATATGTGCTAACTATATATATTATCACCATATGCTTGTGTATCTTGGTTGTTGAGGACAAGTTGCAGGTGTATAGTTTTGGGTTGAATGCTAAATGATGGTGTTTGTTGAACATTCGGATGAGCTAGGCTCTTTATCTTGTCTTATTAGAATATTTGTTTATATATCATACTTGAGACTAGAGTTGATTTCTGCAATCATTTTCGTTTTGTTGTGGTTTACCCCATCCCATAGAGTGATTTTCCTCGTAAAATTCAGCTCCCTCAAGGACCTTTCATCTTCCATCATTTGTCCTCATACTCTTTGCGATGATGAACAACAAGAATGGTTACATTTTGAATTTGTCTCCTAGCACTAATGGGTTGTCATGGATTTCAGCCATATGTGTCTTGCGTATCATGAAGATTGGATTTGGGTATGAGGGAATATTCATCATCCTGAGTTTGAAAGTTGATCATCACAGAGTTTCTAGATACTTTCTTCATACATTTTCCTACTATGTTCTTTGTTTCTCCTCCATTACTTCTACATATTTCGTTATTTCTCCTTCATCATCTTTAGTTGTATATTTCATCATGAGAATGTTGACAGTGATCCTTCTTTTCTCGATACCCGACAACATTCAATATACAATAGATGAGAATAAATCTAGATAAATTATCAAGAATAATAACTTGAATGAAAATAAATGGGCATAAAATAATTTAAGTATTATTTATAAACTTCACTGAGTTCGATTCATGGTTCCACCGCTCACGGTCGAGTTATGGTGTTCTTCAAGGCTGTCAATAAGGTGTCATATATTAATTCAAAAATAAGTATAACATAGGTTAGTAATTTCTCAAATCATATAATTATGAAGTTGTAGATATCGAAGATACCTTTCCAACAATATAAAGAACATGAAAAATAGACACTTGATTCAAATGTTATGATCATTTCATGAAATTCAACATTCTTATGCTCAGAGGAGTTTGAACTAACTCCTTCGACTTGCTTGGAGGAGTTGTTGATAACTCCTCCAAACTGGAATAAGTGTAACATGCATTAGGAATTTCTCAAAGAACCTAACTATAAAGTTGTATATATATGAAATACATTTGCAACACTATAAATAAATCATAAAATAGACACTTGAGTCAAACATTACGGTCAATTTACGAGAGACAGTTCTCTTTTACTCGGAGGAGTTGATAACAACTCCTTCGACCTTCTCAGAGGAGTTGATGAAAACTCATTTGATGGAAACTCAGTTGATGAAAAATCCTCTGAAATTTCTCGGACAATTTCTTAACAACTTCATCGAACTATTCGGAGGCTTTGAAGAAAAATCCTCCAAGCAACTCAGAAGAGTTGAAGGGAACTCCTCCAAAGTGGAACAATTGTACCATTAATTAGGAATTTATCAAATAACATAACTAAAAAGTTTTATAAATCGAAAATACCTTTCCAACGATATAAATAAGTCATAAAATGGACACCCAGGTCAAAATTTATGACCATTTTACGAGAGGTAGTTCTCCTTTGCTTGGAGGAATTGATGACAACTCCAAACTTTCTGGGAGACTTTCTTAACAACTTCCCTGAAATTGCTCGGAGAATTTCTTAACAAGTTCCCTGAACTTTCTCAGAGGATTTGAAGGAAACTCATCCGAAAGTATCAGAAGAGTTGAAGGGAACTCCTCCATCCAGGGAAAGCAAAATTGAAAAAATTGAAAGTATCAAATTGGCAAGAGACAATGAGATCTTGAGTTCAAAAGCCCATAACTTCCTCATATGATGCCCGATTGAGGTTTCATTTGTTGCAATGCAGAGAGCATAGATAAACATTTCTATTAAGATAACTAAACATGTTTTTCCATCATTTGAGTGGATCCATTTCTAATGATGGCGATGACTATTGATGCTTGCCTAGTGGGAAATCCTAGATGGTCATTTTGGCACTTTCAGACCTCAGATTTTGATTCTGCCAGTTACGTTGGAATCATAATGGCGATAATAATTCAATTATCCTATTTCATAGATGAAAAAATCACTTTGATAGATGCCAAAAAATTGTTCCCAAAGGCATTTTTAATGAAATTTCAGGTACTGCATTCGTTGGTGCTTCATCCAAATCAAATTTTGTTAGTTGTTCGGTCATATTTGATGTACATGCTCTTGATCCACCCATTAAGACTAATATTATTCATTAATATAAAACAATTATAAATATGCCAAAATGGCCAACTCATGTCCATTGCGCTTAGCACTGTCTAGGAGATGAAAGGACTAAATTTCTCCCAAAGTGTTTTTTAGAACCAACACAAGACCTATAGGTGTTATGAGTAACCCATGTAATTCTAGGCGAGGCTTTCACAATTAATATTTAGTTGTAACAACAAGAAACACAAAACAAACAAGCTAGTACTATGTGTGTGAAGAAAGCCACTCGGAACACTAAAACTTTATTATCACTGTGATCTGAAGTGAATTAGTTGAGATAGGAAATTAATGACCAACTCTCTAGATAGGCGTGGAGAGTTTAACGATTGGAAATTTAAGGATATTGACTGATGAATGCAACAAGAAGATATTCGAGCTGGAAGAGGAATGAGATAAGACTTAAGGAGAAAGTGGGCTACACTGACTTGATTAGCATTGGCGAGAGGAAGTGGATTTTCCTCAATGTGTTCGACAATGATGAGAGGTCGACATCATTCCACTAATTCATTTTCAACAAGAGATGGAAACTTTTCAATGGGTAGCATGTCGGGAAGAATAAGTGTATCTCGTCAATAAGCAATGTAATGAAGTGAAAGAGAGAGAGTGTCACTGTTATGTGATGCAATGGAGTGAGTAGAAGTGAGCTACCTAGTAAAAGGCATGCGTGTGATAATAATGTGACCAATATCGATGAGATGAAATTTATCATGTGAATATTTATGACGATGAATACCTGAGTCAATAAAGTTTGGCAAAAGCGCGATAGCACATTAGCCAATTTCAAAGGGAGGTAGATGATGAATGGATGAGAAAACCAATGGAATGTCAATGAAAAGCTGGAATAAGGATGTGAGCATCAGAACACTATGTATCAACACAAGAAGAAGGGACTCACTAATGTGTGGATCATCGAATATAAGTGATCCATGGAGTAACCGAAAGTGGTAAAGCGAGGTAGGGTGAGGAAAACTTGGGCATATTTATTTGCACAAGAGAGAGAGTGCGAGGGTTCCTATTGGAAGAATTAAAGTGGGGGGGATTTATTTTCTTGGATATAGGCTAAGACATGAAAATTGGGAGGATGTTGTGGGGCACAACACCCCCATATTCTAAGAAGGGTGGTGGTGGTAGTCGACATGAAGGTAGCTATCTATGTGGTTTTTCTTTCTAAATATTGTGTGCCGAGGTATACCATCCTTCTTCTTGGTGACTAGTGCATCTAGGAAGGGTATGCTTTCATTTTATTCTAGTTCCATGTTAAATTTCATGTCTTCAAAAATTCCATTGAGGTGCTTGAAGAATTGTTTCAATTCATCCTTTCCATGAGGCCACTTGACATCGGTATCATCTACACACCTTTTCCACCTAGATGGTTTTAGGGGGTATAATTAAAGAACCTTCTTCTCAAACTTTTCTATGAATAGGTTGGCCAAATTTGGGGATATAGGGGATCACATTTCCACTCCACATTTTTTTTCATATTACTCTCCTTGGAAAATGAAAAAGGTTGATATTGGACAGACTTATGCTAGTCTAGTTGTATCGGGGTCTGTGCCATCATTGATGACTTGAATGGCCTCATTTAATGGTATTGTTTGTAAAAGTGGAGACCACATAGAAGATCATGAGAATGTATTTTGATTCAATTTTATCTTGTTTGACAAGATTCACAAAGTCACTAGAGATCTTGATATAAGAATATGTGTTGCTAAGTAATGGTCCTAATATCCTTGTTACATATTTTTCATGTTCATAGGTTGGGGAGTCGATTGTGTTGATAATTGGTCTAAGAGGAACTCCTTATTTTTGGATATTAGGGAGTCCATGAATTCTAGGTGTTCTTAGGAATATTGGAGTAAGTCTCTTCTTCATCCTTTCAACCAATTTAGAATCTTTTATAACCTTCTTGACCTCCTTAATAACCTTAGATATTGGGTTCCTTCTTAGCTTATTGTAACTACCAGTGGTGGTGAGGTGATCCTTCATTTTGATGTTGTAATATAACTCATTCATAACAATTGTGGCCCCTCCTTTATCATCCTTTAGCACCACAATTCTATAATTTCTTTTGAGGTTCATGAGGGATTCATGTTCTTTTTTTCTTATGTTTCTTTTCGATGTTTTTTCTCTTTGAATAACCAATACACAATCTTGCATAATGTCGTCTTTGTCTTCCTCATTAATGTTCAGAGAGTTCTTTCGGATTCATCACATAGGTTTTCTGATATTCGACGTTTCGGACCAAACTAGTGTGGTCCATCATCAGGAAAGCGTTTTCTATGATGGACCACACTAGTTTGGTCCGAAACATCGAATATCAGAAAACCTATGCGATGAATCCGAAAGAACTCTCTGAACAAAACAATGGTCGCAAAAGTCTTAGAACAGAAATTCCTCATTAATGTTTTAATGTTATATTCAATGTTTCATAATGGATTCTTTGTATTCCTAATTAAGGTTTTTAATGTTGTATTCAATGTTGAATAATGGATTCTTTGTCTTCCTCATGGGAATATGCTTTGAATAAATCTACAAGAAGCCCAGAGATGTGGTCATGAAGCCTGAAGTTATTTGATGAAAATGAGGATGATGGACTCTATTAATGCATTTAAAGCTCTCATATATGGATAGTCCTTGTCATTCCATTTTGAATAGAAGGTAGTACACCACTTTATTCCTCACAGCTGAGGAGATATTCCCTCTTGAAGATGGAAGCCTTGAAGTATGGTTAATAAGCCCTAAACAATTGTAACAAGAAGTGACAAGTTGACCCCAAATTAATCAAAAGAATAAAATTTGTTGCAAACAAGAAGTTACAAGTCGGCCCCATTTCAATGAATATAAAAATAATATTAAGGATATTTTTGGTAAATTTGTCCCCAATTGAATAATCATTAAAAATTATTTTGAATTTTATTTGCGTCAAGTCGACCCAAAAAACAGGGTGTCAGATCTAGTATAAATAAGGCACCTAGGAGTTCATTTGTTACATAAACTCAATTGATTTTTATATGAGGTAATGAAGGAGATATGAGGAAAATTTAAGAGGGAATATGAAGCGAGGAAGAGATAAATTCCAAGGGAGGATGAAGTCTTGTGATGATGTGTTCTAAGGTATGTTATTTAAAGGTCATCTTACCATTTTCGCTATAACATTTTTTATAGAATGATTAATATATAAAAACTTGGAGTATGTTGAGAAGACATATCATGGTATCTTTGGTAAACATTTCATCTTTTGGGTCATTTTATTTGTGGAGATACACTCTGTGGAAGATAGGGTTTTGGACTAGTCCTAAAACTAGTTGCAAACAAGTGTTCTAAGAAAAACAATCTTAACTTTTTCATAAAGATCCAAATTTGGTGAGACCAATTAAATTAGAAAGATTAAATCATCTAGTATGCTTTGTATGAGTTTCCAAACTAGATATCAAATATTCATCACGTGGCATGCTCTACAAGTTTGCTCCCCAGAATAGACCAAAATTCATCAAGGTCTTCCATTTTCAGTATAACTCATTTTCAGGGACGATTCAAGGAGTGAAACTTCACATAATTTCAGAGAAGATATTGAAGAATATTCGGTACATGTTTCATACCTTTATTCATTTCAAGTACAAATTTATTCTTGTTGAAAGTTAGGGTTTGTGATTAATCCAAAAACTAGTGCCATGAGACCGAGGTAAAGTTTGATGAAGATATTATTTTGTTATTGTTGAAGTTGAGAAAGGTATGCAGGTTTGTGATCACATACACCATGTTTCTACATGACTAAATTTATTCTTTATACGTGTTCTATTATATTCTTAAGGAATATCTTGGATGGTTTGGCACATGCTTAAGACATGCTTTTGGCATATAGTTTGAGTATCATCTTGGATATTGGACACATAGTTTGAGATGTACTTTGGTATATTTTTACATGTTTGAGACACATCTTGGTACATGTTTGATGGATGTTATGGTACATATATTGGTACATGTTTTATGTATGTTATGGTACATATCTTGGTACACGGTTGATGGATGTTATGGTACATATCTTATTACATGGTTGATGGATGTTATGGTACATAATTTAGTACAAGGTTTATGGATGTTATGACACATATTTGAGGCATATATTGGCACATGGTTTATGGATATGGAACATGCTTATTACATGGATGATATGGAACACATGTCTTAGCATATGATTTGATGCACATCTTGGTGATGGTCTTTGTGTATGATTTATGGGAGTGGATCTGGTCTTATTGATGATGTTATTGATAATGAGGTATCAATATCAAGGATATGGACAGTGATAGTTTGGATGATCATAGTGACATGATGATTATCATTGATAGGTTGATTATTAGTGGTAGGTTTATTATCAATGACATTGTTGGTGATAGGTTGAGTCTACACTTATATTTTAGGGTGGAAGGAATGTGAAAAAAAAGTGGGTTTTAACATCCTTCTAGTTGGATATCAGAGGGAGTTGGAGCTTCCTTTAGGTTGGAGCCTATAAATCAGGAGGTTGGAGCCTCCTTTGAGTTGGAGCTAGAGAATTTGGGGATTTGTAGCTTACTTTAGGTTTGATCCTATAAACATGGGGTTGGATCCTCCTTCTAGTTCTTGCTAGATAATTTGGAAGTTGGTGCTTCAAATGAATGTAATATTTGATGTACATAAGAAAGCATTCCATGTTTTTCTCCCATTTTGGTTTCCACGTAAAATTCATGGGTATTATGCATCTATGGTTATGTGTTGTTGAATGGTATTGCTAATAATACCTTGAATGAAATCATAAGTGATAAACTGTTGTTGAATTGATGCTTACATATTATGCTTAAAAATAGTAAAAAAATTATAATATTGATTCACCTCCCCTCTCATTATTTCAACAATTGGTATCAGAGTAGGTTCCTTTAGAATCATTCTAACCACTAGAAGTTAAATCATGGATTGCACTAAGAATGGAGTCTCAATGTTTGATGGTCATAATTATTCCTTCTGGAATAAAAGGAACATAATATTTTTACAGGAACAATGATTTGATGTGTGGAAAGCATTAGTAGGAGGATATAAGACACCCACCACTCCTCCAATGGAAAAATATGGAAGGAAACTCAGTGAAAAAAATTCAAAGGATAAAAGTAATATTTTGGGTAGCCTGGTCGATTCCGTATTTGTCAAAGTTATGCATTGTGGTACTGCAAAGGACCTCTGGGAAAAAATTCAAAATAATTACAAAGGAGATGCCAAAGTAAAAGAGTTCGAGCTTAAAACCTATAGAGCTAAATTTGAACAACTGGAGATGAAGACATTGCAACTTACTTTCTATGAGTTGGTGAAATTGTGAATTCTATCAAAGGATTAGGAGAATAAATTAAAGGCCCAGTGGTGGTTCAAAAGATACTAAGGTATCTTCCAATGAGATTTGATCCAAAAATTTCATCCCTAGAAGAAAGAGCATATATTTCCACATTGAGCATGGATGAGTTCCATGGAATTCTTATAGGTTATTAAATGAGAACAGAGCAGGACAATCCATCCAATAAGGAAGTAGATTTCAAAGAATCCAATAAGAAAAAGAAGAATAAGAAAAATCCAAAGTCAGATTGTAGTTGCAACGATGATCCATATGAATATGAAGAAATTTCCAACTTCATAATGAATTTAAACAAAGGATCTGGCAAGTAAAAAGGTAAGATTCCTTTTAAATGTTTTAATTGTGGTAAAATTGGTCATTTTGCTAATAAATGTCCATATGCTAAGAATAAATAGAATGAGCTAAAAAAAAATTAGTGCCATAGATGAGCTAAAAAGAGAAAGGAATAAAAACAAATTACTCTAGGGAGAATAACTCAAGCTAAAAGAGGATTTTCAAAATCCTAACTCTGAAGAATATCAACAAATGATTATTAACCTAAAATTCCAAATGGAAGAAGCCAAAAGGATTAAAGAAATATTTAAAATCCAACTGGAAGAAAAAGAGAAAGTGAATGAGAACTTGGAAGCATAAATAGCCTCACTAAGGAACAAAATTTAGAAGAAGGACATGCAACAAAACAATACCAAAATATTAGATGAAATCATCAGCAGTCAAATGTCATACTATGACAATTCCAGACTGGGATACAAAAAAACACATATTGAGAAGGGTTCAACCTCCATGACAATAGAAGCAAGAGAATAACAAATAATTTATGAATAGGTTATCAGAGGTCCTATCAATAAGGATGAATTCAAGAGAACTCAAGAATAAGATTATAGAAGAATGACAGCACCTAGAAGATCCAGATTATAGAATTAGCAACCGGCTATGGAAAGAAATCAAGAAGAATATTAGAGAAGATAAACACCATTCAAAATATCTCCTACACCCAGGTACCAAACTATTTTTCTTGTTTTATGTTATTCTTGTAACAATTTTGGGCACAAGGCTATAAACTATAGAGCCTATATGAAGAAAAAAATTAATTATGAAGGCTACTCTAGAATGAATCATCTCAAAAAACCCTCATGAAGTGTATAATAAATACTATAACAGTTTTGGCTCATTAAATGAAATAGAATGTTATAAATGAAATCATTTTGGACACATGGCCAAAGATTGCAGATTTATAGTTCTTCCAAAGGAACCAAAGAAGGATTTAAATAATCATGTAAATAACATTCAAGAATAGAGATAAGGAATCAGAATAAACTAAATATTGAAGAATGTTCTATTGCTATACAATCCCAAAGAAGAAGAAATGATTGGTACATTGATGATGGTTGTTCAAATAATATGATAGGTGACAAAGACATTTTTTTAACTATGAAGAAATAAAGAGATGGATTGGTTTCATTTGGCAATGATAACTCAACCAAAATGATAGGAAAAGGCACAATCAAGATTGGAAGCAAATATGCCATGACAAAAATTGTCCTACTTGTCAAAAATATGAATCATAATCTGCTAAGTGTGATTCGAATGTGTGACCAGGGACATACTCATCTATTTGACTTAGATAAGTGTCAGATAAGGAAAGAAAGATTAGGAAAATTGGTGGCTACAACGTTAAGGACTCCAAACAACATATACATTTTAAATGAGATTGGAAAGGAAATATGTTTCTTGGGAAAGGAAAATGAAAGTTGGATTTGGCATAAAAAAATGGGTCACATGAACTTTGACAATCTTGTCAAGATTAGAAAAAAGGAAGTGGTAAGAGAGATGCTAGGAATTTCAAAACCAGCCAATACTATGTGTAAGAACCCATTGCGTGGAAAACAAGAAAGAATTGAGTTCATAATGAAGGAATACTCTACAACAAAACCATTGGATATTGTGCACACTAATCTATGTAGACTAATAAGAACAAAAGGATTAAATCGAAAACATTACTTCATGCTACTTATTGATGATTTTAAAATAATGACCGCAAATAACTTTCTCAAGAAAAATTCAAAGGCATTTGAATTTTTCAGTATATTCAAAGAGATGGTTGAAAATGAGACTGATTTGAAAATCAAGTTCTTAAGATCAGACAATGGAGGTGAGTTCACATCAAAATAATTCATGGACTTTTGTGAAGATCATCGAATAAAAAGGCAGTTCTCAATGGCTAAGGCACCTCAACAAAATTGAGTAGTTGAAAGAAAGAACACAACTGTAACAGAAATGGTTAGAACCATGTCGAAAGATTTCAAGTTGAGTAATGTATTTTGGGTACAAGAAGTACACACAACTTTTCTTATCCTGAATAGAGGAATGCACAAAAGTAACAATGAAAAAACTCCATATGAGTTATTGAAGGGAAGATCAACAAAAGTCAATCATTTTAGAGTATTTAACTACATAAAAAGAGAAGATGGAAGAGTTGGAAAATTCGATTCTCGATTTCATAAAGGAATATTGGTAGAATACTCAAGAAAAAGAAAGGCATACAAATGTTACAAACTAAGACTCAATAAGATAGTGTAAAGCATAAATGTAAATATTGATGAAACAAATGGGTCAAAGATCAAAGAAGAAAGAAAAAAATATAAATAGTAGGAAGCATAAGAAGAACTAAAAAAGAAGAGGTAGAAGAAGAACAAGAAGAATAAGAAGAAGAGAAACATTGAGAAGAAGAACAAGAAGAAAATGACCAACACAATTTTTTGATACCCTCTAGGATGCGTAACCATCGGATTTAGAAGAATCATCCACCATAACAAATTATGGGAGATAAAAATGCAGGAATAGAAGCCATAGGCAACATACAGGTATGTACATTAGAACAGAGAGACCTAGCATTCTTATCCATAGTTGAACCCAATATCTTTGAGGAAGTCAACAATGATGAACATTGAATCAAGGCCATGGAAGAAGAATTGAATCAAATAGAGAAGAATGAAACATGGGAACTGGTTCCAATACCTAAAGAAAAAAATGTAATTGGTACAAAATAGGTGTTTAGAAACAAACTAAACAAATATTTATAGGTAACGAGAAACAAGGCAAGGTTAGTATGCAAAGGATATTCTCAAGTTGAAGGACTATATTTTGAAGAAATTTTTTCCCCTGTTGCCATAATGGAAGTAATCAGAATGATCTTATCCTGTGCATGTTCCAAGAGAATCAAACTATATCAAATGGATGTAAAATCAAAATTTCTAAATCGTGAATTAGAAGAAGTCTACATTGAATAGTTAGAAGGGCTTCTACTTTTAGAAAGAGAATATTACGTCTCCAAATTGAAGAAAGCTATGTCTAGACTTAGACAATCCCCTAGAGCCTGGTATTTAATATTGGAAAGGTATTTACAGCAACATGAATTCAGAAAGGGTAATGAAGATAGAAATCACTACGTAAAGGTTAATAGGGACAACATACTTATCATTGATGTATATGTGGATGACATTATTTTTGGAAGTGATGATGATAGGATGAGTAAGAAGTTTTCCCAAGACATGCAGAATGAGTTTGAAATGACACTACATGGTGAATTGAATTTATTTTTGGGACTTCATATATCTCAGCTGGTTGATGGTATTTTCATTTCCCAAACCAATTACATCAAAGAAATGTTGAATAAGTTCAGAATGAAAGATTGCAAACCTGTAAGTACTCCTATGGTGAATGGTTGAAAATTGAGTAAAGATGATGAATCTAAGGAAGCATATCAAATACTATATATATATATATATATATATATGATTGGAATCTTATTGTATGTGACAACCTTAAGACCAAATGTAATGTAAGAAGTTGGACAGGTTTCCAGATTTCAAGCAACAACAAGGGAAATTCATGTGTTGGCAGTAAAAATAATCTTCAGATATCTTAAAGGAACAATAGAGTTTGGATTATGGTATCCAAAAGGGAATGAGTGGAATATGGTCTCATATGAAGATACATATTGGGAAGGAAACATTTATGATTGAAGAAGTACTAGTGGAGCAACCTTCTACTTGGGTGATTGTTTGGTATCCTAGTTAAGTAAAAATCAGTCCTCAATATCATTGTCTACAACATAAGTAAAATATATTGTAGAAACAACATGTTGTAATTAGGTTCTCGGGATGAATAAAACACTACAAGACACACAAGTAAAATATACTAAGCCCATCTATTTACTCTTTCACAATACCAGTGCTATAAGTATCTCCAAGAATCCAATGATGCATTCCAATACCAAACATATCCAAATCAAGTTTCACTTTCCACAGGAAGAAGTTACATAAAAGAATATCAAGTTGGAGTACATTGGGACAAAGGAACATATTGCATATATCTTCACCAAACCTCTCTTAGGAGATACAATTGAGTATCTTTGACAGAAACTTGGAGTAGTTTCTACCCCATAGTGATCTACACATCATTTTTCAAAGAAGACATAAGAACAGAAATCAACAAGAGGAGTTAAACTGTGAAGAGTATATTGTTGAATGATTATATCATTGATGAATGATTTTTATATATGTTAGTGTTTTACATCATCAAGAACCACCAATGGACAAAAATCATCGTGGAAGAGATAGAACAAGAGTAGGAAAGGAAATTAAGAAGCATGAATACTAGGAAAGATATTTTCAAAATAACGTATACTGTCAAGGGGACTTACGCTTTTTCATTGATGTCAAAAGGGGAGAGAAGGAACATAAGCATGATTATAGGGGGAGCATTGGTTGCATGGAGAGCATGAGTGTTTTCATCAATGCCAAAGGGGGATATTGTTGGAAACTTTTTTGTCATTGATGTCAACTTTAGAACAAGACTAGAAGCCTCTAGAATTAATAGGTATAATTGAATAAGTCTCCAAAGTGGTCTCCTTGTGGAATATCTTTAATCATGGACCTCATTGGAAGACACTTTGAATAAATCTACAAGAATCCCACAGATGTGGTCATGAATCCTAAATTTGTTTGTGTAAAAAAGGATTATGGACTCTACTAATGCATTTAAATATCTCATAGGTGGATAATCATTTTCATGTCATTTCCAATGATACGGGGTACGCCACATGGTTCCTCGTGGTTAAGGAGATATGCCCTCTTGAATATGGAATCCCCAAAATATGGTTAAGACTCCCTAAATAGTTGTAACAAGAAGTGATAAGTTGGCCCTAAATTAATTAAAAGAGGAAACATTGTTGCAAATAAGAAGTTACAAGTCGGCCCCATTGCAATGAATATTAAATTAAATATTAAGGATATTGTTGGTAAAGTTGGCCCCTATGGAATAATCATTAAAAATTATTTTGAATTTTATTTGGGTCAAATCGGCCCTAAAAAGAGGGTCTGAGATCTAGTATAAATAAGGAACCTATAAGTTCATTTGTTACATCAACTCAAGTGATTTTTATATGAGGTCACCAAGGATATTTGAGGCAAATTTTAGAGGGAATATGAAGTGAAGAAGGGAGAATTCCAAGGGAGGATGAAGTATCTTGATGATGTGTTCTAATTTATGTTATTTAAAGTTCATATTATCATTTTAACTATAAAATGTTTTATAGAATGATTTAGATAGTGAAAAATGGATGTTATTGAGAATACATATCAAGGTATCTGTGGTAGAAATTTTAGATTTTTGATCGTTCTATTTTAGGATATACGCTTTGTGGAAGATAGGGTTTATGACTAGTCCCAAAAGTAGTCTCAAACAAGTGTTCTGAGCCAAAAAGTCATAAAATATTCATAGAGGATCCAAATTTTGCAATACCAATTGAATTGGAAATAGTACAGTCCCTGGTATGTTTTTTGTGATATTTAGAACGAGATATCAAATATTTAGTGTGTGGAATTATCTACAAGTTTGGTTCTCCAAAATAGGCCAGAATTCAACAAGGTCTTCCATTTTCACTATAACACATTTTTAGGGAAGATTCAAGGAGTGACAATTAAAGGAATTTTATAGAATATATCCAAGAATATTGGGTAAATGTTTCAGATCTTTATTCATTACAAATACAAAGTTCTTCTTGTTGAAATTTAGGGTTTGTGACTAATACAAAAACTAGTCCTGTGAGATTGAGCTAAAGTTTGATGAGGATGCTATTCTCTTGTTTTTGAAGTTGAGGAAGGTATACAGGTATGTGATCACATACACCAGGTTTCTACTTGACTAAAGGTATTCTTTCCATATTTTCTATTTTTATGATTATGGTATATGCTTAAGGCATATCTTGGATGGTTTGGCATATGGTTTGAGGAGCCTCTTGGATATTGGGAAAATAGTTTGAGATGTACTTTGGTATATGTTTACATGTGTGAGGCACATATTGGTACATGGTTGATGGATTTTATGGTACATATCTCGGTACATGGTTGATGGATGTTATGGTACATATCTTAGTACATGATTGATGGATGTTATGTTACATACTTTAGTACATGGTTGATGGATGTTATGAAACATGTTTGAGGCACATATTGGGACATGGTTTATGGATATGGAACATTATTGTTACATGGATGATACGACACACATTACTTATCATATGATTTGATGCACGTCTTGGTGATGGTATTGATGTATGATTTATGAGTGTGTATCTAGTCTTATTGATGATTTTATTGATGATGAGGTATTGGTATCATTGACAGGGAAAGTGACAGGTTGGATGATGATACTGAAAGGTTTATTATCAATGATAGGTTGATTATCAGTGACAAGTTGATTATCAATGATAATGTTGATGATAGGTTGAGTCTACACTTATATTTCAGGGAGGAAGGAAGGGGCAAGGAAAGGGGGTTGTAGCCTCCTTTTGGTTGGAGTTGGAGATTAGAGGGAGTTGGAGCTTCCTTTAGGTTGGAGCCTATAAATAAGGGGGTTGGAGCCTCATTCCTGTTGGGGCTAGAGAATTTGGGAAGTTGTAGCTTGCTTCAGGTTGGAGCCTATAAATAGGGGGTTGGATCTTCCTTCTAGTTGGTGCTAGAGAATTTTGAAGTTTTTGTTGCTATGAATGTAATATTTGATATATATAAGAAATCATTCCTTGTTTTCCTCCAATTTGGGTATCCACATACAATTATTGTGTATTTTTCATCTATGGTTATGTGTTGTTGAATGACATTGCTCATAATATCTTGAATGAAAACATAAGTGATAAACTGTTGATAAATTGATTCTTACATATTCTGGCTAAAAGTAGTAAAAATTGCACAATATTGATTCACTCACCCTCTTAGTATTCCAACAAGTACAAGTAGGGGGTTTGAATCACTACACCTCACACATCAACTGGTACTACATTAATTTCCACTTCATCAATATAGTTTTCATTTGTATCAAATTTGTTTTTAAAATACTCAGTGACCTTGAGATTTGCATCCTTATTTACTCATTACAATGGATATGGGTGAGGATGGTCATGCAATTCTAGTCCAATATTTATAAATAGATATTCTACAATGAGGTTGACCTATGAACCAAAATAAAATAGAGAATCCATCCTTTCCTTATTGAGTTGGATTTTAATATGGAAGAGGCTAGTCATCTCCTTTACTTCCTCGGGATCGAAGCTATTCAGGTTCACCTCCTTCTACATTATAGTGTATATAATATTTTCATCTATGTCTAAGTTTTTCACTACTTGGTTTCCTAAATCCATGGCGAGCATGTTCTTCTTCATGGAATCCTTATTATAGCTTACAACACTTATCTTTGGTGTGCCAAGCAATACTATAATAGTTATATTGGTTTTTTACATCCTTGCACTAATATGAAATGGTTGTTGTCTTCCTATCCTTTCCTTTCCACTTCTTATTTATATCCTTGGAAGCATCTTAGTGATCTATGTGGAACCACTTGATTTTCCTTTATTCTTACTAATGTTTTCCAAATATTTTTCTTGCACACATGCCTTGTCAACTGTCCTAGGTTTAAAGAGCATCACCTGTCTCTGTAAATGACTGTGTAGACCACCGAAATACTCCAGGAATACATCTAAGTTATTGGGAGATATATCTAACATAATGGCCATTTGTCTAAACTCAATGGTGTACATTTACAAACTTTTCCCTTGTTTCTATTGGAAGCAATGCCAATGGATCCACCAGTCCTCGTCATACCCAATAGGGGATAACTGATAATTAATGAGGGTTTTAAGAACCTCCCACTTAGCTACTTTAGGATCACCACATAGCATAAACATTTTCATGTTACTTTCCTAGAACATTTGGGCATCACACTCTAACTTTAATCAGGAAAATGAATTTTTTTTCACTTCTACTATGTTATGAAAACTGAAGTAAACTTATAACTATCACAACAATTAATTCAACTTAATAGAATCAATATCACCCTAATAGGGTTTGATTTCCACTTTAACTTCCACTTTAATAAAAGCTTGGGAAGAAACAATTGTACTAGAGCTTGTTTTTTTTCTCCAACCATTTTTTTTAATTATTTTTTTTGGTTATTTGTTATCCCTGTATTTATCATCTGATCCAAATTCTAATTTCGAGCCACTAAAATCTATGAAAGGTAAAAAAAATTCTCTATACATTCCATGAGGACCACCATGTTGTCAAATATGTCGGTGACCTATGCTACCAGCTTTGAAAATCATTTTTCTAACTCATCTTGTAGATTGTTACTGTAGTAATTTACCATGGCTAACGGTTTTAGAATTTAGACTAATTCCTACATCCTGCAACTTCCCAAAAAAAATCCAAATAAATTTGATTTTATACAAATATGATCTATGAACTACCATGGATATTCCACTGGAATAGTGCGTCACAACACATTTTACAAATTTTAATAATCTTTTATTTTGTAATGTTTTACTTAAGATTCAAATTAAAACTTACTTAATCAATGCATGAAAATATTGAAATACCTAAAAATTAAATAAAGGAAAATAAGAAAATAGCATACCATCCACATGATGAACACAACATGTACCTTGGAAAAATCAAACATAAATAAAACGTAGCTAGAAGGTGATACCTATAATCTATTATTTTCTTCTTAGTTATGGAATGCAAAAACAAATAAAGGGGGAACTTACCATAGAGTTTCCATGGACATTGTGGCCAATATGGCTACTACAATAACTTCTACTTCATATTTTATGCTACAATAACCCACTCCTATATGCTCTGTTCAACTATGGTTCAATACACAATAAATAAAAATGGAACCCCTTATCCTAATCACCCAATATTTAACATGGCGTGATACTTGTCTAGGGCTTTTGCATTCTTCAACCATTAGCAGAAATTTGAGGTCTACAATGGGCCTCCTAAATAAAATAACTAAATAATAGTTAAAATAATAAAACAAGAGTTATGAATTTTCAAAGGGAAAGGAATAAAATTAAATTTTTATTGTATTTTCAACTTATTTCATTTTATGTTTACTCAAATTTCATGTATAGGAACTCATTGGATGCAAAAATAAATTCCTCATCCATTAACAAGTACCCACTCTGCATACAAGAAACACATTTTTTCATGTATTTCTAGTTTATCTCACAGTGGGTCTATCAAAAGTATGCAGAGTGGGGACTCATTGGATGAAGACTTTAATTATGCATCCAACTATTTCCTATGATAGAAATTTTAGTAAACCTATAAAGAGATAAGTCAAAAATACAATTAAAAATTTTGTTTTCTTCCTTTCCCTTCAAAAATATTTACCCTTGTGGTTGACATCATCATCTTGAATCCTATTGGTTCTTTTAAAGTTGATTTTGATAATACACTTTTTATTTCAAGGCCCATTTTTTACCCTAAAATTCCCCCAATGCCCCAATTAGTGTTAAGATTTGGATCCTCTAGAATCTTCTTGAAATTCCACATGTGAATAGTGACAGAATTTTTAATCACCTTTCTAATTCAGTATCAAGAAAATCAAGGGTATGTGATTCAAATTTTCAACCCAGGGTTCTTTTGGAACTTGTGAACTACCATGCAATATATATGCAGGTCACAATTTTTATTTCACTAGTTTGTTCTTATGGTTAGAGTTTCAATAATTACTTTTAAAGCCAGAGTATAAAAAGTTCACATGCTTTGGAAAAGATTCTACATCTTTTGAAAGAAAATGACAATCGCTCTTATGGGAAGTAAGTTGACTAATTATACATCTAGGAAACCAAACTCACATTTACTAAAAGGAAATCAAATAACTACTATACTAAAAGGAAATTCACACTTGAAGAAATGAAATTAAGTAACTACTGTTATGAAAGGAAATTCACACTTGTAGAAAAGAAATTATGTAACTTTTGTGCTAAAACAAAATTCAAACTTGCAAAATGAAAATTGATCAATTAATTGTAGGAAAATAAGTTTAACTAAATACTAGAAATGAAATTGATCAATCACTTGCAAGAAAGGAAATCTAACTACTTGTTGGAAATGGAAACCTAAAACTTGCTAAGATGATCAGTATTATAACTCAAAATAACAAATATAATTATTGTATTAAGAACATTCATTCATGGGATTTTGTTTTGAGTTATAAAATTTTATAAATCCAAGATTGAAAAATAACTGCAAATACAAACTACGGGATTATGATAAGTCTAAATATTTAATCTACAAAATAAATAAACTATGTTCATGTGATAATGTTATTTTGAGAATACCAAGAATAATTAGATCACAGACAAATTATTCATTGTTAAAATTATTAATTCATATTTCTTAAAGGGAAGGGATATTCACCACATGATATTAATCTATTGGAAAGAAAAACTAATTTAATCAAATGTCTAAATGACGACTCAATTTTGAAAGGAAACAATATTATTGTATCAAACACAAAGGGATCAATCCACCACGTTGAAAATGTATAAACTTTCAAATAGAGACTATTAACAATTTCTACAAACCTAGATAACACTACAACACCTGCCGTATTGGAGGTGGGCCCTACCGCCTTAGATAGAGAATTGGTAATACCGCCTTAGATAGAGAATTGGTAAGGAAATGAAAGCACACATAAAAATGAAAGTAGGAACCAAGCTTGAGTGAGTTTTAATTAATCAATAGTCGAATATATAAAACTAAAGTTTCAACGTATTCTCTCAATATCCAATAGGGGAAGGTGGTAAACCTTTTATAGACACCCCTAGATTCCATAATAAGACAATATCTATTTAGACATGCTTGAGAACCTAAGGTTCTCAAGTTGTCTTATGAGCTATCAACAAATAATTTCTGTCTTATGAGCTATGTCACATGAGCTATCAACATCCAAGTTGTCTTATGAGCTATCAACATACTCTAAGTTGGTAGGATTATCTCTTCATGGATCCTAATTCGTTTTCAAGGTTCTTTCCACTTGGTTTTGTTTTCATCTTATGGTTCCATGACTTCAAATTCGGACACGGTTCAAGTTGTTCTATATCCTAGTGGTAGCAAATTTTGTAGAATCAGGGCTCTATGACATTTTTGTATTTTTACCAGAGCTTATCAATAGTCTGGCTATGATTTTCCTATAACTTACCTACATCTTGTCAATGATATGGCTATGAGTTTCCTATAGCTTCCATGCAGCTTCTCATTAGTCTGGTTGCAAGTTTCTTGTAGCTTCCCTACATCTTATCAATGTTCTGGCTGTGATTTTCCCGTAGTACAAACAAACCATAACATCTTTCTAGCAATCGTAAGTACATAATATGACCTAGTTATTATGAAATAGCTAACAAAATATGAAAAAAAGGAAACTAATAAATACAGTTTTCCAAAATGGTATGCTCAACACAAAAAGGTAGGAAAATGAAAGAAAAGGTCAGTGAAAAGTATGCAAGTGATGCCAAAATTGGATAAAAATGATGATAATGTTGGGGGCCCTCAATTAGCTCCACATGTGAGATTAATTTTAGCTAATGTGACATCCACTTGATATCATGGTGGTAAATGGGATATGTAAACTTGTGGGATGTATAAATTTCTCGTATGAACTCTAAATGAGGTGATATTCACTCCATTGGAAAGCTTTCAATTCGTAGAACAATGGAAAGAGGACAAAAACTTTGTTTGCAAAGCTTTTACTACCAAAACAATTATTGAAGGCCTCAAACAGGCTCCCAAAGGTTCTAGACCCAAAATCACCAAAGTAGGACCTACCCCTAAAATGGACCCTATGAGCCAATAGCTTTAATTTTTCTATTCAAAAGTACCAAAATAGATGACACGTGATATAATGACCATTTTATATCATTAGTTAAGTGCCTTGATTGGAGAATACCTCATCAATCTCAAAATTGGATATCAAAACCTCATTAATCTCATTAATGAACATATAGTCGAATATCTTTAATGCATGGCATAAAAGGACATGAATATCTATCCAATTTATATGGATAAATTTGTAGAAGAACTTGATGGTTTCTATTACTATATGTTTTTGTATAAAAATGTATTCCTTCTAAGAGGTCACAAGTTTAAATCCTATAAAGTACCAAATTCAATGTAAAAAGTGGAAACATAAATATTCATCAAATACCAATGAAACAACAAAATCTTGAGAATAACAATACCAAAAATAATACCTTTATTGAAAGGAAGCAATGTTCACTTACCTCTTCGAGGGGGAAACCTCCAGCAGAGAAATGCTCTTTTATAATAATTATCAAGACAAGGATTTCTCATGTCTCCTACTCTTATTTATACTAACTCTATCTTCTAAGGAACATTCTAGAGAAGGATCTTTCTAGAAGTGGAAGCTTCTATTAGGTATTCTTACATTGACTTGTTCACATTTATTAAATAGGCCATATTAACTAATGCATGCCTTATTACATGGAAAATATATTAGTCTACCTACGTGAGGGGTTAGGGAGGTTAGGTCCTATTGATGGGCCAAAAAAACCCATTCAATTAGTTGAGGGAAAATGCCCGATGGTAGGTCCCAATTAGACCCATGCTCGTTTGGAGTAGTGCTTCCAACTAGATTTTGGCCTACTTACAAACTAACTAAAATACTAACTAAACTATGAAACTGAAATATGAATCTAAGAACCAAAGGTTTTCATATGAATTAAAAAATAAGATAAAATAAGCAAACACAACTAACTAACATTTAACTAAGAATTATGATTATTATTCTAAGATGCAGTCTCTAAACTAATACTATTTAAATTAACATATTCTGATTAGGAGAAAACTAACATAATGAATGAATACAATGAATAATTTTCATAACTTGAGTAGAATAAATCTGTGACACAAGCAATACATGAATTTGATAGCATGATCCGTTATAACCAAATAATTCATAAACTTAAGGACATTATACTATTGTTGTACTCATCCTGAAAAACCATGATAGCTATAAAATGAAAACATTAATTTAGAAGTAATTCATCAACTAATATTCACAGGCTACAAATAGAGAGATGCATAATAAACATATTCTCATTCACACATATCAATACCATAATCTTTCAATTTAGAATGTCTCTTGGATTAAAATTAACTTGCAGAAAAAAATATTATCTTCCTAGATTCAAAAACCAAAATCCCCTTCAAATGGGTAGCGCTCCTTTTATATAGTGAGGAGAGAAACTTTACAATTTTTTCTCTTGGTAATGATATAAATTTGAGCCATTTCAAAAAAAGGACTCTTCATTTTCCAAAAAACATTACAATATCAGAAGAAAAAAACATCCAGAGAGAAATGAGGAATTTTCTAATCATGATGTGGTCCACTCTTGTTGTTGGTCTTGGTATTCCTTCCAAGTGGATTATTCATTTAAAATGGTCTCGAGCTTGATCAATTGAAATCTCTCTAAGACTGATTATCCTTTACAAACTTTTGCAGACACTTCTTGATATAACTGCTCCGTTGAGTCTTTTACAAAGGATTGAATCTTATGGATGAGTTGGGTAGGAAGGAACAAATGTTATTCAATTGATTTTTCATCAAATAACATCAAATCCTGAATGCTTTTCTGACTGGATTTCTTTGGATCTTCCGCTTCAACCACCCTAGTGCTGACATAAGTTGTTTCATCTATAAACTGTAATGGCTTTACCCATGCCTCTGTGAGGAGATCATTAGAATTTTTCTACAGTTGTGCACATGTGTCAGTAGCTACTCCTTGGGTGGAACATAAAATCATGAAGAGAGGTTTGTTGGTGTCAAAAATAATTTGGGACCTGAGTCTTTCTCTATTCGAGTAAACTGGTAGGTAGATAGGTGGATATTGAACCCTATCATTCCAATTTACAATCTCCTCAAAAGCTTCGCTAGCTTCTTGATATATTCCTTGAGTCTCTATCAAAGTATTCTACAGATTAAGTTGTTCTTGCCACTCTACTCATATGTTGATCAATATATTAAGGAGTTTGTTCTTTTCTTTTGCTATATTTTCGCTGACAGTCATCTCTTGTGCTTTGATGGACGAAATGGTACATGTTGAGGATATAGTATTTTCTAGAGTGGAATTAAGTTTATATATTTCCACTTCTAACTTGTTCGTGTGGGTGTCACGTAGGATTTGCATCCCCTTTTAAAACTCTTCATTCAAGTGGTCTCTGTGTGACTATAGGGCACCATTGATCCTACCTAAACTTAGACCTTCAACTTCTTTGACATCTTCTTGGATATATATGGTGAGTTGGTATTTTACACCTTTCAACTCTGTTTCCAACTCTATTACTCAGTTCCTGGAAATGCTCAGGGAGTTAGTTACCTCCAGAACAGAGGAGGCATTTGATATTGAAAATGCATTGAGCATTGAAGCTACATGAACCACATTCTCTTAAAGATCAGGGACAACCTTCCATTCCAATATCCTTCCTACATATGACTTAGACTTGATTTCTTCTACTCTTTTTATTTTTTCCTATCTCTTCTTGATGCTTCTAGTTCTGTTGTCGAAGTATTAGTCTGCGATAGAGACTATAAATCCTTTGAAATTGAAATCTTGAGAAGAGAGGGATAAATCCCTTGGTATGGATCTTATGGGGGTATAATCCAGAGGAGGTATATTCACAATTCCTAGGTTCGACATCGATCCAGTTCCTAAGGTCTGGTTTAAATTCTTCTTCAAAATATCATCAAATTTCCTATATGATCTAGACTTGTCGGCCAATCGCTTCACCTTTTCCTCTTTAACCTATTTTTTGGCTTGTGCTTCATTAGACAACCTCTCGGCTTCCTCATCCTCTGACAACTTTTTAGCTTCTTCTTCTTTCTTTTTCTCCATGGATTCTTGATGTGCCAGGTGCTCACGTTCTAGACTGATATTTTCCTTAGTCTTCCTTCTTTGGTAATCTTTCTCCGCTTGGAGCCTTTTATTCTCAAGCTTCTTTTCTTTTTGGGTCTTCTTCTACTCTTTAGCATTGCGGATATATTTCTCTTACTGACACAAATTTTGGAATTGGGATAAATTTTCCATCTAGAATTCTTCATGTTTGATATCAAGTCCTCGCTTTTCTGTGTCATGGGGTAGTTGGTACAAGACTTCATCGTACAAGAGTACTCCTTTAAATTTATCCTCCTCAAAATAAACAATGTGAATAATTGGATGAGTGAGTCTGACAAAACTGACATGACTAATAGCCATCTCATGAGAATTGTGGCCTTTAGGCTCACCCGATCACAATATTAAATCATGTAAGGTCTTAGCCTCCTTCCTTGCATGTTGAGCATTGGAGATGGAATAGATTCCAATGTGGAGAAGGAAGATTGGCCACAATATTTTACTATTGGTTTGCAAAATTTTGGTGATTCCAGACCCCATCGTTTGGTATGTTATTTCCCTCATTAGTATTCAGCCTGGAATGAAATATGGAAAGAGATGTGGGGCCCTTGTGGTCCCATAAACCCTGATGAATGAATAGTACTTATAGAACAAATGATCGACCACCCATTTCATACATTTCTTTCCTCAAAGAATATCCTATGTCTAGGGAAGCCGAAAAGGACAGAATGAAGAGGGGCAAGGAATAAATTTCAAATCTCATAAAAATGTTGTCTGAAATTTATGCTCCATAATTGGGAGAAATAAATATGAATGGGGGGCTAACTTTGGTCCCAATTCCATCTCAGTTCAGGAAATTGTATCGAGGAACAAATGGAATCTATCATATAAGAAAACATATAAAAACATGGCTTCTTAATACCTGAGAGATTCTTTGCGTGCAGGAATATGTTAAAGGCTAGGATATCTACCCAGTTGAAGATATGTCCCATTCTAACAATGGTGTGTGCTAAAGGAAAACAGTCAGTTTGGAAGTGTGTACTATTTTCTTCTCCATATAAATGACAGATCATGGCCACCAACAACTTGTAAGGAGTTTTAAGATTTTGGGTGGGGACCAACTTTTGACCTTGTTTAAGGGTTTTATCCTCATCCACCCATTGTTTTAATCTATTTTTTCGGTCCTTTTCTTTCCTGGTCGAACCCTTTTAGGAAAGGTTCATTCAACGAGCATGTAGGATAGGGAAGTTGATATATGATGTTGATATCCTTAGGTCTGAGAGAAACTATTCACGTCCCCTTCTTTCTCATGATGTTTGTCGTGGAAGCGTCAAATTTCTCGAGGCACCATTGTATTTCCTCATTGTATGGGAATAGTTGTGTCCTGGAAGCTACCTGGTGAATATCGCTTTTTAGTATATTCTAGTACACCTCTAAAACATTTTTTTCTTTAGGAAACTCTGTAGAACTGAATATCTTGTGTATCTCTTCAAAGTCAGGGTAGTGGTCCTATCCAGTATGAGTAATTGTTTTAGTCACCAAAGTTTCGATCGGTCGAGATGATGATTTGAGGCCTGTGACACCCTGGAAGTACATAGAACTTATAGGTCTTTTGGGGTTTTCTCTCACCATGACGAATAACCAAATTAACCTACAATAACATGTTAAAATAATATCGACTTATCTTAAGTATAACACATTAGTTGTAATAATAAAAAAAAGCTAGTTAAGCAATAGAAAATGAGGGTTACCGGTAAAAACGTAGTTGCAGTAACAGAGAAGGCGATCTCAGTAGGCGAGGGATTCTAGACAAAAATCAAACTTTGCGGACTATTTTTTGAAAATTTACAGTGAAAGTTGTGTTCTAAAAGGTTGTTTCTATAACTCATAATGCACATCCAACTAGCACGAGTATGCCATAACTCAGCTATGTATGAGGATCATGCTAAATCTGATCTTAAATTTTCCCACTAATGTGTTCCATTTCCATGATTAAATCTTAATAAGTAGGATAGGTGCATTGATCAAAACATCGGGGGAAGTGCTAAACCAATCTTCGAATAAGACTGTTATCAGGGTTGATCTTTCATAGTATGAGAGATTGTGGTTTTTTCGAGCATCGAAGGGAAAAGTATTGAAGGTATATTCCCTTATATGTGGACCAATGGGTAGGCTCGGTGCATCAATCAATGAATAGTGATACAAAAAGAGGTGGGACCCATTGGGGTGTTGGTATCGGGGTGAATCAGGATGAGGGAGAATCTAAAACTCGAGGGGAAGGTATCGACAATAAATCTGGTTTTTTTAGAAAGGCATGCTAAACTATGTGCTTTATAGGATTTTGGGACTTGGATGTCGGAGGTTTGAAGGATATGGAAACATTTGAGCTTCGATTACAATGGTATCGAAGAATATTCTTTCGGTCTAGGAGAAAGTTGCTAGTGGGAAAATTCCCCTATTACTATACCTAGTAAAAATACAGGCAAAACATTGACTTCCCTTAAAAGACGGTTCTATTCCTAAGATACCCAAAAACTATCTAAGTTGAAATACAAGAGAGAGGAAGTAATACTAGTAGGTTTACCTTTGGTCCTAATGTCTGGCATAGACCTCCTCCACCTTTGTACCTTCCTAGGCTATGGGTCTCCTCCCGAAGATGAAATGCAAGAACACTTAGGCAAACAATGCTACAAATATACAATCTCTACTTATTACTTTCAACATTCATATATAAGCGTGGATGAATTAATCAATAAATATATAAAGACACAATGTATTAGGACAAGAAATAACTCTTTTATTCAATATGAATATTATAAAGATTACAACCTTCTTATCGACAAACGCTCTGAGAACCAGGTCCGGGCTCCTTTTACTACTACTCCAATTGCATCATTCCCATGCTACCTCTCACAACCAAATTATCTCTTTGGGAAAAGGGAAAGGATTGTATAAGGAGAAAGGGATAGAGGGGGAATGCCGAGGCCAAATCTTAGAAAGGGGTGCAAAACTTGGGCTAGAAGGAGAAGGGATTTTTGCAAAGTTTCTTTTTTCTCTTGATTTTTTTTGTAAATGGGACCCCGAGACCTATTTTTGTATGATAATAAGATGGTTATTCAATTTGGGGATGGTCTACAGTGGATGAAATGGTTGGGAAACCCTCGATAGCTCATAAACTCCGCCAAATTCCTTGCAACTTTTTATTTTTTGCAATTTTTGGAGTTATACATGGGTTGTCTAGCATGCAGATAGAATATGTAGGTGTGCTTACTAGTATGCATCTAGCGTGTGTACATGGGTAGTATTTTAGCAGGGTGCATACATGTTCCAAAAAATGGTTTTTTAAGAAGGATCCTCAACAGTAATTTGGAAAATTGTTTAAGTGGAACAACCAATGCCATGTATGAATAGGTAGGAAATTTTTGGACTATAACAAATTCCCCCTAATGTGTGAGGTCAGAAGAGAAACTGATGGCTAAAATAAATTACAATATATTTACCAGTGGGAAGTCATGGAGTCAAGTGAGCCTGGGACCAAATTTTGGGAGGTGCCATCTACAAAACAATAACAATATCTTTGAGGCAGGCATACCCATGCTCGGGATGAAATAATCATGGTTTCCAATCAAGTACACTACAGATCTATGTCATATAATTGTATATATAAAGTGTAGCCGCAAGAAATACATAGCGGATCTACATCAAAATCATTTCATGATATTTAAGTACAATATAATACGCATCTTGCAGAAGCATTGATGCTTGTGGCTGGAGATAAGGACTTCATAGCTCAAGAAATAACTTCAATATCTTCAATATCTCAGGTAGGAGTACAATATAAATTTAAGACTCACTAATTTGAGGTCTTCGACATGCCTTCGAGAAAATACTAGAGGATCTCAATTACCAGGCAAAAAATTTCATCGATTTTGAATCTAGACTTGACTAGACACTAGGGATGGCCGACTCATGAAAGTCAAGAGAAAAAATGCAGAATGGCCAACTCAACTTGGCTAAAAATTCCCTTGGACAAAAGAACAAAAAAATGATGAGACTCAGGCAACGTAATATTGACATAAGTTTCTGATGCAGGAGGCACCACAAACTCTCCATATGTTTGGAAGAGTAAGAAAATGGAGGAGGACACATCTCTATGTAGCGAGAATGACTTCCTAAGGTCACACTAAATCCCAATTCTTGGCAAAAAAACAGAAGGATTTGATTTTTCCAAGGGATACTATCTTGGTGTCGAATAAAAGAGAAAGTATATCACGTCCCCTCTTTTTGGAATATTTGTTTTTTTTGTCTTTTTCAATTTTTTAACAAGATTGAAAAGGAATAAAAAAATGCTACATTACAAAGGAGGAATGAGTTTCATGAGAAATAAAAATTGGTTCCAGGCACATGGAACATACTAATGCTCAGGGAAAGGAGACATGTGCAGGATAAGGACACTCGAGGAAAATTCCTCCATGGTTCAGGGTGTTACTTCACAAGGAAAAATTGTTGCAATGCTTGTGCATAAGGAATTCTTCAAAGGTTCAGTTGAGAGCAGCATGGAGCCAACATTAGGCCAAAGTCGCAAGGATGAGACATGCAGTGTGATAAATCATGACACAACAAGACTCCTTCCATGTAAATTTTTATGAGCCAAAAGAAGGTAAGATCAGTGGTTTTTCACGTTTAGAGAGTCTAAAAAACATTAAAAGAAGACTCAAGGGAGTTCTTTTTCGTAACTAGTCCAGTCAGTTTGAAAAAGGGTTAAACTTGTACCAAAATGATGTCTCTTATAACCCATTTTAATGAGTGTGATTGAGACAAGATCACTCGATGATATTTTCAATTTTAAGGAGTCTGAAAAGATCTTAACTATAGACTCACAACCTTTTTCTAGATTTAGTCTCCTTAGCCCAAAAAAGTATAAAATATAACTAAGGATAACTCTCCTGGCGAGATGTATCTCCAAAGGAGTACCTTTTTCCTGGATAATCTATTGGTTGGAAAAAGGGTTAAACTCATGCCAAATAAATTTTCTTTCTGGACCAATTAATGAGTGTGAAAGCAACAAGGTCACTCGACGATCTTTTCATATTTAGGGAGTCTGAAAGATCTTAACTATGGACTTTGAGGGGGTTCCTTTTTCATAAGTAACCTCCAGGGCCTGAAAAAGAGATAAACCAAAACCAAGGATAATGTTCCTTTTTAAAAACTTTAGTCCCTCAGGCCTGAAAAAGGGTTAAACTTATGCCTGAGAATACTCTCCTAGTGAACCAAAGTTCCTAGGGCATACCTTTATTCGTAAAATTATCCGTCCAGACTAAAAAATGGGTAAACTACTACAAGATAGATGTGCCTTGAAATTTGAGTTTGGCGAGCGTGAAGGGAAAAAAGATCGCTCAACAATATTTTAATTTTTAGAGAGTCTGAAAAGGGCTTAAAGAAGACTCTAGACGAGCTTATTTTCTTAAGTAATCCAGATGAGATCGAAAATAATAAATGAACTCTCGTTCGATGTTTCTTTCAAAATTTAAGAGATCTTGAATCATAACAAATCATGCTCATTAGGGAGTCTCGTGGGTAAATCCAAGAATGATGACTAGAAAAAAGAATGAGGCTTCAATACATAATCATGGAGGGACTAATAAAGACTCCCAATCCTAAGAATAAAACTCGCACCATGGAAGCCAAAATGAAGCAAAGGATCTCCCTAGGGAATCCATGTAGAGGTAGGCTCTACCACCTAATCATGACACTTCTAAAGCAGTTGAGAAGGTTCTGTGTCACACTTCGGTGGGATCAATCCTATGGAAAAGTGGTAAAGTCAAAAATATGCAAGATGCATGGGGTGAAAACCTAACCTATATGCAAAAAGTTGAAAAAATGGCTTTTACTATGGGATGATATAGGTGTAACCCATCTCAAGAAAATCACCAAACAAAAAGGACAAGTTAATTAGAATGACCCAAAGATATGTTAGAAGAGAACTCAAGTAGCTACCAAGTCAAGAAAAAGGGAAAAAGGGACCAAAATAGGGCAAAAAGGGCCAAAAAAGTCTATAAATAGAGGTAGACAGCGCATTTTTACCATTGCAATTTGGAAAATAACCAAAAAGATAAAAAAACCTCTTCCTCAAAATGTGAATTCAAGGAGCTACAGTGGATGAAAAACCCTCACACTTGGACAAAGTAAGTACAAATCATCCTCTCCTTTATTTTAATTCATTTATTTAAGTTTAATTTTATGTTTTGGACGCACGCACCCTTGTAAAAGGGTCGCGTTTGCGTGTACGTGGGATATCCACACCCACCCTGCGTATGTATGCAGATAGAGTAATACTCAGGCCGCATACATACGCGACTGTCTTAAAGACAACCTGTGTACACCTCCTTTATTACTAAAAGAAGAAACAAACAAATGCTAAAACCTCTCCAATCTTTTGTGTGACAGGATGTATGTGCACTAGAGAGAAAGGGAACATGAGGAACTTCATGTTTTGTTCAAGGATGATCTCGGGGCCATTTCTATGCTAAAATAGTGTAGCATTTGGAAATTCTTTCAGCATCCATTCATGAGGGCACAATCGAGTTTGCTCAATAATTTTGTGTAGTATTGGCACCCCGATGTAGAGGCATTTATGCTAGAGAGTCAATCACTGACCCCGAACACATAGGATATTTACTTCTTAATTGGCCTGTCTAAGAGAGGGGAACTAGTCAATATGAGGACCTTTCCTCCAGGGTTGTATAAAATTGAGGATTATATCGGGATGTACTATGAGGATGGTACCGAGAAATTAGGTTATCAGGTGTTGATTCATAAGATCACTACCCTCCACCTTCGCATTGTACTATTTATGATCGGGTGGATCACAAGATACGCAACACTCCATCAGATCTCTCATGCAAAGATGCATTGTGTAGTACAGTTTTCGGAGGCTACCATTTTTTACTAGAGTACTACCATGCTGACATGCATGAAGAAATAGCTCACAAAATATTGTAGGAGGATGAAAAAGAACTTCAGGTTCGGTATGATATTGTTTTCTTTCTTCTTCTTTGAGAGTGCCCAATCTCAGTCCAAGGGAGACAGTATGGGGGCATATTGCCTTGTTTTCAGCATTGTGTAGGTGGGTAGTTTTCCTTCCTAGATAAGTTGGAGGAATATCCCTATGAAGGAATTAGTTTTCTGAGATATCTCAATATGCCTGTGCCCCCTGGCAAGGAGCGCGACGAGATAGGTAACACATTTTTTAAGTTTATTAAATTTTTAAATTTTTACATATTATCCTTTTTATGCATATGCCAGATTACTAACTTAAAGATCTGTTATACATAGATGTGGGACCTATTCGAACAACATACTTCACCAGGACCAGGTTTCATCCTCAACAAGAGGTTGGACCAACAAGAGAAAGAGGACCAACAGTTGTAGGAGGACCCCCAGCCGAAGAGTCTTACAGAGTGTTGTGGCGAGTAGAGAGAAACCTCATGGCACTCACTCATGCAGTACCCATGGAAGAGATCGAGGATATTCCCTCGGATATGCAACCACATGTATTGGGGGTGCCCAAGACTTGGGTCCAACTATTCTGGTGTCTTGAGAATGTCGTAGTCCACTATAAAAGGGCCAATAGGCCCAGACCTTAGATAGAGTTGGACCACTTATGTACCGAGGGAAATTTTTGTACTATGTATTGAGGGATTACGCTCAACGATGTATACCAGCTATTTTTTAGTCTTTAATGCTTACTTTGTACTCATGACACTATTTTTGGATATATATATATATATATATATATATATATATATATACATCTTTTTTGTCTTATGGATGAACATTTTTACAAATGTATTTACATGTGTATGTGTGTGTTTTATTTTTACATGTGAGCAACATGTGAATCTAACACTTGATTAGCTAATGCATTAGTTAGTTGGTTAAATCTCCTAGGAACATGAATATAAGTAATATAATCAAAATATCATTCTAAGATACATATCGTAACGAATCGTCGATGAAGAGTGGGATCGTAAACGCGGTAAACCCGATTTAGCTGGAACACGACCAATTGATCATCTAAATAAACCCAGAGGTGAGAAATACCATTTGAAAAGGCATCACATAGTAATTCTATCACTCCACTATACTCGCCAACATTATTGGTTGCTTCACCTAGACAAATACCTCCAGAAGATAGCAATTGGCTGCCAGGTATAAAAATCACCCAATTTGCAGAAGCAAGCCTCTGAATGTGTCGTCTAGCACCATCCGCGAACCCAACATAGACTTGAGATTCACTTGATATCTTCGACAGTGAAAAAGAAAACATAAATGAATACACATCCAAAAAACAAAAAAGACAAGAATGTATAAGAAACTATACATATATACAAGAAGTCAAGCTCAAGTGATAGACCTAAGTGTAATACTTCTTAAGGTAGAACCCATTTCTAGGTTCCACTAAGGCGTTTACCTCGAAATAAACCAAATGGTAAGCACCCTTTTCTAATAATTCTTTCATAATGAAAGGTCTGAACCACATGGGTTTGAAATTGCCTACCCCCAAGGGATATTTGTCTTGGTCATAGACCAGGACAAGATCACCTTTGGAGAAAATCTAAGGGAATACAGACCGATCATATTGACACTTGACTCATTGTTTATGAGCCTCATTATCCAAGGTCACATCTCGACGCTGCTCAACGAGTTGCTCAAGATATAAAATACATTACTCAAATGGAGTAGTGTTGAGAAGTAGTTCTACTGCCAACTTCGAAGAAGGTATTTGAAATTCAATGGGAAATACTGGCTCCAACCTGTAAACGAGTTGAAAAGGTGAAAAATCGATAGCAGTCTTCATAGAAGTTCGATAAGACCAAAGTGTTGAATATAACATCAAATTCCAATTTGACTTGGCCGAATTAATCATTCATTGAATTACCTCACCATTCGCTTGTGGGTAATACGGTGAAGAATGTTCCTATTTAAACCCAGGATTTGATGTTAATTCATACATCATTTTTTTTTGGAATTGATTTCAATGGTCAGTGACAATATCCTTCGAGATATCGAACCACACTACTATCTGGTTGAAAACAAAAAGGGCAGCAGTTTCCCCATCATTGTTAAACTTCGGCATAGATTTGATTCACTTAGTAAAGTAGTCTACTATTGCGATGATATAGGGATGCCCCTTGGCAAAAATTGGGTGACATGTAGTGAAATCAAAGCCCCACTTGGTGAAGGGTTGGATGAAAATAATCGGGAACATATGAGCTGGATGTGCCTACATCTTTTGACAGAACACCTGGCACTGGTGACACTTCTTGACCGCATCAAGACAATATTTGATTAGCGAGGGCCAAAAGTATCTTGCGCGAAGAATATTTTGGGTTGTTTCCAACCTAGAAAGATGGCCACCACATGCTCCTTTGTGACAGTCTTTCAAAACAAGTTTTTCTTCTTCGTGAGTAAGACATCGTCGAAGAATGCAATCCACCCCTCGACGATAAAAAGTATCATCGAGGATGAGATAGTTCCGCACTTGGTGTCATATTCAACAACACTCATCACGAGAAGTAGAAGAGGGGCACTTCAAAGTCTGAAGATACACAAGTATATCTCCATAGTAGGGTTTTGAATATGGGATCATTAAAATACCTCCATTAATTGTTGACTCTTCAAGAGAAATATCACCACTCTCAATTGGAAGTTCTGATATTAACTCCACAAAGACTAAGGACTTTTTATATTTCGCCAAAACAAAATCCAAGTCAAAATATTATAGGATAACTATCCATCGACTGATTTTTTCATTGATGACCCGTCACGTTAACACATATTGAAAGGAATTGATGATGAAAATGATGGTGGTCTTACGAAGTAATATATTGCGATGGAACCGTTGGATAGTGTGAACAACTACCAAAGCGATTTTATCAACGTGCGAGTAGTTGAGTTTTGGTCCAACTAGGCCTCAACTAAGACAATAGATAACGTGCTCTTTGAGTGTGTCATCCTCTTGGACTAAGACCATGTCAATTATAGACTCTACAAGAGACAAATATAACAATAAATCCTTGCCATAATCAGGAGGAATCAACAGAGGGGCATACGTCGGGGCACATTTCAATGCATCAAAAGAGCGATGAGGAGCTTCATCCCAACAGAATGGGACTCCTCTTTTTAAAATATGCATGGACCCTTTCGTAATCTCGCCATAATTAGAAACAAAACGCTGAAGAAAATTTTCTTTCCCCTATAGACTGTGATGTTGGAGTATTGTGCACGGGGGAGGAAATTGGGATATTTCCCCAACCTTTAGAGGATCGACCATGATCCCTTTTTTTGACACGATGAAACCTAATAAACGACCCAATGTCACACAAAAAACACACTTTTTTGGATTCAAGCGAATCCAATAGTAGCAACACCTCTCAAAGATTAGTTGTAGGTGGGTGGGACGATCGGATCTCTTGTGATAACGTGAAGCCACATCATTGAGGTACACCTCGACTATTTGTTTGAGGTCATGCAAATCAAATGACATGGCCTGTTGAAAATTAGCTCCAACATTCTTTAGGACAAAAGGAATTTCCCGATACGTGAATGTACCCCAAGGACAAATACATGTTTTTTTATGTTGGTCCTTGGGCTTGATATGAATTTGATTGTACCCGAAAAACCATCCATGAAAGAAAATACCTTGCAACCTGCACATTCATCAACGATCTAGTCAATAAATGGGGTTGGAAAATTCTCTTTCGAGAAAGATTTGTTCAAGTCATGGAATTCCAAACATATGCGGATCATGCCTTGCTTCTTGTTGACAAGAACATGGTTCGATACCGATTCCATGAATTGCATAGGGTAGATGAAACCACCTTTGAGGAGTTTCTCTACTTTAGCCTTTATCATCGCTTCTTTGCAAGGATTGACCTGGTGAAGCTTCTGTCAGACCAGTTTAACATCAGGATAATTCATGATTTCATGTTCAACAATTTGTGGGACGATGCCTAGCATATCCCCATAAGACCAGGAAAAAACATCGCATAAATATTTAAACAATTCAGTGTATATTTGACTCTCTTTAGAAGAGAAATCCACTCCAATGAATACATTCTCCACGATGCCATGATTTTTGGAGATATCGAGAGAAATTATCTGAGAAATACTTTCCATGTTACCCTCGACGTATATTCCATGTGTAGCCAGAGGTTTAATAGGACAAGGGTTATATCCATTTATGTTCATAACAAACTCCCCTACCTCTATTCTCCTGAGATCGGGTAAGAAGTAAGATCTATGTTGAAGATAATCCCAAGTTCTGTCTAGACTAGTCATTGCCTCCAAGATTGCCTCATCAGAGGGAAAGACTAAGTCCAAATGATCTTGAGCGGTGAGAGAGTCTTGAGCCCAAATAGGCTCTAGAATAGGATCTAGATCCTGTGGGGGAGCCAGATCAGGGTTGGTCGAGGCTTACTGGAAAATGATATATGCATCCTCAGCTGCGGATAAGGGACTTTCCATGTCAATGTGACCTAACCCTTCCATCGAAGATGATGGGGAAGGTAAAGTCCACGGGTCTTCAAAGTAACTCATTTTGAAAGACGCCACTTGGAAAATTGCATCCTTTGGTTGGTCGGGGACATTTAAAATAATCCTAACATCACTATAAGGAAGCGGAAAGTCAAAAGTCCCCATCATAGATGGAAACAATACGGAACCTAAGTTGACAGTGTCTAGTTGCAGGTTATCAATCATCGAGACCATGGATGGCCCCGATGAAGGGTCAGGGTGAGAAAAGGATAATTGGTCAATGGTTATAATCTGGGCTTTGTGAGGAAAACATAAGACCCAAAAAATGGTGGCTACAACTGTGTCCTTTTCGTAAGTCTAACTTTGTCCTAACAAAATATTGTAGTCGAGAGGTGCATAGACTACTTCAACCTAGACGCACATAGTTTTACCCTCCAACTGCACTGGGAAAGAGGGAATTATACCATGTGGTCTGAACGACTGACCATCCAACACCGTAAGAAACGTGGGTGACGAAGCCAACTCAGGCTGACCGTAAGCAACGTGGGTGACGAAGCCAACTCAAGATAGCCAATTTCCTTCCAACAAAAACATCATACAAGTCGAGGCACCCTCATCAACCACTGTATGAAATATGTCCCATGTCAATGATTTTGTGGTGTACTCCACTATTATCTAAAAGGTGACATGGTGAGAGAGATGAGGTTTATGATCATTCAGATAAAGAAATGATCATTCCTGAGTTACATGGGTCGACCCCTCCCACGGTAGACAACAAATATTTTCTCTGTCAGGGGAAACTATGGAGAACCTCCAGAGAAGACATTGTACAAGGAGTTTGTTCCAGATCCTCCATGATGGAGTAGTTCTGAGAATCCCTCGGGTTTGGGTTTTGAGAAGCCTTTTTGAACGCACCTTTAGGGATGCGATTCAGTGTTTCTTCTCTTTTCAATGGGTTGGAGGCATCTTTTCCCTTCTTAATAGTTCCTAGTGCTCTGTAGTCATGAGATATGGTCGATAAATGAGCTTCAACTTTTACCATATAAATTTTTTCGGTCAGGTTGTTTTGATTAGGCGCGGGGGGTCCCTGACTACCCCCAACCATGCTTGTGGATGTGAAATATTGAGCCATATTTTTCCCTTGTGGAAAAGGGTTCATCAAGACAATAGGTTGTTGTACCAGTAGCTTTTGGGCTTTCGCAAGATGAGGGAATATGTGAGTCAAGTGGTCATCTGTGCAGAGATTGCGCGGAAAATTCACCTTTCTCTTTTTGGTTTTTCCCTCACCAACATTATTTTCATCCTTTTTATCCCCCTTACCCTTCTTGTTTTTATGTTTCTTCTTTCCTTCGGTTTTTTGGTTAGACTTGGTATTAGTCAATTTCACACAGTGTACATCCGACGCCTGGGTTACGGGGGAAGCCAAAATAGGGGTTTGGCTAGCCACAGTCTGTTGAATCGATAATTGTTGTAATTGATTAGACAATAGATCCATGGACTTGCTTTGTGCTAATCCCACTATTACATCAGCATGAGGCCCAAACTTTTGTTTGGATCTGTCAAGAATTTACCATGGTGCATCAGGTAAGATCTCATATAGCATACCAGACTGAGAGTAAATCAACTGAAGTTGTTGGGCTTGCATAATAGCCTCTTCTTCGGAAAACACCCTAGACGTTACAACATCTTTGGACACATAAGGAACCAAAGACTTTAAGAAACACTCGAGCAAGAATGCAGGAGGTACCTTGACTTTAATCAAACTTTTTATTCGTTGCCATTCTTGGATGTGATTTGAGATATGGTCAGCCTTTGTCTGCTCGAAGATGGCCAGAATCTCAGTGCCAACATCGTATCTCACCGATAGCTCGAAATGGTTCAAGAAAAGAATAGTCAAGTCATTAAAGTAAGAATACCTCGATATTTTGAGCTCGATATACCATTTTTATACACCCACTATAAGAGTGCGATGAAATAAGTGCAACTAAATGGAGTCATCCTTAGATGAGTTGGATCAGCACCACAAGTGAAAGATCGTCACATGATCACTTGGACCTTCAACAAGATTTCCTTCAAAGTTAGGAATGTTGGAAGGAAACTTAGTCGGCATGGGGGGGAATGCAAACCATGACAGATCGAGTCATTTAACAATATCGACAGGTCTGGAAAATGAAGAGTTTCCAGAAAATGTAGTCTCGGTTGTGGAGTATTTACATGAAAAGAGGGGCCTGGATTTTGACTAGCACTAGGTTGCCAAGAAAATTTTGATTGTTGGCCAGGGTTTGGGTAGATGCCATGATGGAATTGTCCAGTGAAAGGGGTTTTTGTCTAATGTTGCATTGTTGATTGATTCTCGAAGTTAGACAACATGGCTTGTGCAGGTATTTGTCCCTGTACAGTGTTCCATGGACCTTGGTTGGGGATGCCCCTAGATGAACCTCCTAGAATACGTATTGAACCTTTCCCAGGGTTCCACATAGTGTGGGAGGGGTTTCCTCTGATCGAAATCCCTTGTGAGGGAAACGGGCCCTGCCAAGGATTCCCAAGACATTGGAAGGAGTAAACTCCTTTCATCGCTACCTATGAAAGAATTAAATGTTGCACAGGGTCTTTTTGGCCAAATACAGGGTTTCCCCTAGTCGAGAAAGCAGATGAAGTAAAAGAGTTATGTCCAAATGTCCCCAAAAATGAAAATGACATTGATCCCACTAGATTCGTGTAGGATGAAGGTCCCTAACTCCCTCCACTAAACAAACTATAGTTTGTATTAGGCTCGATTAGCTACTGAAATGTGCCACCGAGTGAAGGGGATGGAGGAGGGATGTGACCCCCACTATAAGGAATAGAATTGAATGGGGAAGTGGTGCCTACGACGGATCCTTGCAAGGGATCATTAGAAATCCCTTCCCCTAGACCAATGGTCCATAGAGTAGAGTATGTGAGAACTGAGTTAGAGTCAAAACCAGGAATCCCATATGAAAAGGGAGTGCCCAACATGTTTTGAATGAAGGGAACAATGGTCGAACATTGAAGGAATCGAACCACTACCCAAAGTAGTGGGTGTAAGGATAGTCATGGTTCTGATAAGAGGAGGTGGGGGAGGAGGCACAACGCCCCCTCCTGTTGTAGTCATGATGGGAATACAAGGACTCCGTAAGGAAGTAGCGTTAGTCACTTCCATCGTTGCTCACCAAAGAAACTGTCATTTAGGAGAAGTCACCTTAGGAGGGACAATATGAATTACAAGCAGTGTCAATAGGTCGATAATCAGAGGGTTGGCGAGCCTAAATCCTTCAGATTCAAGGTTAGAAACAATAGAATCCTTCGGTGCAAGAAATTATTCTCTCATAGTTGGATCAAGTATAGTTTCATGTGTCCCGATAGCTTCAAGTGATCCTTCTTAATCGCGCTTGTGCCTCAATGGTGGCAGAGGTGGCTTCAAAGTAACCGACGACGGGCCCTAAAGCCTACGTGATTGAAGAAGATGTTGATATTCAACTTTGTGAAATGATCAACCAACACTGTAAGGTTTGTCTAGCATGAAACACAAAGAACACAGTAAAAGTTCCTAAAGGTAAATCAAGAAGACAACTAACAAGTAGGAAGAACAGTTACGTCAATCAAAAATAGAGAAAATTATCGGTGCAAGTGTAACTCGAACAAGGAAACACCCTCTGGGTATCCTCTGCAAAGTGTGGTCTGACGTCTACCCTAGGTACCATGGTATACCCCCACAGTCACCTGTGTAACTACATAAAAATTGGCAACTAAGTTGCTAGCTCATAGGCACCAGGCGGTTGTAGTCGATAGCGGGATGATCGTAATGAGAAGGATAACAAAGGATGAAGCCCTTCAACAGCACCAAAGGCAATTGGTCTGGAAGACAACTGAGGATATCGAATGGATTTTAGGTCCAGGAGGCTCCGTAGTCATATGCGATCAATGTGATTCCAAAGAAATACTCTCAATATACAATCCCCACTACGCTTGATCTAGATTTGGAGGGGTTATATCCTCTACCTTTCCTTACGCGACCTTGTGATTAGGCCCTGTGTTAGAGGGGGTACTAGATAAATCTTACGATTTTGGACTTTTACCATTCCCTATGGAAGACTCCAATGTTTTTTTAGATTTTCTTGAAGAGTTTCCTCTTCACACCTATTTCAAGGCCTTAAAGCCTAGATTAGTTGGTGAACCTGCAAACAAAATGTATAATATATTTTAAGTTAAGCATTGATTTTATGGGATTGATTTACTCAAAGGATATAAATGTGCCACTTTTTGTGTTTGGAAGAGATGAAAGAGAAGAAATCTTTAGATCATTTATGAAAAACAAACTAGATACTTCAAATTTAAATCAAAAGCTTGTAAATATTTGTGATTGAAAAATTATCAAAACAATATTCCAAGATCCTATAACTGAAAAATTCCTAAAAGATATTTTTTTTTTCACAATGCAAAACTACTTATACTTTCAGGAAAAATAAGAAGGAACTTTGAAACATAAACTCGTTTATTTTTCTAAAAAGACAACCTACATTACAATTACCAAACTAAATGCATGAATGCAATCTTTTTTTGATTTTTTGAAATGATTAAACAAGAAAAATAGAAGTAAAATATTCTTTTCATTTTTCAAAGCTTAAACTAGATAAAGAGAAGATAAAACCCAAGACTCATACAGACCCTAGATCACTACATAAACACAGGGACTCACAAGAATCTAGAGGAGGATATAACATTGATAGGCCAACTCTAAACCTCTAAGGAAAACAGAGAAGATCAAGAAACAATTTAAAACTGAATCTATAACCCAACCTAATATCACTGACAGAGACCCTGTAAGGTCTAAGAAATCCCTAAGAAACCCAAAGCTTCTATCAGGGAAGAGAAAAACTCTTCTTTTATTTTTTTTAAAAACCTTTCAATACATAGATATGTGGGTTGTTTCACCAACAAATTGTGTATGTACGTGGGTTGTATACTTTGTAGACTCTGTATGTACACAGGCTAAGCCAAAGCAGGGGACATACATGTCTAAAAATTTTCAAAAAGAAAAAAGGCTTGGTAGATTGATTGGGCTGGGAAGGCTAGTAGGCACTTGGAAGGTGACAAGAGACCCTAAATTGACTCAGTAAACCTAAAAAAACTCAAAAATAAATTGAATCAAACCAATTTAAGCGAAAAAATCCCACTAAGACCCTAGAGACACTCCCAAGTGGAGTCGCCAATTCTCCTAGCGGGAAAATCCCCCTATTACTATACTGGGTGGAAGTATGGGCAGAGCATTGACTTCTTTTAAAAGACGGTTCTATTCCTAAGCTACCCCAAAACTATCTAAGATGAAAGACAAGAGAGAGGAAGGAATATTAGTACATGTACCTTTGGTCCTAACGTTCGATGTAGATCTCCTTCACCTTTGTAGCTTCCTAGGTTGTGGGTCTCCTCCCAAATATGACCTGCAAGAACACTTTGGCAAACAATCCTACAAATATACAATCTCTACTTATTACTTTCAATTTTTAGATATAAGAATGGATTCATTAATCAATAAATATATAAAAACACAATGTATTGGGACAGGAAAGAACTCTTTTATTCAATATCAAGATTAGAAAGATTACAACCTTATTGTCGGCAAACGTTTTTCGAACTAGGTTCGGGATCCTCTTACTATTTCTCCAAGTGCATCCTTCCCATGCTACCTCTCACAACCAACTGATCTATTTGGGAAAATGGAAAGGATTCTATAAGGAGAAAAGGATAGAGGGGGAATGTTGAGGCCAAATCCCAGAAAGGGGTGCAAAGCTTGGGCTAGAAGGGGAAGGGATTTTGGCATAGTTTCTTTGTTTTCTCTTTTGTTGTTGTAAATGGGACCCAAAGACCTCTTTGTATATGAGAAAAATATGGTTATTTTGTTTTGGGATGGGATACAATGGTTGAAATGGTTGGGAAACCCTCGATAGCCCGTAAAATCCACCGAATTCCTTGCAACTTTTTATTTTTTTCAATTTTTGGAGGTAAACACGCACTGTCTAGCATGCACCTAGCATACGTACGCATGTTCACTAGTATGCAACTAGTGTGTGTACATCAAAAGCAGTTCAGTAGGGCACGTACATGTTGCAATTTTTTTTTTTTAAGAAGGATCCTCAACAATAATTTGGCAAATTTTGTAAGTGGAAAGGCCAATGCCATGTATGCATAGGTAGGGAATTTTTGAACTATAAGAAAAGTGCAGGACACACGTGAGAAGGGTCAAGAGGCCATCGAAGTCTTATTTCATAATGTGATAATACACTGGTTAAAATTCTCCCGACGATTATGGTATCGATGGTAATATTCCTTCGATACCTTAGAAACACTTTTATGACCCAAAAGCAATAAAAACAACTCATTGGAGAATCGATAATATCGACATTCAATAGTCCAATCTTGGGATGCCACTTGGGGAGGTGGTGATTTTAAATGTCATCACAAACATTGTGGCTCAGTGAGATAAAATAGATTAAGATCCAGAGTGATCCGAGTGCGAAGATCGAAGTCTAAAATAACGTGTTAAAAAAGGACTCCGGTGAATGCAATTCCGAAACAGATTTGATCTTTTCTTGGGTTGTCTTAGATAAGTAAGGATGCAGGTCTTGTAGGGTAAATGATATGTGAAAAATAAAAAGGAGAAAAATATTTTTGGGGCCCCATAAAATTTATAAACATGGGGGTGTTGTTGTGAAATGACCCACAACAAATGGAGACTTACTGGAATGAACCAATTATCTCTGAATTTCAAAAAGAGAAAGTGACTTCAATTATATAGAAACAACATTTACCTTTTTAAAAGTCCATTCAACATTCATCTTAAGGACCCCAAATTCAATGGTCTGTTTATAAGGCTTAACGGAAAACCTATTACCAATGATCTTCCACATAATTCGAGTCATCGTTTTAGGGAAACTTCATAAACCTATAGTGAAATCGTGAGAGTGACACCATGACGAAAAATTAAGTCGATTGTTGTAGAGTGAAGTGTTTTCTTTACCTCTCTTTTGTTAGAAAAACAAGACCATGGAGTAATAAAATAAAACAAATGCGAAAAAAAAACATAGAAGATACACAATACAATAGAGACATAGATTTACGTGGTTCACCCAGTGTGGGCTACATCCACCAAAGAAATTGTGAGGTCCTTCCTTTATTATTATCCAACAAATGAAGGGATACAACCTACAAAAAAACCCATTGTAACTTCATCTTCTTTCTCTCACAGTCTCCTCTCTCAGAATACAATACTCCCCATCATACATAGCCGCAATACATTTCCCTCATAAAAGAGGGTTTCCTTCTAGGGAAAAAAAACCTAACATAATTTATACCGTTAGATCTGCAACCTTATAATGAATGGTCCAGATTTACAAGGAAATTACAATATACTTTTACAAGGAAATTTTTCCTTCGGGGGATTTTCCCCCGAACCCACCAGACCTCGCAAAGGGGGTACCCCCCCCCCTTTGCACTTCCTTGCGTGGAGGAGTGTACATACTTCTGGGGTGTAAAGTCTTCATGGGGTATAAACATGGCTAAAAAACACAAGACTTATGAGTCAGGAAGCTAATCAGGCTCCACAACCAACATCTTTCCTGGAATTGCTTCACTTTCAGCAAGCATCCATAGCCCCAACGAAGATACCTCATTTCATCCAAGCATGGCCCCGCTTCCAACGAGAATCCATAGCCCTGATGGGTTTACTTGTACTTCCCATGCTTTTAATAGATTTTCAACTTCCTCTTAATTATACTTTTAAATACACCTTTTAGATATAGAATTTATATATTGTGACTTCAATATAGGTGAATATGAAAAGGAAGTGGGGTGATGCAAGAGTCACTTTGATTTTCTAGTCTAAGTCGACAAATTTTCTTAGTGGGTCTGCAAAGACGAATCATTGATACATTTTAAAATTGGGAAATAATGGGAAGAGACACTGGATTTATATGGAAGATAATGAATTCATCATATTTCAGGAAACTTGAAAGGAACATCAACGGGACCCGAGAGTGATCACATAATAGTGAATAACAGATGGAAACTGTCGAAAGGTACATACTTTAAAGGTCATAATATTTTCTCTTGGTACAGATGAAAAAGTTCCTCTTTTCTGTGTGACCATTTGTTAACGGGGATAAACCTAGGTCTTTGATGCAAAATAAAGGCTGGTCCAGAGTAGAAGACAATGGTAGGGGGTTATTGTAAACTAGAAAAGCGAATAAAAAGGAAGGAATAAAATAAAAAAATGGTCATATTATTGAAAAGAAAAACTAAAAATAAAAACTACAACTAAAAAAATTCCATGTACAGAGCTACATCCCCATAGGTGATCAGGATAAGTATTTCTTCGGTATTTTTCCATTGACATGGAGTTCCTCCTCATCTCCTTGTAATGTTTTGATCCTGGAAGTCCCAGAACCTTTTTTCTAGTGGATCAGATAGGGTCCTAGAAATAGTTTCTAGAATTTTGATTGTTTTCCTTTAATTTCATTAGCTTTGTCCTACTTGAGAACAAGATCTCCTTCTTGAAAATATTTATTCCCTACATTTGATTTATCGAACCATTTTTTAACCATTTCTTGGTGTTGAGTCAAGTTCAACTTTTCTTTTTCCCTTTCTTCTTCAAGTTTTAGCAGCATGTTTAACCTTTCTTGCATTATTGGACAGGGTTTGTCTTGGACAGATTGGGCCAATTGTAAAGTGGGTAGGAAAGTATGGGTTGGCCCTGTGGCTTCTTTTCCATAAACTAGAAAAAGGGGGGGTTACCAATGGATGACTTAGGAGTTACTCTATTATCCCAAAGGCCATTCTAAAGGGCAAGATGCCAATTTATTTAATTATCATTGACAACCTTCTTGAGGATTTTGTTGAGGTTCTTTTTAGCTGATTTTTCTATACCATTTCCTTATGGATAGTAATTTGTTGAGTACTTAACCTTGATGTTTTTTTTGAGGGAAAATTCAGTTATCTTAAGAGAAGAAAAATATTCGGCATTATCAAAACCTAAAAAGTATGGAATTCCAAACCTAATAATGATGTGTGATTCAAGGAATGAAATCACCTAATTTTCATTGATGGTTATCAAAGGGATTTCTTTGCTCCATCTGGTGAAATAACCAGTTGTCGTTAAGATGTATTTATGCAACTGCAATGAGTTTGGATTGATCTCCTCGATAACGTCCAACCCCCACTGCTGGAAGGGGAATTCGATGATGATAGGTTTTAAGGGGAAATAAACTTTTTTTTCTCTCCTGGCTAAGGTTTGGCACTGCTTCCATTTCCTAGAATATTCATGAGCATATTTAAATAAGGAAGGCTAGTAGTATCCTTCTCTGAGGATTTTATGTGTTGTAGTATCCCCACCGAAATGTCCTCTTGCAGGTCCATCATGGAGATTGAACATGACTTTGTCATCATCCCTTTTCTCCAGGAATCTAAGGAAAACACCATCATAATATTATTTTCATAGAATTCCCTGTATCAGTTGATATTGGGCAGATTTGAGCCTTATAGCGCTCTTCTTCTTAGGGTCTAGATAATGTGGAGCCAATACATGAGTCAGGTAATATTTAATTTCATATAAATGGGGGTCTGAACCGACTAGGATGTAGCATACTTCCTTTTCAAATAGCTCGGAATCTTGAAAGAGAGCATCTTCATGAGATTCAACACAAGGGAATCCTACAACTAGTTTGCATAGCCCTTGTCCTTTAACAATTTAAAAAGGTTTGATATCTAGATCATATTATTGTAGAGTTGTAATCCATTTTGATCTCTTTTCTGCGAGATCCTTTTGTACCAGGAGGTTCCTAACAATTGGGTAAGGAACAATAACCTTAGTTTTAGATTTGAGTAAGAATGGTCGAAAGTGTTTGATAGATTTGAACATTTCATATGCATGTTTATCAACTTTAGGATAATTCATCTCAACTCCTTGTAGACCTAAACTCATAAAAGCCACAGGAAACTCGTCTCCTTCCGAGTTCTTCTGTGTTAAGACCGCCAGAAATGAAGTATGGGAGGAAAATGTGTAGAGAATGAAATCTCGATCAAAATACGGACTCAACAATGATGGTGATTGATTAAGATCTTCTTTAATTTTTTCGAAAAACTCCTTTTCTTTAGATCCCCAACTAAATTCAACATTCTTATTTATCATGTCTTGTAGGGGTTTTACTGTCTCGACAAAACTGGGTATGAATCGTCTGATGAAATTTATCTTTCCGAGGAAATACTGCATTGATTTTTTTTGTGAGGGGGAGCGATGTTAGTGATCGCTTCAGTCCTGTTGGGTTCAATCTGCATACCATGTTTGGAGACGATGAAACCCAGAAGTTTTCCTTCATTTATGGAGAAAATGGATTTCTTGGGGTTGAGAGATATGTTGTATCTCCTACATCGATCAAATACCTTCTTCAAGTGATATATATGGTCCTCTTTATTCTTCAACGAGATGGTCATTTCATCTAGGTACACTACCACACATTCTCCCAGGAGACCTCTAAAGGCAATGTACTTGGCTCGTTGAAATGTGGCTCCAACATTTATTAGTCTGAAAGGCATTTTTCTGTAGGCATTTGTTCCCCATTTTGTTCTGAAAGTTGTCTTAAGCTGGTCTTCATGAGCTACTATAACTTGATTATATCCTGATAATCCATCTAGAAAGGAGAGTGTTTTCGATCTAGAGACACATTGTAGAATTTGTTCCATGGGAGGCACATAGTAGTTATATTTTTTTGAGGCTCTGTTTACATTTACAAAATCAACACAAAGCCTGATACCCACTTTATTTTTCATTATCAACACTAAGTTTCATATCCACTTTGTATTCCTTACTGGAAAAATGATTATGGCCGCCAACAATTTATTTAGCTCTGCTTTAACTTGAGGTTCAATACTGGGGTGCATATTCCTCAAGTTTTGTTGGAAAGGCTTGGTTTGATCTTTCATGTGAATGACATGTTGTATAATATTTGTATCATATGTCTTGAGGTCCTCATACATCCAGGAGAAGATATCCTTATATTCTTTAAATAACTTGATGTATGCATGCCTTTCTTTACGAGAAATTGTTTTTCCCAAGTTGACGTTCTGAGGAGAAAACTATGATCCCAGGTTTAGTATTTCAAAGTAGATGCAAGAGTTGTTGGTCTTTAATTTCATGACCTTCTTGAATTTGTCTTGAAGGTCTTAGATTTTTTCTAATATGACCACACTCCTGGGAATATTGTTGGACGAGCCTGTTGCGATTGTTTCTTTAGGATTATTGTTATTATTGGTATTCATCAGCACCTCGTGTTGTCCTTCATCTATGATATAATCATTGAAGGTATATTTGTGGTGTAGAAAATTTATGAGTTGGTGGTCATTTTCAAAGACCCTCCAACTTATGATATTGTTTGGAATTGATTTCCTATACAAAAGTTCAATAGATAAGGAGTCAAACATCAATCTATCTGAGGGTATTAATATGGACGCCACATTTTCCAACAAGGGAACAATGTTAATATTGAAAGAAGTAAAAGATTTAATTATCTCTAAGATCTCTAACTGATAATTTTTTAGGTGACTTGAAAGGCAATGAATAGTGTTTTTTACATGTCTGACGATGATTTTGGAATCACCAAATACCTTGATTTTTTCTTCTTTCAAGTTAGTTGCCTTTCTAAATCCCTGTACAATGGCCTCGTATTCGAAAATATTGTTGGTGCAAGGAAATTCCATTATTCATGCAATTAAAATTTTAGTACCTTTTGGGTATTTTAGTATACAACCCGCTCTTGTACCTTCTAAATATTTTGACCCATCAAAGAATAACATCCACATATCAGGATCACCTTTTTTTATTTCAACTGGTATTTTTGAATTTTCATGTTTTTTGGTTTTAAAGAGGTTAGTAGAGTCGATGCATTTTTCTAACTTATCTCTAGAAACTACGTTAGTTTGTACATCTGGTGGATTTTTAGTTTGATCAGCTATATTGCAACTGGACTCAATAATTTGGGTGCAATGAAAGATTTTGGATTTTTCATTAGATTCCACGAGAGTTGATGGTTCGGTAGTGAAGTTCCCAAAAAACATCTCAAATGAATAATTCCAAAGAATGAAATGATTGAACATCACCAGTTCATTTGGATCATTTAAATTAGTAACAATGTGTTTCATGTACCTTTCTATGTCAATCCTGATTTGGTTCATTTTACCATTGAAAGGGAGCCATAAATGGGACCATTCAGTAGCAAGTAAGCCATTTAACATGGCCAACCAATCTCAACTTAAGAAAATGTCATAGTTATAAGGAATTTCCACTACTATTATATCTATGGTTTGATGAAATTGTGGGTTAGCGGACATCTTGATCAAAACATTTTTCAATTATCCAATCACCTTAACTTTAGTTCTGTCTAACTGGATAATCTGAAAGTTAGATGGTTCAGTTTTGATGTTAAACTTCTCACAGAATTTAAGGGGCATGACATTAGATGAAGCTCCTGAGTCCACCATTCAATTATGATCGTTTTTATTGAAGACTTCAAAAGTGATGAGAAAAGGAGGAGTGTTGGACCTATATATTTAACCTGTTAAGGATGCATTAGTTGCAACCTGACTTTTGGATGGGTTACTATTGTCAAGTGAAGTTACCTTTGTGATTACCATTTTGGTTCCCGAGTTTGAATCCAGAAATCTAGGAGAAGTTTTACCTTGCAGCATTCTGATGAAATTTTCTTGGATTTGTAGAATCTTCATGATTTCAAACAAATAAATCTTGTCCTTTGTTTTCTTTAGATCTTCTAAAAAGTCATATTACAATTTGGCCAATGGTGTAGGAGAATTATTTGGTTTCGTTGTTTGATCTATTGTTTTGGGATTGAAGGAAATATTCTTAGACAGATTAGGGGTAGTATTGGTTAAAAGAGAAGATTGTTTGGGAGTAGTGGTAGTGGGAGAAACATGATTAGGGGTATCGGGGGTGTTATCGAGAACATTCTTACTATAAATCCTAGTAGTTACGACATTTTGTGAGACATGTACTTCCTCAGCTTCTTCTTCATTTTCTCCAAAAGATATGCCGCAAAAATATTTTAACTGTTGTTCAACATGATCTTCAGACTCTTGGGGTTGTTCTTGTTGTTCCTGATATCCATATCCCTCATCAGTGGTTTCAGCCATATTCTTTGTTGCCCAAGTTTGAAGGGCCTGGACAATATCTTCCATATTTATTCCTTCTGTTTGAGAGGGGTATGCTCTGCTGGTTGGGGGAGTGTTCCTATATTTCATGGGGGGGGACTTAAAAAACCTTTTCTGATTGGAAGATCCCTCTCCATTACCCCTTTTCAAGTCAACCAATTCGTTGGATAGTTTTTTTATGATTCTTTGAAGAGATTCCATATCCATTGAATCAGAGGGATTTTTATCTTCATCGTACTTAGATGTGGATATTTTACCTTTACCTTTATCTTTATATGGTTCTGAGTTATAACTACCTTTTAAACATAACAATTTTTTCTCAAATTTAAGGGCTTCCTGGAAAGCTTCTTCTAGAGTATCCTTTTCATAATTTTTTTCATACATCGCCATGGATATGAGTAAACCAGAGGTATGGAATTCAATAGTAACATATTCAACAATTTTTTAGGCCTGTGGGATTCATTTTAACAAAGTGAGGAATCATTGATTGTAATCAGTAACTAATTCTTTCGAAACCATGTTGACTCTTGATAGTAGGAGAACCTGGGTGGCAGGTATTTTGTTGACTCCAATTCAGAATGGAAGATTCTTCTAGAGAGAAATAGCATGTAGTCACTTTTTCTTCAAAAGTAAGAGGAAACAGAGGAAAGATGACGTCTTCGTGGAAATTTATTTGTAGCCTAATAGCCAACAGGAATTTCTTAATATGGTTCTCGGATGAATCCTTTTTGTCGAGGTCAAATTTAGGCAGAAATTTCTCAGGGTGTCTAGGCATATCATGTTGAACTCCTGGAACAACGACTGCATCAGAAAACAACCAAGGCTTGTAGGTGGGAGGATTTTGGTTCATATTTTATCCAACCATGTTTAGGGGTTGATATACAACAACCTGATACACTTTATCTTCAAACTCACTCTCATATTCGTCCCCTTATTCAAAATTCTCCTCTGACTCATTTCTCGGGGTGTACGGGGGTGATTCGGGAGGTGAGGGTGGTATACCTTCTGCTCTACCGACGATTATATGATACTCAATATTAAATTCCAAATCCTTGGGGAAATTAGACACACCTTCATGAACATAATATTCATGAGTCCCAACTGAATGATTTTCTTGATAGGAGTAAGGGTTAGCGAAATAGGGATCCATATGATGAAGGTATTCCTAATTTTTAGGAAGAGAGTAATCTAAGGGCAGTTGTTCGATCTATATACTATGTTGTCCAGTCAGTTCTTGATTGGTTTATTCGGTCAAACACCTATCTAAAGACTCGATCTTTGAGATAGCTAGGATATGAGGTTAAGGAGAAGATAAATATTTTTCATAATGAGAGGGAATGAAGTGAGTGTTGACCTAAGATGGAGTATTCACCATATATTCTGAAGGGAAGACATTATGTTCGTATTAAATCTTATGGGAATTATTCATGCAAGAAAAGCTTACTTGCAGGGTAGAATAGGAAGCAAATTTCTATTGTATTCATTTAGTTCTGTGGCCCTCCTTCTAGCACCATTTTTGTTGATGGGACAAAATGACCCGTTCAATCAGTAGAGGGAAAATTCTCAATGGTAGGTCCCAATTAGACACACTCTCGTTTGGAGCAACGCTTCTGAACATATTTTGGCCTGGTTACCAACTAACTAAAATATGAACCTGAAATATGAATCTCAAAACCAAAGGTTCTCAGATGAATTAAAAAATAATATAATACAAGTAAACACACCTAACTAACATTTAACTAAGAAGTATGATTATTATTCTAATATGTTGTCTCTAAACTAATACTATTTAAATTAACCTATCCTAATCAGGAGAAAACGAACAGAATAAATGAATACAATGAATAATGCACATAACTTGACTAGAATACATTTGTGACACAAGTTATACATGAATTTGATAGCATAAGTTGTTAGAACCAAATAATTGATAAACTTAACCACATTATACTATTGTTGTACTCATCCTGAAAAACCATGATAGCTATAAAATGAAAACATTAATTTACAAGTAATTCATCAACTAATATTCACAGGTTAAAAATAGAGAGATGCATAAACATAATAATTGCATTCACACATATCAATACCATAATCTTCCAATTTAGAATGTCTCTTGGATTCAAATTAATTTGCAACAAAAAATATTGTCTTGCTAGATTCAAAAAACCAAAGCCCCTTCAAATGGGAAACACTCCCTTTCTATAGTGAGGGGAGAATGTTTACAATCATGTCTCTTGGTAATCATAGAAGTTTGAGACATTTCACAAAAATGACTCTTCATTTTCCAGAAAATATTACAATATCAGAAGAAAAAAACAACTAGAGAGAAATGAAGAATTTGGTAATCATGATGTGGTCTGTCATGTTGCTGGTATTGGTATTCCTTCCAAGTGAAGTAGTCATTTAAAATTATATTGAGCTTGCTTGATTTCAATCTCTTTAAGACTGATTTTCTGTTACAGAATTTTGCAGACACTTCCTGATATAATTGCTCCACCGAGGATTTTACAAATGATTGAATCTTGTGGGTGAGTTGAGTAGGAAACAACAAATGTTCCTCAAATGATTTTTCATCAAATAGCATCAAATAATGAATTATTGTCAAATTGGATTTCTTTAGATCTTCCACTTCAACCTCCCTAGTGATGACATAAGTCATTTAATCTATAGACTCGAATGGTTGTACCCCTTCCTATGCGATGAGATCATTAGCATCTTTCCACAGTTGTGCACATGTGTCAAAAGCTACTCCTTGGGTAGAACAAACACTCATGAAGAGAGGTTTGTTGGTGTCAAAAATCATTCGAGACCTGAGTCTTTCTCTTTTTGATTAAACTGGTAGGGAGGTAGGTGGAGATTGAAGCCTGTCTTTACAATTCACCATCTCATCAAAATCCTCACTAGCTTCCCGATATATTCCTAGAGTCTCTATCAAAGTATTCTATATATTAAGTTATTATTTCATCTCTACCCATATGCTGATCAATATATTAAGGATTTCTCTCTTTTCTTTTACTAGATTTTAGTTGATAGCCAACGCTTGAGCTTTGATTGACTCCATGGTACATGTTGAGGCTCTAGTCTTTTCTATAGAAGCATTAATTTTATGTCTTTCCGCTTCTGACTCGTTCATGTGGGTGTAGCATAGGATTTACATTCCCTTTTCAATCTGTTCACTCAAGTGGTCTCTTTGTGCCTGTAGGGAACCATTGATCCTACCTAAACTTAGACCTTCAACAATTTTGGAAACTTCCTATATATCTATGGTGAGTTAGTATTTTACGCCTTTCAACTCTGTTTCTAACTCTATAACTTGGTTCCTGGAAATTTTCAGGGAATTAGTTACCTCCAGAAAAGAGGAGGAATTTAATCCTGCAAATACGTTGAGAGTTAAAGATACTTGAACCATGTTCTCTTCAATATCATGGCCAACCTTCCATTCCAATATCCTTCCTTCATATGAATTAGACTTGGTCTCTTCTCCTCTTTTAATTTTTCCGATCTCTTCTTGATGCTTATAGTTTTGTTGTTGAAGTAGTAGTCTTCGATAACAACTACACATCCTTCGAAATTGAGATCTTGAGAAGAGAGGGAGGAATCCCCTAGTATGGATATTATGGGGGTATACTTTGGAGGATGTATATTCACAATGCCTAGGTTTAGTATCGATGGACCGCCCGTTGTCTAGTCTAAATTATGTTTCAAAATCTCATCAACTTTCCTCTTTGACTCAGCCTTGTCGGTCAATTGCTTCACCTCTTCCTCTTCAGCTAGTTTCCTAGCTTGTGATTCATTAGATAGCCTCTTGGCTTCCTCATCCTCTACCAAATTTTAAGCTTCTTCTTCTTTCTTCTTATGAAGACTTTCCTGATGTGTCGCACACTCACATTCTAGCCTAATCTTTTCCTCAGTCTACCTCTTTGATAATCTTTCTCCTCTTGGAGCCTTTTCTGCTCAGGATGCTTTTCTTTTTGGGTCTTCTCCTGCTCTTTGTCATTGCCAGTATATTTCTCTTGCTGACAAAACTTCTATAATTTGGAGACAGTTTCCATCTTTAATTCTTCTTGTTTGAGATCAAGTACTCTCTTTTCCACGTCATGGAGTAGTTGGTGCAAGACTTCATCGTATGAGAGTATTCCTTTAAATTTATCCTCCCCAAAATCAACATCGTGAATATTTTGATGAGTCAGGCCGAAAGAACTAACATGAATGATAGATAGCTCATGAGGATCATGGCCTTTAGGCTCACCTAAGCATAGGATTAACTCATGTAAGGTATCAACCTCCTTCCTTGCGTGTTGAGCATTGGAGATGGAATAGCTTCCAATGTGGAGAGGGAATATTGGCCATAGTATTTTATTGTTGGTTTGAAAAAGTTTGGTGATGCTAGACCCCATCATTTGGTATGTTATTTCCCTCATTAGTAGTTGGTCTTGGATGAAATATGGCAAGATATGTGGGGCCACCATGGTCCCATAAACCCTGATGAATGAATAGTACTTGTAGAAAAAACAATTGGTCACCCCTTTCATCCCATTTCTATCCTCAAAGGATATCCTATGTCTAGGGAAGTAGAAAAGGAAGGAATGTAGAGGGGAAAGGAATAAATTGAAAAACTCATAAAAATGTTTTCTAAAATTTACGCTCCATAATTGGGAGAAATAAACATGATTGGGGGGATGACTTCGGTCCCAATTCCATCTCAGTTCGAGAAATTGTATCGAGGAACAAGTGGCAACTATCATATAAGAATACATATAAAAAAATGGCTTCTTCATGCCTGGGAGATTCTTTGCATGCAAGCATATGTTAAAGGCTAGGATATCCACCCAGTTGAATATTTTTCTCATCCTAACGACGATGTGTGCTAAAGGAAACCAATCAAATTTGAAGTGTGTGCTTGTTTATTCTCAGAATAAATGGCAGAGCATGGAAACCGGTAACTTGTAAGGAGTTTTAGGCCTGTGGGCGGGGACCAACTTATGACCTTGTTTAATGGTTTAGTCCTCATCCATCCACCAATGTTTCATCTATTTTTCTAGTCCTTTTCTTTCATGGGTGAACCCTTTTAGGAAAGGTTCATTCAACGAGCAAGTAGGAGCATGAAGGTGATATTTGGTGCTAATATCCTCTGGTATGAGAGAAGCTACACGCATCCCCTATTTTCTCATGATATTTGTCATGGAAGAATCAAATTTCCCTAGCCACCACTATGTTGCCTCGTTGTATGGGAATAGTTGTGGCCTGGAAGCTACCCAGTGAATATCACTTTTCAGGATATTCTGGTACACCTCTAAAACTTCATTGTCTTCAGGACACTCTACAAAATCAAATATCCCATAGATCTATTCAAAGCTAGGGTAGTGGTCTTATCTAGTATGAGGAATTGTGTCAGTCACTAGAGTTTCGACTGGTCGAGATGATGATTCGGGGCCTACGACACCCTGGAAGTATACCGAACTTCTATGTATTTTGGGGTTATGTCTCACCATGACGAATAACCAAATTAACCTGCAATAACACGTTAAAAGAATATCAACTTATATTAAGTATAATGCATTAGCTGTAATAATAATAAAAAAAATAGTTAAGCAATAGAAAACGAGGGTTACCGGTAAACAATCAGTTGTAGTAACAAAGAAGGAGACATCAGTAAGAAAGGGAGTATAGATGAAAATCAAACTTCATAGACTGTGTTTCGAAAACTTATGGTGCAAGTTGTGTTCTGAAAGGGTTTTTTTATAACTCGTAATGGATATCGAACTAGCATGAGTATTTCATAACTCAGTTGTGTACAAAGATCATGCTAAATCCGATCTTAAATTTTCCCGTTAATGTGCATCATTTCCATAATTAAATATTATTAAGTAGTATAGGTACATTGATTAAAACATCAAGGGAAGTGCTAAAAAAAATCTTCAAATAAGATCGTTATCGGGTTCGAGCTTTCAGAGTATGAGAGATTGTGGTTTTTTCAAACTCTGAAGGGAAAGGTATCGAAGCTATATCCCCTTGTACGTGGACCAGTGGGTAGTGTTGGTCCCTTCATTTTTTTGAATAGAATTTGTGCACAACACATTGCAGCTTCATTTTGGATAATGGAAGTTGCGCAAACTGTTGAGAAGTTGGAAAACGGACAAAGGAAAGAAACAGAAAGCGGTTAAAAGGATAACGCAACATCATCTTTGAGGAAAAAATTTGCGACAAGATCAAGAAAAGAAAGAACTCTCAATTTATTAACCAAAAAATATCGGATTATATATATGAGACCGATGTGATTGTAATAGAGTAATGGATAATAATGAATGAAAGGTTAAATGAAAAGGTTGTAGTGTCATTGTTTTAGTATGTTAGTCCAGATATATTACTATTATTATTGTTAATATTGATGTTGTGATGAGAGTCACCAATGTAATGGGACAATACTACAACATATCTAATATTTGTAGATCTGGGTGAGAATTAGATAAACAATGTATCAGAGTTTGGTATCGCTAATCAGAGGCCTAAATTTTGGAACTTACATCATGTGTATTTCACCCTGATGTATGAATGGAATGTTGTTCTTTATTATATTTTTTTCTGATATAATTAAATGCTTCATTATGAATGGAAACACAACTATGTTTCTTTATTTCTCAGTTAGGAATTCCTCACAACTGTTGCAGGCTTAGTCTATATTACGCAATACCACAATGAGCATTGATAACTTATAGGTTTGCCTAAGTATTCTCCTTGACCTTCCCTCTCTTTCATGTCTCGGTTGTGCTTCGGGTGAGACTTATTCCCTCCTGGGAAGTTGAAAATACAAACACTCTAGAGTACTTTGGCACCTTTTGTTGGTAACCTAAGAAGGACCCTGGTCTGAACACTTATGCGGCAAAAAAATAGTTTCGTTGTCGAGACATATGCTTTAAAATGGAACCTGTGAGGAGAATGCTTCCACAGATCTATAGATGTGATATTCGGTAATGGTTGGAAATAAATTGTGATGCCTTTATATGCAAGGAAGCAAAGTTGCAAGGTAAAAGTGAGAGGAATAAAAGAGATTCTATCTTTTACTCAAAAAGATCTACTGACCAGTATGAGATATTGTGGGTTAAATTTCTGGAAGAACTACTCCATTGGATAGGTAGGCTCCAATAAGCTCTAGAATTCCAAGAACCCATCAAGAAGATTTGTACTTGGGATACAAATAAAATCGCAGATATCCATCAGTTGGCTCACTCGATCATGTGAATAATCAATTTATGGGTTCATACAACTCTGAAGGGATACATCGTTGAATTTGTAGTCGAGAATCACCGATCTTTTTCATGCACGGAAGAAATTTTCAAGAAAGGGGCATGTGCTAGACTCTTGAGGGAAATTCCCCTATGGATCAAAGTATTCTTTATGGAGGAGGGGATGATAAATATTCCCTTAACTGAGATGGCAGGTTAAACACTTATGCTTGGGGTAGGGTGACTTTGGGGTAGGGTCATGACCTAAGAAGGGGAAAGGGTTCTTTGACATATGGGGGAAGATCAAGAAATGAGTGAAATAAATGAGAGAGCCTTAAGGAGAGCCACCATTGTTGAGAAGTGGTGGCACAGAAAGGTAAAGAAAGTATTGAAGGAGCCCGAGGTGCTGCAGAAAGAAATCGGATCAAGAGGAACACATGAAAAAAACAAGGAAGCATTGAGGAAGGTGAGAACACAAGAAATGTTGGCTAGTATAATATTGCAGTAGAGAGAAGCACGGAAAAGAAGGATTCCCCAGACAAGGGGACAAGAATAAGAATGTGGATAAGCAAGGGAAGACGAAGAAGGTATGTATCTTGCAGAAGACAGAGAAGACTCATCCTCGATATCAAGAAACGTCGGAAACGAGACATAGAAGGTATCTCTAGAGGAAGAGAATGAGACACCACAGATCAAAGAAACCCACACATAAGTCAGTGGAACTAGCCCCGAATCACCCACCCTATAGGTGTCCTCTATATTGGTGGTAAATTCTACACCGCCTACTTATGCTATTTATATTCTATCGCATCCAGTTAGTCAGAATCAATCTGTAAGTGTAAATGCTAGGAGGATATTGGGATCCCCAAGCATATCACAACCAGGACCATTAGGTTTCATTATAATAGGAGAAGTGAGACCCACAATGGCTGGAAATATGGGAGGATCGATTGCACGATACCCAAAATTTTGGGGTAAAGAGGATGAAGATGTAGAGAAACATTGGTTCTTATGTGAAGCCATTTAGAGGTCTGTAGGGACTCTCAATGAAAGTTAGTTAGTAGATTTTTAGACTACTTTGAGGGTCGTGATCTCAAATGGTACATGAAGGCTATCGAACCTGGGTTGCAAGGACAAGCTTTCACCCTTGGCCAATTTTGTTCAAAGTTCGTCGTTGAATTCAAACTACCTAATTCAAAGAAACAAGATCTCTCTGAGTTGCGGGAGATTCAACAAAGATATGGTGAATATTCTTTGGAGTACAGCCAAAAGTTTAAAGATTTTATTGGGAGGATATTGCATCCAATTCACGAAGATCACCAGAGGGAATGGTACATCCAAGGATTACTACCTCTGACGAGAATTACTTTAACGTAACAACGAATAGCCACATTAATAGACACCTTGGAACAATTTATTGAAATCAAATCCATGGAAGTTTATATAGAGAATTTGAGAATGAATAGGCCTCTAGAAGATGCAAATTTATCACAAATTCAGGGACAAATATAAATGTTAACGGAAAATATTCAAGAATTAACCACACAAATACCAGGACGACCACAGGTTTGGTGCACAGGATGCTACATAGAAGGGCATATGGAAAATGTATGTCCACGCGTGAGGGGAATGGGGCCTCCTCATAATCAAATAGGACCTTCATCAGGACCAACAAGTGGAGTTTCACAAGTATCTACCACTCCACGATTCCATACACCAGGGCTATATAATACCTTCCCAAGCGCTCAAAACTCTCAGACAATGGAGTATTGTCAAATTTTTTACACACATGGAAAAGTGCCAAGGAAGCGTCCTATTATGAAAAAGTACACAACTACACCCAATACAATACACTGTGATCTTTACACATCTACAACCCATGCCACAAATCAATGTAGAGCATTGGATTCCCTTGCTAACAGATTGGACTGGACAACATTCAGAGTAAATGAAACCCCCCAAGGACCTAAAAGAATCCAGGGTGGTGGGGTTGGAGGTGGATTCAAAGGAGGGATTAATGGAGGTAGAGGGTTGAGCCTATGCTACAACTGCAATGAACAAGGTCATTTTTCCAGAGACTTCCCTCACCCAAGAAGACCATGGTGCTCACACTACAGGAATAATGGGCATGCAAGTGAAGATTGCTCAAAATTGATCATGAAGTGGGAAGATCAGGTTCTCCAACGAGGATTTAATATCATAAGATCATAATTAAAAAATAAGTCTCCCATTATTTTTTTTATTATTTTTTCACTTTTTGGAGACTTTCTAGAAGGGAGGCACACCACTCTAGGAAAAATGACGTTTTTGCTTAATGGCTAGGTGAGGGGGTGATGTGAGGGTTGGAAAAGGTTAGGAAAGGTTAGGAAAAATCTCTCTCACACTTTTCCATCATTACTTTACCCCATTTTCTCAAAATTACAAAAATGACATTTTTCCTATGTCATGATTTAGCAATTAAAATTGTTGTTTTGACTGACTGAGACTCCTGTTGGACAAACACCTAAGAAAAGTTGTCCGACTGAGCTAAAACTTGGTCCAAGGGGGTAGGGGGCATATTTCCATTTATTTTGAGAAAAAATACCCCTATAAAAAGACCAAGGACCTAGTTTTTACAATATTTGCTCAAAAATAATTAAACCTCCAAACTTAAGAAAATTTAATTAAAAATTAATTAATTAAATTTTTTTTTATCTAGACTCGTCAGAATTCCACAAAAATTTCTAAGATGTCATGCATGGTCATTTACATCATTACTTAACAATAGTTACCATATTATAACCCCATTAGAACACCTTTCACCACTTTGGAGGAATTATTGTTGGTGGGAAGGAAAAATTCAAGGGAAATTAATAAGGCTGAAAATCCCAATTAATAACCTGAGGATAAAAAACCCTCGATGAAAGGAAATTTACTAATGAATAAATCCCAAGGTAACTGACATAACTATGACCCATGTAGACCTATTACATTATTAACCCATGCAGGGGTGCAAAAATTATGTTTACAAAAAAGTGTGTTGGAGGCATAAATTGCCCAGTACAACAAAAAAATCTTCGTCATATTTGCACCTCTTGATGCATATATCCATGGCACATGGATTTGATTCCCTAGTTGAATAGGAAGTCAAAAAACACTTCAAAAAATATTATGTTAACAGTTAGGAAGTGAACATGCATCAGTTTATTAACCTCATTGACATCGTGGAGCATAATCAAAGACAAATACGTGCAGTAGCAACAAGTGATTATGCACCCTGAGCACTTAGCACTGTGAATTAAATCTATCATTCACTTAACCTTTAACCTAAGTAAATTACTTAAGAAACAAAATATATATAGGTATATCTAGCATTATATATATATATATATATATATATATTCATTATATTGATGTGGATTCCACCTCATTTCACAAGCAAGAGTTTTGGTAGAAATATCTGGATCCCAAATAGCTAAAATCCAACCAAGAAGAAAAAACAATCATTCGATTATGGTGAATCAAGATACAACTCTAAGGATACTCGTGTTGTTTAGCGAGGAAAAAAATTGCATAATTACATATATAATAGCAACATTGTCAAAGGAACTCACAAACCTGATAGGGTGAAGACGATGTAGAACAAAAATGGTTTGTGTATGAAGATATATGGTCTATGAAGAGGATCACAAAGGAAGCCTCAGAGATAACACAATTGGAGACCACCTTTAGAGATATATCTATTATGTGGTACATGAAATACAAGGAAATTGTGCCAGTGGGATAGACTAGATCCCTGACAGAGATAAAGAGACATATTCTTAGGGAGTTTCAGAATCCTAAGTTAGAATCATAATGTATCACTTATATTAAATATATAAAGCAATGGGATGGAGAAACCATATGGGACTATGACCAATGGTTCAAGATGTTGTTGGATAGACTACCATTTCATATCCAAGACGTTCAACAGAAGGAGTGGTTTATTACAGGAATATTACCCCATATCTGAGTCCCTCTAACCCAGTAGAAGGTGACTACTCAAGTGATGATCTAGGTGGATATTGGTGGCCACCCACCTTTTCCAAAAGGCTCAAAACAACTTTCTGGCAATTTTGGCAATTTACTATTTTTAGCAGGTTTTAACTTTCGGGGCCATTTTGAGGGCCCAAATGAAGGTTTTTCTAGATCTAGGTTCTCAATGATATCTAAAATCATATTTGGGCCCCCAAAATTAATCTCCTCGATGATACCTTTCCAACGAGCTATCACATGCCTAAAACGGAGATCGTATGCAAAAGTTACGACCCCGGGAAGTTGATGTACTCACTTACCCAAACGGGGCCCACATGACTTTTGGTGCTTCATCTCCTAGGGTT
>ML778819.1:885689-916380 GCA_009831015.1 Picea engelmannii
GGCTATATATTGGCTTTGACTTGGGGGTTATAGGTTAAGGGACATATGGGTTATAAATAATAAGGCTTATAGAGGGTTCATATAAAATATGTGATATGGTTTGGAGATAATAGGGATCATGCATTATAAGGGTTATAGAGATTATATGTGATAGAATTTTCAAGTTTGGTGTTAAATGGCTCAGGGGTTAAAAGTGTTAGTTATTTATGGTTATATTGCTTTTGGGTGATTTGGGTTAGAATTTATGGGGTGTGTAAGGATACATGGTTATGGGTTAGGAGATATATATGGGTTATGAGTTATAATGTTTTAGGCTTATGGATTATAAGTATTAGGGGTTATAGTACTTTGGGGTTAAGGTTCAAGGTTGAGAGGATTTTTAGGGTTTACATAAACATGGATTAGAGGTTATGGGACATGGATTATAGGTTTAAGGTGTTAGGATTTATTGGGGTTAAGTGTTAGAATAAAGTTTAATATAATATGTATGATATGGGTTGTTAGGTGATGGAAGTTAGGGGTGTTAGGGGTTTTAGTTGACTAAGCATTTGGGTTATAATTGTTAGGGGTTCTACATTAGACAAGTTATCATTTATAAGGGTCCTTAGCTATAGAGTTTAAGGAACCATTTTATATTGGTAAGGGGTTATATTATAGTTTATAATTAATACTAGGGCTAGGAGTAATATTAAGGGTTGTATAACTTAGGTGTTAAGAATGTTTTTTTAGGTATTATAATAAATATGGTTTTCATGAGTTATAATGTGTAACACCCTATTTCCCCTAGTTTGTAAAAATAATGGTACTAGCTAAGAGATATGGAAAACTCAAAGGTTTGTGAATGTTTGATTTGACGGACCTTTGTATAAAAGGTTAGAGAAATATAAAATGTTGTGTGAATATATGTTGCATCACTACTGAGAGGGGGATGTGCTGAAAAATAGACCACGATGGCTGATGAATGGTGGTGGAAGGGGCCAGGAGTGGTTGCATTAACTTCCCATGAACCCAAAACCGTACTGGTTAGTACATTCTCGGAGACTGAAGCTCACTCTCAGACCCCGAAATGAATTACCCACCCGGATGGTAGGTGGGGAGGCTCCTCAAGAGTAAATGAGGGGATGGGGAGAACTGCCTATCCGTAGAAGCTCTCTGACCTAACCATCGGGCAGGGAATTTCGTGCCACATGCAACCTCGTAGGAGGAAATAAGTGTGGAATAGAGGGGAGAGGAGATAATATAGAAACACACACTTGATAGGAATCGCGGAACAAGGAGAACCAGAGAAACTCTGGGAAATACAGTGAGTGATGAGCAGAGGAGAAGGAAAGTAACCTTCATCCTGGACTTTCGATGAGTGGGAGGTAAGAGATTGAGTCTCAAAGAATTGTGGTCTTGCTCGGGGGTGGCTAGTGGTAAATCCATTTGGATTCACTGAGCCTAATGTTGGTTTGAAACAAGCACCCCTCTCAGTATTCACATCACATCCAAAATTTCTGATAAGTGTTATGTCTTGCATTTGGAATTGAATGTCATGATCTTATGCTCATTTCTATACACTTGTAAATAGTTTCTGGGTAGAAGTGTTTTCCTTGCGTTTTGATTTGAGATAATGGATACATGCTTATACAGACATAAATACCATTCAGTTAATGTATAGAGTGTATGAGTTCAGGATATGAGTCCATTCCCCTGAGGATGGATATGTCTAACTTGATTTGTGCTATGTCCTGGTTCATCCTCTCGAAGACTCATTTTCGGGAAGTTCCCTCACACTCTAGGGTCGGAGTAAGTTCCTTGAAAGGATGACCATTTTAGTAAAACCATGATTTTTTTTACTTAATCCCTGTCGCAGAAATTCATAGTTCGATGGCTTAGGGAGGCCTTTCAGTCTAGTCACCAAACCTGGTGAAAGATTTCCTGAGAATCCAATGGAGGACCTTATGGCCTAAGTTTTTTTTTTGGGAACCTTGCACGAGAGAGAGAGTGGGTCTCTTAGGTTTCGGTATTTCATTGTTTCAGCACATGGGATACCTAAGGGTAAGTTCTCTTGTAATTGCTAGTAGTGAAATCCTAAAGTATGAAACCCCGAAATGAACTTACCGTTGTGTCTGTATATATATATATATATATATCGATGTTTCAAAGTTTCGGCTCCCAGGGAACTCAGATGCAAGACTTCTTGTCATCGCACATCGCGAAATCCTGACTCACGAAAGCCTGAAACGAGCATAGCGTATATACATGAGCTTCGGAGTTTCGGCTCCCAAATATCCTAGACGTGAGGCCCCTCGTCCTCGCATATCGTGAAATACCGAAGTATGAAACCCCAAAAAGGTTCAGCGTCATTTAGAGTCTTGATGTTTCGGTGTTTCGGCACCCGGGATACCTAAGGGTAAGTTCTCTTGTAATTGCTAGTCGCGAAATCCCGAAGTATGAAACTCTAAAATGAACTTAACATTGTGTATATATATTGGCATTTCAGAGTTTCGGCTCCCAGGAAACTCAGATGCTAGACTTCTTTTCATCGCACATCATGAAATCCTGACTCACGAAACCCCAAAATGAGCATAGCGTATATGCATGAGCTTCAAAGTTTTGGCTCCCAGGAAACTCAGTTACAAGACCTCTTTTCATTGCACATCGCGAAATCCCAACTTGTGAAACCCTGAAATGAGCCTAGTAGATATATGGGCTTCAATGTTGCGACACTAGGAAACCAAAGGGTATAAACCCTCATCTCCATACATCTTGAAATCTGAGTACGTGAAGTTCCGGTAGGTGAAATCCTGGAGCAAGATTGGTGTGAATAGGATTTCGGGTTTCGGGGTGTCAAAGGATTCGACCCCCTTGCATTTAAAACTCTTGGTGTCCGAAGTCCTGAAATGCGAAAGGTGCCTCTTGACTTAGCCCGGGGTCACAACCGATGGACACGTCGAAGTAAATCCTACACTTGGTGCGTGAATTGTACATGACGGATTTTCAACAAAATAACTCGTGAATTGGTTGGGTGAAGGTCCTGATTGGAAGACCTAGCCTACGCCAGAACCTCGTAAGAATTTAGGAACTCTATCCCTCGACAACGAAGAAGAAAGAAAAAGGTGAAAAATCTTAGCTCCCATAGTAGGTGTGTTACAAATTGGTATCAGAGCATGGTTACAACACTTGGACTTCTTGGGATCATGAACAGATTACACAGAAACTCCATTCGGAGTACTATTAAGAATAGTAACTCTTTATATTGACCCCCTCAATTAAAAGTTGAGGTTAAAAATGAAAACTCCTATTGTGTTTGTGCATGTGAAAAATATGAATTATGTACTAGTCATAAATGAATATAAATATTGACTAACAACCAACGTTTTTCTTTTGGACACAAGTGGAAGATCAACCACAGGAAATTACAAACGCATAGACTGGTGACTCAACATGAAGTTGGGGAGGGCTCCCACAATAGATACGAAGATCCTGACGAAAGATGGGTGGTAGGGACCCCTCCGGATCTAGATGAGACTGTGAGGAGCCTCATGGTTGAATTGCAGAGCTGCAAGGATGACAACAAGAGAATGATAAAAGAGAAAGAGAAGAAAATGGAAACTAATGCAGTTTTACTACAGAGCTTATCCGAGATACAAAGGAAATTGCAACATGAACTTGAGACACAGAAACGTGGTCACGTCAGTGGCCACACTGAGAGAAGTACCTCAAGGAAGTTCCATCCCAGAGATAAGGGACAAGTGGTGAACGATTCCTCTGCAAAGGAAGTTGGTGGCTGGGGGGAATCTTCTAGCAGCAAAACTAGTTCTCATTCCCAAAGAAAACGAAAGAAGAAGAAACTTTCCAAGATTCATAATCTCGAAGAGTTCAAGAAGACCAAACCACCCTCCTTCGACGGTGAAATAAAAAAGGGAGAGGAAGTGGAGGCCTGGATGCTCGAACTAAAGAAGTATTTCAGAGTCCTTGACTTCTCAGAAAACTTGAATGCCCAAGCAGCCACCTTCAACTTGAATGGAAAGGCTTCCATTTGGTGGGAAGACCTTAAGAATGTAACGGGGATTCACAAAGAAGAATTTTCTTGGGAATGGTTTGAGAAATAATCCAGGAAGAAATATTTGTCGGAAAAATGCTTTGACGAAAAGACTAAATAATTCTATGAACTCAAACTGGGGCAACTCAACATAGAGAAATATGTCAGCAGATTCCTTGAGCTGCTAAGGTATGTACCCTACATAAATGAAGAAAAGGAAAAGGTGCAATGATTCATCAGTGGACTACCTAAGGACTATCAGAACAGGATTGAATTTGACGAACCAAAGACCCTAGAAGATACTATTCGAAAGGAAAATTATTGTTATGAACAGCTTGGACATCGGACAGGATCTCGCGAAGATTGGAAGCATAAGTATAGTTCAGGATTCTAGAAAAGGGGGTTTAAATCCCCAAGATTTAAGGACTATAAAAAGAACTCAAGGACGAGCTTCCCAGCCCGAAGTGTACACCAGCAGAGCTTTCCCTCCTTGAGAAAAAATAAACTTTCTGGATCTACCCCAGTAAATACTGATAACCCAAAGAGAGAACCTTTGAAATGTTGGGGTTGTGGAGAAGAACATCTACTGAGGGATTTCTGACACCGACGACAAAACAACCAAAGAATTTACAATGTTCAAGAAGCTACCACTATCAATAACGTGGTCAGAAGTGTACCACAAATTTATGCATCCTTGGATAATAACCAAGATGACCACCAAGATTCATTGGTGGAAATCGAAAGTATGATCACCAACCATCTAGTGTCTATTCTAATTGAACCTGGTTCAAATTTGAGTTATATAGCCCCTAAGGCTATGAATAAATGTAAACTATAGACACATAAAAACACCAAGCCATGGTTGGTACAGTTAGCCACTGGCACCAAAAGAAGGGTAGAAGAGGTCATACTATCCCACCAATTCATTACGGGTGAATTCCCCACCCAAGCAACCCTTAACATACTACCCCTGGGATAATATGATCTGTTTATTGGTATGGACTGGCTAGCCACCCATAAAGCCAAAATGGACTATTACCATAAAACCTTGGAATGTGTAAGTGAATAAGGAAGGAGAATAACCCGTAAAGGGATCCAAAAACCTGTCTCAGTGAGACAAATATCAACTCTTCAAATGAGAAAGTATTGCAGAAAAGGATGTCCCCTATATGCAATATAGGTGTTGAAAACAATTGAAGTTGATAAACCAAACCTTGAAGACCACCCCACACTGAGAGAATACAGAGATGTATTTCCAAAAGAGGTATTGGGTTTACCTTCGAGAAGGGACATCAACTTCTCAATAGAACTTGCACCAGGAGTAGTGCCAGTGTCTAGGACACCCTACAGGATGAGCACACCTGAGCTAGTTGAACTTAAATAACAATTGAAAGAAATGATGGATAGAGGCTATATCCAGCCCAACGTGTCTCCATGGGGAGCACCAGTCCTGTTTGTGAAAATGAAAGACGGTACCCTCTGACTGTGTATAGATTATAGACAACTCAAAAAGGTAACCATAAAGAACAAGTACCCCCTACCCAGGGTCGATGACTTGTTCGATCAATTGGGAGGTGCCTCTATCTTCTCGAAGATTGAATTGAGATCAGGATACCACCAAGTCTGAATCAAGGGTGAAGACATCCATAAAATTTCCTTCAGGATGAGATATGGTCGCTACAAGTTTGTGGTAGTACCATTCAGATTGACCAATGCCCCTGCCACTTTTATGTGCTTGATGAACAATGTGATCAACAAATTCCTAGACAAATTTGTGTTGGTTTTTATTGAGGACATATTAATTTACTCCAAGAATAGAGGGGAACATGATGAACACCTTAGGCTTGTGCTTTAAGTGCTAAGAGAACATCATCTCTATGCCAAATTTAGCAAGTGTGACTTTTTCCAGAAGCAAATACATTACTTGGGTCATGTCCTATATGAAGAAGGGGTAGCAGTAGACCCTAATAAGATCAGGTCTATCATGGAATGGCCTACCCCGAAGGACATTTTGGATATTAGATCCTTTATGGGCTTGGCTGGATACTATAGGAGATTTATAAAAGGATTCTCCAAGATTGGGAGTCCAATCACTACCCTCCAGAAGAAGGGGACAAAATTCACGTGGACACAAAAATGTGAAGAAAGATTTCAAACCATGAAACATCTACTGACCCACACACCCATGATGAAGATCACTGACCCTGAAGATGATTTCCTCATATGCACAGATGCCTGTAAGGAAGGGCTCGGAGGAGTCCTTATGTAAGGAGGAAGTGTGATCTGCTATGAATCCTGAAAATTGAATGAGCATGAAGTCAACTATGTGACCCATGATCTAGAGCTGGCTGCCATAGTGCACGCCTTAAAAATTTGGAGGCATTACCTTCTGGGAAGAAAATTTGTACTTATGACAGACCACTATGGATTGTGATATCTTTTTGACCAACCAATGCTCAATGCCATACAAGCTAGGTGGATGGCCCTCCTTAGCGAGTTTGATTTTGAAATCAAACATATTAAGGGAAAGGAAAATAGGGTGGCCGACACCCTTAGCAAAAGCATGAAAAAAATTCACCTGGCAGCAGTAAGCACCTGCGAGACGGATGTCAAGGAAAGAGTCATAAATGCACAAGATATAGACCCATTCTTCCAGACCATGATCTCGTACCTACAACAAGAACCCACGGGGATAAAGTATGGAGGATACCAGATGATGGAAGGAGGTCTGCTCACTTACAAAAACTAATTGTATATCCCATATTGTGATGACTTGAAGAGGTTCGTAATGGATGAACTACACAAAATACCCTACACTGGTCATCCAAGAGACCAGAAGATGATCACGACCACCAGAAAACAATTCTATTGGCTTGCATTGAAGAAAGACATAGCTGAGTACTTAGCCAAATGCATAGAATGCAAACAGGTAAAAGAAGGACACCGACACCCAGCAGGATTATTACAACCTCTACAAATCCTGGAAGGGAAATGGGAAACCATCTCCATGGATTTCATCACCGGGTTACCAACCTCAACGAAACAAAATGACGCCATCATGGTAGTGGTGGATAAATTGAGCAATTCCACTCATTTTATCTCTGTCAAGTCAGCTTGTAAGGCAATAGACATCACCAATGTATTCATTAAGGAGATATTTACACTGCATGGTATGCCGAAAGAGATCGTATCTGACAGAGACACAAAATTTACTTCCAACTTTTGGAAATCACTGATGGATGGTTTGGAGACCAAATTACTATTTATCACAGCCTATCACCCTCAAACCGATGGACAGACAGAAAGGGTGAATCAAATACTAGAATACATGCTCTGGATGCACATAATGCATCAACCCAAAAGATGGGAATATTTCCTGCCACTGGTGGAATTCGCCTACAACAACGGCTACCAAGGATCCCTAAAGATGAGTCCTTTCGAAGTTCTCTATGGTAGACCATGCAACACTCCATTCAATTGGAGTAATCCCGTAAAAAAAAAATCTTTTGGACTCGACATGCTGAAAGAAATGGAACAACAAGTGACTCAGATAAAACAAAATCTAAAGGTCGCTCAGAACCGACAGAAAAGTTACACCGACCAAAGGAGAACTCCAAGAGAGTTCAAGGAGGAAGACCACATATATCTTAGAGTTAGACCCAGAAGGAGTTCCCTGAAGATGGGAGCTTGTGCCAAGTTGGCACCTCAATATTGTGGACCCTTTGAGGTTCTAGATAGAGAGGGACGTGTATCCTATAGGCTAGCACTTCCTCCCATAGTAAAAGAACATAATGTTTTCCATGTTTCATTATTGAAGAAATATGTACATGATTCTAATCATATAATTGATTGGTCTGTGATCTAGGTGGAATTGAAGAAAGAGTTCCTGCCAGAACCTCAATGCATACTGGATAGAAAGGAAACCCCGCTCAGGAATTGAACCATTGCATAGGTCAAGGTGTAGTGGAAACATTTTGGCCCAGATGAGGCTACCTAGGAAATGGAGGATGCCATGAAACAAGCATACCTGATTTTGTTTTCCTCTGTACATACAGGTCGTATTGATAGATAGAACATTGAGGATGATGTTCCTTTAAGGGGGAGGGAATTGTAACACCCTGTTTCCTCCAGTTTGTAAAAATAATGGTATTGGCAAAGAACTATGGAAAAATCAAAGGTTTGTGAATGTTTGATTTGACGGACCTTTGTATAAAAGGTTCGAGAAATATAAAATGATGTCTAAATATATATTTCATGACTACTGAGAGGGGGATGTGGTGAAAAAGAGACCATGATGGCTGATGAAGGGTGGTGGAAGGGGCCAGGAGTGGCTACATTAACTTCCACCAAACCCAAAAATGTACCAGTTTGTATGTGCTCGGAGACTAAATCTCACTCTCAGACCCCGAAATGAATTACCCGCCTAGATGGTAGGTGGGGAGGCTCCTCAAGAGTAAATGAGGGGATGGGGCGAACCACCCATCCGTAGAAGCTCTCAGACCTGACCATCGGGCAGGGAATTTCATGCCACATGCAGCCTCATAGGAGGAAAGAAGTGTGGAAGGGAGGGGAGAGGAGAGCTTATAGACACACATGCGTGAGAGGAATCATGGATAAAGGAGAACCAAAGAAACTCTGAGAAATACAGTGAGTCATGAGCAAAGGAGAAGGAGAGTAACCTTCATCTTGGACTTCCGATGAGTGGGAGGTAAGAGACTGAGTCTCAAAGAATCATGGTCTAGCTCGGGGGTGGCTAGTGGTAAATCCATTTGGAGTCATTGAGCCTACGGTTGGGTGGAAATGAGAACCCCTCTCATCATTCGCATCACATCCGAAATTTCTGATAAGTGTTATGTCTTGCATTTGGAATTGAATGTCACGATCGTATGCTAATTTCTATACACTTGTAAATAGTGTCTGGGTAGAAGTTTTTTCCTTGCATTTTGATTTGATGTAATGGATACATGCTTATACTAACGTAACTACCATTCGGTTAATGTGTAGAGTGTATGAGTTTAGGATACGAGTCTATTCCCCTGAGGATAGATATATCTAACTTGATTTGTGCTATGTCTTGGTTCATCCTCTCGAAGACCCGTTTTTGAGAAGTTCCCTCACACTCTAGGGCCAGAGTAAGTCCCTTGAAAGGATGACCATTTTAGTAAACCCGTGATTTTTTTACTTAATCCTTGTCGCAGAAATTCATAGTTCGGTGGCTTAGGGAGGCCTTTCAGTCTGGTCACCAAACCTGGTGAAAGATTTCCCAAGAATCTGATGGAGGACCTTATGGAGTAAGTTTTTTTTTTGGTAACCTTTCACGAGAGAGAGAGTGGGTCTCTTAGGTTTTGGTATTTCAGTGTTTCGGCACCTGGGATACCTAAGGGTAAGTTCTCTTGTAATCGCTAGTCACGAAATCCCGAAGTATGAAACCCTGAAATGAACTTAGCGTTGTGTGTATATATATATATATATATATATATATGTATATATATATATATATATATATATATATATATATATATATATATATATCGACGTTTTGGAGTTTCGGCTCTCAGGGAACTCATATGCAAGACTTCTTGTCATCGCACATCGTGAAATCCTGACTCGCGAAACCCCAAAATGAGCGTAGCATATATACATGAGCTTCGAAGTTTCGGCTCCTGAATATCCTAGGTGCGAGGGCCCTCATCCTCGCATATTGAGAAATCCTAAAGTATGAAACCACAAAAAGGTCCAGCGTGGATTAGAGTCTTGATGTTTCAGTGTTTCGACACTCGGGATACTTAAGGGTAAGTTCTCTGGTAATTGCTAGTCACGAAATCACGAAGTATGAAACCCCGAAATGAACTTAGCATTGTGTGTATATATATATATATATATATATATCGTCATTTCAGAGTTTTGGCTCCCGGGGAACTCAGATGTGAGACTTCTTGGCATCGCACATCGCGAAATCTCAACTCGCAAAACCCAGAAATGAGCATAGCGTATATACATGAGCTTCCGAGTTTCATCTCTCGGGAAACTAAATTACGAGACCTCTTGTCATTGCACATCGCAAAATATCGACTTGTGAAACCCCAAAATGAGCCTAGTAGATATATGGGCTTCGGTGTTGCGGCACCGGGAAACCAAAGGGTATGAACCATTGTCTCTATACATCGCAAAATCTCGGTACACGAAGTCTAGGTAGGTGAAATCCCAGAGCAGGCTTGGTGTGAATTGGATTTCGGGTTTCGGGGTGTCGAAGGATTCGACCCCCTTGCATTTCAAGATCTTGGTGTCCGAAGTCCTGAAATGCGAAAGGTGCCTCTTGACTTAGCTCAGGGTCACAACCGATGGACACGTGGAAGTAAATCCTACACTTGGTGCGTGAATTGTACATGACGGATTTTCAACAAAAGAACCCATGAATTGGTTGGGTGAAGGTCCCGATTGGAAGACCTAGCCTACGCCAGAACCTCGTAAGAATTCAGGAACTCAGTCCCTCGACAATGAAGAAGAAAGAAAATGGTGAACAATCTTAGCTCCCGTAGTGGGTGTGTTACATAATGTTTTAAGTCTTAAATATTATAAAGTATAAGAATTGAGGGTGTGAATTTATGGGGGTGAGGATTGTATGAGTTGTAGGGTTTAGTGGTTATTTTTTTCAAAGGTTATATGAATTAGAGGTTATATAAATTATATGGGTTAGAGGCTCTAGATGTTAACATGTAGGGGTTAAAAGAATTAAGGGTTGGGATTTATTGGATTAGGGGTTATATGGATTAGAAGTTACAAGGATTATATGGGTTATATGGGTTATGTTATCACTCCAAGAAACTCTTTGGGGTTGTAGGCCAAAGATGCTTGGTAACTTAAAATATGAATAGATTTATGATTATGTTGGGATAAAATGGGATAACTGACCTACTAGATCATATCAAGACAGTCAAAGAATATATAATTGTATAAGACAGTGCTTTCAAGAATCAATGATCAAAAGAATAACATAACAGTGGATGGAGAATACTATACTTACTAACCAGATCACACATGTGATGGGTCAGATAAGATAGTGTAGGTATCACTATTAAATCAAGCTTATGAGTTGACCAATGAGATGATAGTCATTGCCAACTAAGACAAACTTGAATCAAAGTGAAGATTACTATTAAATCAAGCTATGAACTGACTAATGAGATGAGAGTCATATTGCAGTTAAGATAACTTGAATAAAAGCATAGAAGAGGTAAGAAATGACAATCTAATATTAACAGAGAAAGAAGACTGTGATATATATTACATATCTATGGCAGTCTATTACAAAGAAGCATGGTATTGTATCCAGAATTAATAACTCAGTCCTACCACTAAAACCCCCCCCCGTTCATCTCATATCTTCAGCTTTATATCTTTACAATAAAAGTCCAGATCAAAAATTCATTGCCCCCAAAATAGGTGCCAAATCCACTTGAACACCTCCTCTAACTCCTTTGCATCAAAAGTGGATCTTAGATTTGACACTATAATTCAATATGTATCTTTGGAARGCATTTTCAAGAGATTCGGTTGAGAAAAACTTCGATATGGGCAAAAATACACCTTTGCTGGCTAGTCTCRGGTTTCACCAGCTATTTTGCCTTAATATTTGCTAATTAGCTGGTGAAAGCTCTTCTTTTCATCAGCTAACTGGCTATAATTCTGCCTTCTGCACTAGTGAAAGTTCTGTCTTGGTCAAAAAGGAAAATCCTTGCTGGTCAAAACTAAACTTATTTCTTGTATGATTCGACACTTAGGCTATTTTTTGTCTTCATCATATCCATCTCTTTTTCGGTATCCATCGTAACCACCTCGGCCTCTATTACCACCTCCACCATAGGAAAATTTCCCTTGAGGTTGCTAAATTTGTAATTCTTTAAGCTCCAAACCCATGCCATTCAGCTGATCTTGGACTTGAGGCATAAGTGGTTTGGGAATTATAGAAGATGAATTTGACTGAGATGAGCAATCAGGGGAAGTTAGTTGGCCCCTCAGATTCGCACTTTGCAGAGCTTTCTGTGTGTTTTAGAGAACGTATTGTAGACCTGTTACCCTCTTTCACTTCTCTGTAATGGACAAGAACAATGTGCTCATATTTTTCCTCAAGCATCCAATAACTTCATCGTTTGAAGTTTTCATTATCTACCCCATGTGCATAGTAACAATGCAGGGCATCAACACTACCATCTTTCAACCTTTCATGATCCTCCCTAACTATTTTTCCATATTTTCCTTTTGCCAATTGTGGACATATTTTCGGAAAGATCGTAATGCCTTCCGATCAAATAGAAACATTGAACCACCTGTTGGTTTGAAAGGTGGCTCTAGTGTAAGAAAAAATATTTTATAGTTCTCGAAGAATCTCACAAACCTCAGTTGGATGAAACCAGTGGTTTTGTGCATCCAATAATATCTTCCCTATGTCTAGTTGAGGAGTCGACCCATAGCTCCTATTATCAGCCATCTCCCTTTGTCACAGGTGCAATCCAAATGTCGCAGTAGAAAAAACAAGTGTGGGGTACCAGGAGAGGATTCTCCACATCTAAAGCATATTTCATGGGTCGAGCAGTCATACTTTGGGCTATCTTAGACCAGAATACAGTCATAGGCTTTGGGTGAGTGACATCACTATAGATAACTGGTGGCTTCACGCAATGGGATACATAAGGATGTACCTAATCATTGACTGTAAATGCAAATCTCTGGAGCTGTTCTCCGAAGTAATTTATCATGTCATTCCTTTCCAGTGGCACTTGATACTTGTTTTTCTGAGCTCGGACTGCGCTTATATGATACGACCTTATCATATGGCACTATAAATGTCTATTTTGTTGAGATTTATGAGGCTGGTGAGATGGAGGAGCTCCGTTTTCCATTGGCCTTGGTTGTTGAAAATATGTCATAGAAGGAGCCTGAGTTGAAGGTGGAGTTTGTTGTTGTTACCCTGGACATGGAGGAAAATGTTGCATTTGTGGAGGATATTGCACAGGTTGTGGTTGAAAAGATGGAGCATTTCCAATGTTTGATGGTGGTATACCTTGAGCCATAGGCCGAAACTGTTGGCTTACTTTGAGGCATAAATTGTTGACCTGTTTGTGGTGGTACTCCAGATCTAAATTGTATTGGTAGTGAAGCGAGTATTCCAACAACAAATGCTACATTTCTTCATTGGAAAGTTGCACAATATTTGGTTCTTATATCATCAAACACTTGGCAACCTGGGGGACTTTGACATATCGACATGTGACTTGACCTGGTAGATGGCTTTTTTTGTGGCTTAAATCATGGTTGGATTAGTGGTAAGATTTGGGTGTCAACTAGCCTTTAACTTTTGACTTAGTGCTCTAGTCTTTGGAGTATTGCGTGGCATAAAAATTGTGGTTTGGATTATACACATGGATTTAGGCATATGTTGACTGATTTGGACTTAAAACCTTTATATTTAGTCTAGGATAAAGCCATTTAAAAACATGCTCTTCTTTTAATAACAATCTCAAGTAAAAGAAACTAGGAATACATCAAAATCAAGAATAGGTTGTGCAGAGTTCAACTGAGATTTATAACCATTTATGCACAGGTCAAGAGGATGAAGCCAAAGGATTTTTGGGCAAAATTAATTAATCAGGAGCTTGACAAAAATATGGAGCTTAAGACATTGGCCAAAATACTGAAGAAAACAATAAATCAAGTGAAGAGTGATGAAAACATTCATCAAAATAGTAGTGCATTTTGATCCCTAATAGTTATGGTCATTAAGTAATAAGATGGATCACTAGATGAAAGTTTTTTCAAGTTAAATGTATTTAAGATGAGCTTTAGACTTACCTTTTCAAAAAGTGATGAGTCTGTACTTTTATTATAAAAACTCTAAAATTTCACTTTCGGCAGCTAAGGGAAATTTTTTCAAAGTATTCTAAGCTACCGAAAGTTGTCTCTTTCGGTAGCTAAAATGGTATGTGTGAGTCATTTTAAGCTATCGAAATCATAGAGCCTATTAATGGTCAGACTGTCCTATCGAACTCTCAAACCACCATCAGTACACAACATCATAATCTCAAGTGTTGTTGAAATTAACTGAAATCGGATCATAATACGATATGGGCAAGTGATTGTTTGTCCGATATGATTATTTAGTGAGACCTGTTTAACCTTAATCTAGTAGATCTGATCACCATAAGCCCACATCATTTGTCTTTACCTGATATACCACGTGATTTTTCCATCCTAGTCGAATGATACAATCATCACTGTGATTTGAGTTTCATTCTTTATCAAGGGTTTTCATTAAAATATTTTCCCCCATATCACGCATTTTTCCTCCCCACGAACTTCAATTCATCCCCTATCAGTGCCACTATATCTCCCCATGCCCAATTTTATTGTATTGCAGGTATTGACAACTATTATTGCAGATGAAGAAGGGAGGAACTTTTCTTAGGAAGGAGCTCAATGACATAACTTATCTGGAAGCTCACCCTGAGATTTGTCAGATGTTCAGGGATGTTGGATGCTACAGGTTCTGTGAAAAACTCCAAGGATTTCATCAAGGTGTCGCTGAAGCATTTGAATTGACCTTTGATGGAGCCAAAGCCAAAGTTGTAACAATTGAGGTACAAGTTGATGAAGCAATTGTTCCAGTAGCAACAAATATGCCTAGGACTGGTGAAAGATGGTTCAAGTCAACCACTACCAAAGACATTGAGTTCAGGTCTTATCTCAAACCTGAGCACAAATGTATTACCTTGAAAAAGGACGTCCATAGATCCGACTTGGAAGAAAAGTGGAAACACTTGCTCAAAGCCATCCATGTATACATAACATGTGAAGGCAGATATAGTAGAGTAATGTTCTACCATTTCAAGCTCCTGAACCATTTCACAGGTAGATGTCCTTTGAATCCTCCCTTCTACCTTCACAAGAGCTTGACAAAGATGACACACCAGGTCCAGGCCATACCTAGCAAGGTCTAGGGTAGACTTTCCCATCACAGTCTTATAAAACTCATAGTGTTTCAAGAATTACAGAAGAGAGATAAGAGTTGAGAGTATCTTCTTTTCTGGGGTGAATTTGAACCAGAACCCCAGTCCAAGAACAAGAAGAATTCTTCATCCACTAAGTCTTCATCACCACAGAAAAGTAAAAGGAAAAGGAGATCCATTTCCCTAGTAATTACAGAGGAGCCAACTTCTTCTTCCAAGTCCAAGAAAGCCAAAAAGAAGCTTGATTTTAGCCAAGTTGCAGAAGGTCAAACAAGTGCCTCTGGTAAAAACGTTTTGAATCTCCTTATACAGATTCAGAGGAGTATTTAGAGCCAGTGGAAAGAGAGATTCCTGAGAAATCTTCTCTGGAGATTCCTGAAACATCAATAAGCAAACACAACAAGGTGAGAAAACCATCAAAGATTGAAAAACTCCAAGAAGAGATAGCAGAGATGAAGTTGCTTGAGAGGGTCATCAAATCCCAAAATCAGACTATAAGCAACATCTCAGATGAGGTAAGAGATTCTTTTGAAAGGTTAGCTAAGATGCATGTAAAGGAACATAAGAGGAATAATAAATTGCTCAATGATAATCGTAAATTACTTAAAATGATTAGAGGTTTAAGGACCAAACTGAGGCTAAACAATCCTAAGCCAAGAGCACATCCTGATTTAAGAGTTCTCTCTGAAGTTGTTGAGAACCTAAATGAAGACCCTAAGGAGTAGATAGATCGAAGAAAATCCATTTTTGCAGTTTTGAACAGCTGTAGAAAACTTAGAATTTTCAGCAGCTTATTCGCTTTCCTCAAGGCGTTGTTAGCTACCAAAATCTTTGCTTTCGACAGCTAACCCTATTCTGTTTTACACCTATAAGCCACCGAAAGTGCAAGGAATGACATAATGCTCATACTTTTTCCTAGATCGAATTTTTTGGTGTCTAGATCATGTGAAAGGGGTTCCAAATGAAAGATAAAGATTAAAGAGATACATATCATCACCCTTTTCAAGTTTTTGAGGCAGGTATTAAGGAAAAAAGGTTAAGTGGCTTTAAAATTCTTGGTAAATATTGTCCATTTGTCAAAGTAGGATTTCAAAGTGCCTTGTCATCTTTTTGAAAATTATTGAAGATGTCATATATGGCTTAAGCTGTCGATATTGTGGAATATTTAGTTGATAAGACTTTGACCCTTAAAGAAGGACTAGATTTTGAATTATACTAGTTTCGATTTTATTCCATTTTGAGTATTTCAGATCCATTTTCACAGGATCTTGAACCATTATGTAAAGGCCTCATTTTGACCCATCCATGATGAATACGACCTCATAATGTCACACATATTCAACTTGTATGCCAAAGACTCCCTAGAGAGGACTTGTGTCATGGTTTTTAGGTGTTGTTGATGGTGGTTTAGCTCAAGAAGGTTTAGTTATGGATTTAGGACATTGTTTCTAACTTTTCATGTTTATGCCTCTACGCACATTTTCAATGTAAGAAACCTAGTCGTGATTCATATATCCCTCTTACAGGACCAAGTTTTGTTATGTTGGTTTGAGGACTTGTTCAAGGCTCTTAAGATTTAGAATCTTCAACAATATTATAAGGCACTTTGTTTCATTCGTTGATGATATATAATGTCTTGTGGTGACCTGAGGACTTATTCATGGTGCTTGAGATAGATATGATATGTTTGGGGCTTAAGTTTTTGTTTCCCTCCCTTGACCATGGTTAAGGGCTTGAGGCTTGTTCCCCTACCACAACCATGGTCAAGGCCACGAGACCCATATGTAGTATTCAAAACATATAAATGGAACTCATGTCCAAATCTTAGGCCAAATACATCAAAGTGAGATCTCATGGCATGGTTTCTAGGTGTTGTTCATGGCACATGAGCTTGAGAAGGTTCAATTATGTATTAAGTCCTTTACTCCCCCCTTAACCATATTTAGGTGTTAAGACCCATTTCTAGGGAACAAAACCTACTCATGCCACCTGTATCCTACTTGGAGGCCTTCAAGGAAGACTTACAAATGAGTCATGTGTTGGTTTGAGGACTTATTCAAGGCTCTCAAACCTAAAAATATTCAACAATATCCTAAGGTACTTGTTTTCCTTCCTCAACCATGGTTAAGGCCTCTCTACCCATCCTTACTACAAAAAAAACTGCTAATGTTGTCCTTATCCAAATCTTATGCTTACAAGGACCCCCTAGAGAGGGATTGTGTTGTGGTTTATAGGTGTTGTTCATGATTATTGAGCCTAATACGTGACATTTAAGGCCCTCATATCCCACTCAAGTTCTACAAAAACCTAACCATGTACTCAATAACTATCCCATGTGTGGAACCAATACATRTTATTTTTTAGGTCCTTCGTTGTGGTTTAATCATGGCCCAYCCATATCCCTCTAGTAGGAAAAAGATACCCTATGAAGCTCTTGTGTCATGGTTCAAGGATGATTTCAATGACATAACTTGAGAATCTTCATGGTTTTTCTTTTTGGCGCTTGACTTGAGACTCTTCATTTAGGACATAAGGCCATTATTTCTCTCTCTTGACACTGGTTAGACCTTAATACTAATTATTGGTTCATAAATAACCTATTCATGGATCCCATATCCCATTTGGACATTAATGATACCCTATAAAGGTCATATGTGGTGGTTTGAGGACTCATCTTTGGTGCTTGAGTTTTCTAATTAAGGTTTAGGGCCGAAGGATCCTGTTTCCCCGCTTTAACTATGATTAACGCCCCAAGACCCATCCATTATTCCTATGACCTTGTAATGATGCCCATTTGTTGAATACATGAGACCCATCTACTTCACACTAAACAATTGGTTCATAGAACTATATTCTATGGCCTAAAAAGTTAGGTTTTTGGCCCACACCATGATATATATATTAAAATTTAAAAACATTAAAAAAAGCATTATATAAAAAATTATATATTAATTATATTAAAATTAAAAACATTATATTAAAACATTATATATTAATTATATTAAAAAAATTCATTATATAAAAATTTATTTATTAATTATATTAAAATTTAAAAACATTAAAAAAAACAAAACATAAAAAAAACAAATTTAAAAAAAAATAACTGCATTGCCCGCACCCATTCATGACAGCAATCACTAGAGAAACAAAGGTTATTCTCGCGCCCATCTAGCAGAGAAAAACCCCACCTGTTCTTGGACTAGGCGCATGAGAGAAGCTCCCATTTGGACAACAATAGTTCAACTTCTATTTGGACATCGACATAGGTAGAGAAGCCATACACGTGGAGTGGAGATATTCAGGGGTTGCCATCATGCTGCAAAAATCGATAATGGGTCTCCAATATATGATCTTTTTACTAATTAGTTCATGGTTATGAGTTATTTTCTTTGTTTTTTACTAGGGTTTCCAAGCAAATTATAGGCTAGAAACCGTATGTTTCCCAGGGCTAGAAACCTTGCTCCATGGCATGGACAGTACTTGTATCTCACTGTAGAATCCTCATGAATGTTCATTGTATATTCTAAGAAGCTCATTGTAGCTTAGCGTATCTTCTAAGAGAGTGTTTTCCCTCATAAATGATCCTCTATATGCAACTTGATCCTCCTGTAAAATAGAGTTGCACTGATTTCCAAGAAAAAAACAATACATCTATCGGGTTGTGGGGAACATACCCCTCATCTATATGAACAGTAAGCACAAAAAATTGTTCATGAATATCATAACCTACATGTTAAATATCAACATCTCTTTGATCTCCATTCTCTTGTTCCCAATCATATAAAACATTACAAGAATAAAATGGTTCATGGATAGCATTGTTTTTGTTACATTCTTCTTTAGAATATGGTTCATGGATGGCATTGTTTTTGTCACATTATTTTTTAGAATATGGTTGTTATTCTAATGGAATATGGTTGTTATTATAATGGTTCATGGATGGCATTGTTTCTGTCACATTCTGCTATTATAATGCCCTAGACAATATCCTTGAAGTGGAATATGGTTGCTATTATAATGCCTTAGAATAAGGTAACCCTTTTCATGTAGATTACTCTCTAAATATATTGAGAAGATCACATTGAACAAGTGTAAATTCTAAGCATGTATCTACACGATACAAACTTCACTCCATTGATTTCCTTGTTAGTTCTTATGTTTCAATATATTTGATCTACAATTTATCAATTTCATTACACCTACTTCCTCTATAGCCCTCACAATGTGGTACTCCAAATCAATATGCTTATGCTTAGAACTATAATTTGGCTTCTTAGTCATTAAAATGGTTCTTTGGATATCACATTCATTTTCTAAACTAGCCTACTTGATAGCAATATTGTTTCATAATCTCAATAACCAAAATGTGTCTTTGATAAATTTTGTTGCAACAACATATCATGCCTTTGAACTAGAAGAGGCAATGATGGTTTGTGTCTTACTCATCAACCTCACTACTGATTGGAACAAATAAAATACATTTTCACTTTTGGACATTTTCTTGTCCACCTCTCCAACCCAATCTTCATCGACAAACCGATGTAAGTCAAAACTATCATTACCTTGATCTTGATTACTAAGACATAAACATTGGTTCCTTATACATACAATAATATTATTTTAAAAACCATCCAATGTTCCTTTCTTGGATAAAACATAAATATGCTCCCTTATTGATGCAAGAGCATCGTCAACATCAAGTGAGCGTGGGGCAAGCACAAAACATTTTGAGCACATGATAAATTGTTTAAAACTTTTGAAGAGTGGATACGCCAAATTTAAATGTAACAATTAAGAAGAGGCGTACTTATATATTGTAAAGGACCTTGAGCGATCCTCTCTCGTCCATCGTAGGTAGAAGGCATTTATGTTAGTAGGTAGCTTTGAATATTAGACTAGACAGTTTTAGAAGGAGTGGAGGGAAACGGATATAGACACCCTCATTGTGTATTGTAGCAGAAGCATTGTAACGTTAATAGAGAAGAGAGCATAGAAGAGAAGCAGAGAGTTGTGTAGCAGACTCCATGTATAGAAGTTCTGAATTAATACAAAAAGTTGTGATTCAGACTCATCGTGTTCGTATCTTCTCTGTGTATGCATCTTTAAATGTTATGCTCTTCAATGTTTTTCTCTTTCTGTCATGCAATTTATTTTATGCTATGTATGAATGATTTCTTGTTGAGTGTTTGAAATCTGAAAGAGGGAGAGTAAGGAGAATGAGTTTCAATTGTTTCTCTGTCTGAGAAAGATTCCTGCAAGGAGTGTAGTTGAACTATCCGCAAGGAGTGCATTGACAAAGGGCTCATATAGTTTAGCTTTGTTCTCATTCCTTCAGAGTGCAGTTGGGAACAAGAGCCATGGGAGGTGTGCGCAGGCCAAGGAGAGTCTTAGAATTGCGTATATGAGCGGAGCTATTGAGAGACCATTGTTGCAGAGTGTGTGCAAGGTCGAAGAGAGTTTGACGCTTCAGGTGTTTGGAGGTTGCTGCAAGGAGTGTGTACAAGGATCCTCCTTGAGGCTTGAAGTTGTGAGAAGCTCAGGAGGAGTAAAGCATTTGAAAACATTGAGGGGTATCGAAAGTTGGTAGCACAAGCAGATAAGTCCAGGGAAGAGTCCTTGGTTTCCTTAGTAGAAATCATCAAAGGGAAGAGACCGACGGCCAGGAAACTGTGGGGAGGATTAGCGAAATCCCGCCAGCCGTCATATCCGCCATAGAAGCGAGGAGGTTACGGTAGCGTGCAGACTTCACTTACAGGAGATCGTGGGCCATTAGATCCTCACCCAGTTATCTGTCAATTGTCCGATCAGACAGGATTTGCCCAGGGTTTAACCTTGTCAATCGATTGAAGGTCCCAAAGGGCATCGGGATATCTAAGCATCTGAGTTTGGGATATTGGAATTCTCGTGGACAAGAGGTCGGGGAAATCCATAGTGAAAACCCCGATACAATCAGAACCATCCATCCACTTGGGACATGTGTCAGAAATCCGAAGAAAGTTAGGGATCAACATTTCGTGAGTCCTAGAGACAAGGAGGACCTTCATTTCGGAATTGCGAAGTTCGATTTTCTGAAAAAAGGAGAGCTATGTGTGGGACCATGCTGACGTCATCTCATCATAACGAGGCATTGGGAATTTCCATGGTGAAAACCCTGAAGTGGCAAGGACCATCCATCCTTGGGGACACATGGACGAGATCGAAACTTTTAGGAAATTTCCCGAAAAGAAGAGCCATTAATCAGAAAAACCGAGAATTGGGAAATCAGGGATTTCATGGAAAAGAGGTTTAATAAATTTTGACATTTGAAAACCCGAATCCTGATAGAGGTATGACTTCGTTCATATAAGAGGAGGTCGCGTGGACTGGGAGCATAGCCAGGAGGAGCTAAAGAAAAAAAAAGGAGCGCATCGGGATATCGGAGAACGGGAATTCGAGGAAGTAAGGGTTTGTGACATCTAGGATTGGAAAACCCCGAAACTCGATTGCGATTTTCTATTGTGAACAGAGAAGGGATCGGGCTTAAAGGTCGTAATGTGCCAAAAAATACTTGTGGATCAAATTTAAATAGAGATTCCAGTGGAGAATCGAAGGAGCCACTTCGGCTCAAGGTGAACTTTGAACGATGCTTAGAGACCGGGAGGTCAGCGCAGAGGCCTTTTGTCGAGGCAAGGGGAGCGGTTGCATCAGTTTGGTAGTATATCTCAGAAAGGTTCTTTTCTTTCTGTAGCAGAGAAAAGGAGGATTTCATCATGTTGCCTAGAAGAAGAGATAGACAATCACCCAATCAAGAAGAGGAGAGGGAAATACCGAGAAGAAGAGGTAGACAGATGAAAAATCCAGAAATGGAAAGAGAGATGTGTGATCTACGAGCCAGACTCGAAGACATGGAGATAGCTCAAAGATGCACAGTTAGTGTTGGGGATCTAAGTGATTCCGAAAGTGAAATAGAGTTTGATCATGAAGAATAAGTTGTAGTCGAGGATGTAGCAAACGAACGTTTGATCAGAGCTATTTCAAGAATGAGTGCAAGAGCGAAAATGGAAATCCCGGTTTATGAAGGAAACTTGGATGCAGAGGAGCTTCTAGACTATATTAGAGCTCTGGATACTTATTTCGACTATGAAGATGTTGAAGAAGACAAGAAATTCAAGCATGCTGTCACAAGGTTGAAGGGACACGCAACATTGTGGTGGGATGAACTACAAGCTAATAAGCGTTGCAAGGGCAAGTAGAAAATCAAGAGCTGGGACATGATGATCACGAAGATGAAATCGAAATTCATCCCCAGGGATTATCAGATCACTTTGTTCAGGACGATGCAGAACCTGAGACAGAAGATGATGTTAGTGAAAGAATACACTGAAGAATTCTACAAGCTGAACATCAGGGTAGGTCATCGGGAGAGCGATGATGAGAAGGTAGCCATATACATGAATGGCCTGAGATATGATATCCAGGATGAGATGAGTATGGTAACCATCCGAACGGTGGAGGATGCTTATCATATGGATCTGAAAGCTGAAGAGAAGATGAGTCGAAAGTAAGGTCAAAGAGGTCGAGACAGAAATCAAGCCAGGGCAAAATCAGTTGTCCAAGATAAAAATCAGAAGCCCAAGGAAGACTGGAAGAAAACTCAGACTCGAACTGAGAGAGGAGGAAGCTCACAACGAGGGAAACATGCTGAAAATAAAGGACAACATATTGGGCAGAGAGGAGATTATCATTATAAGAATATGTTTCCTCGTACCATAGGTAGGGGAAGAGGAAGAGGTGGAGTAATAACATGCTTCACATGTGGAAAGAATGGGCATAAGTCTTATGAGTGTCCTGATAAAAAGAAAGAAGGAGGAGAGGCTCACATCGCCAAAGCACAAAGGGAGATGTTGAAGCAGAAGATGATGAAGGCGGAAGATCGCTTATGATGCGAAAACCTCTTTTGACACCAGAGAAGGAGGTGGAGAGTTCAGTCCAAAGGACCAGACTTTTCAGGACTGCTTGCAAGACCAAGGATAGGGTATGCAAGGTAATTGTAGACAGTGGTAGCATGGAAAATCTCGTTTCAACCGAGATGGTAGAAAGGTTGGAGATGGAGATGATTGATCACCCAAGCCCATACAAAATTTCGTGGCTACAAAAAGGACATTAGGTAACTATCACTAAACAATGTTTAGTTGAATTCAAGATAGGGGGATATAATGATAATATATTATGTGATGTTATTCCCATGGATGTTTGTTATCTATTGCTGGGTAGACCATGGAAATATGACATAAATGTGATTCATGACGGGAGAATGAACACATACACCCTAGAGAAGAATGGGAGGACACACATGTTGCTTCCAATTAAGGATAAGGAAGTGAAACCAGAAGTTAGCAATACTATACATCTCATGAGTGGGAAGCAACTTCTTACAGAGGTTAAGAATAAGGAGGATCCACAATTCTTTGTGGTCAAGAAACTGAAGATTGTTTTGATCAACACAAGAGTGGACGATTTACCAGAATAAATTCAGGAACTGCTGGAAGAGTTCGCTGATATAGTAGTGGACGAATTACCTCGTTCATTGCCACCGATCAGAAGTGTCAGTCATCATATTGATCTCATACCAGAAGCTAGTTTTCCAAATAAATCTGCATACAGATTGACGTTGCAAGAGAATGAAGAGGTAAAAAGACAAGTCCAGGATTTGTTGGACAAAGGGTTGGTCAGGGAAAGCTTGAGTCCATGTGTTGTTCCAACATTACTCAGTTTGAAGAAAGACAGAGGATGGAGGATGTGTACCGACTCAAGGGAGATTAATAAGATAACCATCAGGCATAGATTTCCATTGCCGAGGATGGATGATCTGATGGATTGCTTGAGTGGAGAAAAGTATTTTTCAAATATTGATTTGAAAAGTGGTTATCATCAAATTCACATGAGAGAAGGTGATGAATGGAAGATAGCATTCAAAACAAATGAAGGGTTGTATGAATGGCTTGTTATGCCATTTGGATTAACAAATGAGCCAAGTACCTTCATGAGATTGATGAACGAAGTCCTGAGGGAGTTCATCAGAAATTTTGTCATTGTGTATTTAGATGACATATTGATTTTCAGTAAAACAGTGGCAGAGCATCTGAAGCATTTGCCTACAGTGATGAAGAGATTATAGCAAGATAAGCTGCTCATAAACATGAGGAAATCCTCATTCATGAAGACATAGCTCATTTATTTGGGATTTGTTATTTCTGCAGACAAGTTGAGGATGGATCCAGATAAAGTGGAGGTGATTAAGAATTGGCCATCACCGAAGAACATATTTGAGGTAAGGAGTTTTCATGGATTGTCTAGTTTCTACCGAAAGTTCATTAGGAATTTCAGTGGAAATAGTGCAGCAATGATGGATATAGTGAAGAAAAGACATAAATCTTTTCACTGGACAGAAGAAGCCAAGAAGAGTTTTAATCTATTGAAGAGGAAAATTACGAAACAACCAATTTTGGTGTTGCCTAATTTTCAAAAGACATTTCAAGTGAAATGCGATGCAAGTGGATTTGCAATAGGGGCAGCCTTGAGTCAAGAATACAGGCCAATAACATACTTGATAGAGAAGCTGAATGAAGCAAAAGTGAAATACTCCACTTATGATTAGGATTTTTATGCTATTATACAGGCATTAAAGAAATGGATGCATTACTTGATTCCCAAAGAGTTTGTCTTGTACAGTGACAATCATGCATTGCAGTTTGTGACTCAATAGGAAAATTTGAATCAGAGACATGTCAAATGGGTTGAGTATATGCAGAATTTCACTTTTGTGATTAAACACATTTCTGGTACTGCTAACAAAGTTTTTGATGCTTTGAGTAGGAAGTGTTTGTTGTTGCAGGAGTTCAAAGTCAAGACGTTGGGTTTTGATGATCTCAGAGAAATGTACGCAGATGATCCATATTTTCAAGAGGCGTATGAAGTAGCTGAGAATCTATTTCTCGCAGATAGGAACCAATAGGTAGAATACCTCATCCAAGAGGGATTACTATTCAAAGGTAATCAACTTTGTATTCCAAAGGGCTCCATGAGGGAGAATCTGCTGAAGGAGAACCATAGTGGAGGATTGGCCAGACATTTCGGTCATGACAAGATGTTCGCAAAGCTGAATGAATCATATTTTTGGTCGGGAATGCGAGAATATGTCAAACGATTCGTGGACAGATGCAGAATTTTCCAACATTCGAAGGGAAGGAGGCAAAATGCGGGATTATATCAACCATTGCCCATACCTGAGAGGCCCTGGGATGCAATCAGCATGGATTTCGTATTGGGGTTGCCAAGAACACAAAGAGATTTTGATTCAATCTTTGTGGTGGTGGATAGGTTTTCCAAGATGGCACACTTCATTCCATGTCAAAAGAACAGTGACGCAACTCACATTGCGAACCTGTTTTTCAAATAAGTCATTCGACTTCATGGTTTTCCAAGAAGTATAGTTTCGGATCGAGATACGAAGTTCATAGGGAATTTTTGGAGGACCTTATGGAAGAAACTGGGGACTAACTTGTTGTTTAGTTCAGTGTATCATCCTCAGACGGATGGACAGACAGAGGTGGTGAATAGAAGTCTGGGAGACTTGTTGATAAGCCTGGTAACAGAATACCACAGTTAGTGGGACAACATATTACGACAGGTAGAGTTTTCTTATAATGATTTAGTTAATAGGAGAACAGGCTAGAGTCCATTTCATATTATATATGGCATGGAACTGAGAGGAGTTTCTGAACTGAGGGATTTAGAACATACTGCAACTAGGAGTGCTAGTGCAGAAGATTTCGCAGAGGCGATAAAAGAACTTCACAGCAAGGTGAAGGAGCGATTGAAGAATTCAAGCCAGGAATACAAGCGTAGAGAAGATCAACATAGGAGACAACTTCAGTTCGAAGTTGGTGACTTGATTCTATCACATTTGCGAAAGGAAAGGTTCCCTAGAGGAACATACAATGAATTGAAGATGAAGAAAATTGGGCCATGTAGGGTCTTGAAGAAATTTGGGGCGAATGATTATGAGATTGAATTACCCGATGGGATCGAAATATCTCTGATATTCAATATCTCAGATTTGTACCCATATAACCCTGAGGAAGTAGGAGAAGAAAATGAACAACCAGAGGTTCAGTGATGAAAGAAAATGCCAGTTGCAGAAAAGCCACAGATGGAGCGCATACTGGATAAAATAATTGGTAAGAAGATGAGGAGGAAGAAATACTTTGAGTATTTGGTCAAATGGAAGGACCATCCAGTTGAAGATGCCAGCTGGGAGAATGAAGCAGAGGTTCAGAAGCATGTACAGACTATGCGAGAGCTCATGGACAAAATCCCATGAAAATTTTAAAGGAAAGGAGTATGATGCAGGAGCATCGTCAACATCAAGCGAGTGTGGGGCAAGAGCAACACATTTTGAGCACATGATAAATTGTTTAAAACTTTTGAAGAGTGGATACACCAAATTTAAATGTAACAATTAAGAAGAGGTGTACTTATATATTATAAAGGACCTTGAGCGATTCGCTCTCGTCCATAGTAGGTGAAAGGCATTTATGTTAGTAGGTAGCTTTGAATATTAGACTAGACAGTTTTAGAAGGAGTGGAGGAAAACGGATATAGATACCCTCATTGTGTATTGTAGCAGAAGCATTGTAACGTTAACAAAAAAGAGAGCATAGAAGAGAAGCAGAGAGTTGTGTAGCAGACTCCATGTACAGAAGTTCTGAATTAATACAAAAAGTTGTGATTCAGAGTCATGGTGTTCGTATCTTCTCTGTGTATGCATCTTTAAATGTTATGCTCTTGAATGTTTTTCTCTTTCTATCATGCAATTTCTTTTATGCTATGTATGAATGATTTCTTGTTGAGTGCTTGAAATATAAGAGAGGGAGAGTAAGGAGAAAGAGTTTCAATTGTTTCTCTGTCTGAGAAAGATTCCTGTAAGGAGTGCAGTTGAACTGTCCACAAGGAGTGCGTTGACAAAGGGCTCAGATAGTTTAGCTTTTTTCTCATTCCTTCGTAGTGAAGTTGGGCATAGGAGCCATGCAAGGTGTGTGTAGGCTGAGGAGAGTCTCAGAATTGCATATATGAGTGGAGCTATTGACAGACCATTGCTGCAGAGTGTGCGCAAGGTCGAAGAGCGTTTGACGCTTCAAGTGTTTGGAGGTTGCTGCAAGGAGTGCATCCAAGGATCCTCCTTGAGGATCGAAGTTGTGAGAAGCTTAGGAGGAGTAAAGCCTTTGAAAACATTCATGGGAATTGGAAGTTTGTAGCACAAGAGGATAAGTCCAGGGAAGAGTCCTTGGTTTCCTTAGTAGAAATCATTAAAGGGAAGAGACCAACGGTCAAGAATCTATGGGGAGGATTAGCGAAATCCAGCCAGTTGTCGGATCCACTAGAGAAGCGAGGAGGTTATGGTACCATGTAGACTTCACTCACAAGATATCATGGGCCACTGGATCCTTGCCCAGTTATCTATCAACCGTCTGATCAGACAGGAGTTGCCTAGGGTTTAACCTTGTCAAGCGATTGAAGGTCCCGAAGGGCATCGGGATATCTAAACATCGGAGTTCAGGATATCAGAATTCCCATGGACAAGAGGTCAGGGAAATCCATAGTGAAAACCCCGATACAATAAGAACCGTCCATCCACTTGGGACACGTGTCAAAAATCTGAAGAAAGTCAGGGATCAACATTTCATGAGTCCTGGAGACAAGGAGGACCTGCATTTCGGAATCGTGAAGTCCAATTTTCTGAAAAAAGGAGAGCTATGTGTGGGACCCTACTGACATCATATAATCATAACGAGGCATCAGGAATTTCCATGGTGAAAACCCCAAAGTGGCGAGGACCGTCCATCCTTGAGGACACGTGGGTGAGATCGAAACTTTTGGGAAATTTCCCGAAAAGAAGAGCCATTAATCGGAAAAATTGAGAATTGGGAAATCGGGGATTTCGTGGACAAAAGGTTTAATAAATTTCGACATTTGAAACCCCGAATCCCGATAGAGGTATGACTATGGTCATATAAGAGAAGGGCGCGTGGACTGGGAGCATAGCGAGGAGGAGCTAAAGAAAAAAAAAGGAGCGCATCGGGATATTGAAGATCGAGAATTCGAGGAAGAAAGGGTTTGTAACATCGAGGATTGGAAAACCCCAAAACCCAATTGCAATTTTCTATTTTTAATAGAGAAGGGATCAAGCTTAAAGGCCGTAAGGTGCTGAAAAATACATGTGGGTCAAATTTAAATAGAGATTCCAGTGGAGAATCGAAGGAGCCACTTCGGCTTGAGGTGAACTTTGAACGATCCTTAGAGACCGGGAGGTCAGTGCAGAGGCCTTTTGTCGAGGCAAGGGGAACGACTGCGTCACTATTCCCACTAAAGAAGGTGGAATTCATTCTCACATGACCTCAAGAGGGTTCATCCTCATTTCCCTAGTAACTTGCAAGCTTCCATGTTTAGGGACCAATTTTGAAAGAATTGATTGAGGAGGGTCAATATCAATTATATATAGCTTAGGTTTAATGCCCCTCTACTTTTGTACCCTACAACAATATTATTCTTGGATGACGATAAGGAAAGGGACGATTGGAAAAAGGTGTAGAAAGATCCTAGGTACCATGGCAAGGGTGACAATAGAAAATTTGTGGCATATGATTTCACGAAGGATTGTAGAGATTAGCAATAGTTAATTAGTAAGAGATGAAGTAACAGTAGCTACAACATCATTTTTGTTTTCACAAGGGTGTGAAAAAAATTAATTTGGGAGGTGATGATAGGCCTCCCGATTGTAGTATCATGAGGCCCATTTTAAAGATATTTTGATCATATTTGTACTCCATGAGACCTCTATTAACCATGATTAATATAATTTTGTTGGGTTTTGTGTAATTTATTGATTATAAAATGATTTGGATGATTGAGTGGATGTTGTATCATATTTTAGATATGATTTTGATGATTTCATGCACGCCTAAGGCTCCACTAACATATGGTTCAAGAAGGTTGAAGTCCAAGGATTCCCTTCACCAACATTGCATGAGACAAAATGTGGATTGTGTCCCCCTCATCAACCTCCAAGGATTTACAATCCCACAATCACCCAAGGCACCTAATCCATCATCATATCCATTTAAAACACTAAATGGGAGATGATAACCTATAAAAAAATAGGCCCCTAGAACATACAACTATGCAACTATGCAACTTGAGCAACTTGATATTGAGCTTACTAAGGAACACAACGCCATGTCATCTAATATCTCATCAATGAATGGAATAGGGAACTTCTCCTTAATGGTGATTTTATGAATTTATATATGCAACTTATGAAACTATGTAAGGAACAACTTGATATTAAGCTTACTTATGCAACTTATGCAACTATGAAACTTTATGAAACTATGCAACTTATGCAACTATGCAACTTATGCAACAAGACTTTGATGATATTCTAAATTTATATTGATCTTACTAAGGAACAAAATGCCATAAGTTATGGAAGACTAGGTCATTGGCATTTATGGAAGACTAATTCATTGGCATTTATGAAGATCGAGGTATAAACAAGTCCACATATACCCACTACATTTTCTAAGTAAGAATGCACACATTTATGAGATGCGAGCTAAACAATATCACAAAACTTAATTTTTTGGGGGATTGGTTAATTTCTATAGATTCTTTTAGGAAACTTAACCAGACAACTTAACCAAATCTTAAGAGGGAATTTCGCAGGTCACTGTCACCCAACTTAACATAGATTCACAGTGGTTCTTAACAAAAAAAGGTGTGATATAGAACACTAGAAAGAGTTATACAATACACACATAAATTATGTGAAAGTTTATGCAACCATTCAATAAGGATGCCACACTACCTACATTAGACTTATTATTAATTCAGTTGATTTTCATATGAATAAAGATCTTTTGTATTGACTTGATAGGATGTGCTCACTTGCAAGTGAACCTAGGGATGTGATCATGGAAATGGAAATGGAAGATTATAGTTTCTTAGGGGGTTGATGTCTTCATTAACCATTAGATAGAATTAACCTATTTTTTGCATGTACATCTTCCTATCATATCAAGGGTTGTTATGGAAATGCCTCCAATGGAAATGAAGATAATATTTTCACCATAGTAAGGATATGAAACTGATTTTTTTTTTTTTTCTTAATGATGAATTTAATGAAGCCACCAATGACAATAGCATTAATAAAGATCTTTTTTATATATTAAGGAGTTTTATGGAAGCACTAGCAAATTGAAACCAAATGACTATAGGTTCAAATATTGGAATTGGTTATATGAGAAGATAGAAAAAAAAGTCTCAAATTGGTGCTATAGATGGCTATCTTGAGGAGGTTATAGGTTGAATTTCGTGAAATTAGTACTTGAATTTATTCCGATGTACTAGAACTCACTATCGGCAACAACATGTGTGTTCTACCATTATGGCTTCCTCTTTCACTTTCTTCTCCTCTATTGGCAACAACATGTGTGTTCCACCATTATTCTCCAAGGTGTATGTATTATTCCTCCCATCATGAATGATATTCATGTCAAACTGCCATGGTCTTCCCAACAAAATATGGCATACATCCATGGGAATTAAATCACATAGAATTTCA
>ML778819.1:947728-962090 GCA_009831015.1 Picea engelmannii
ACTCTTGGTATGATCCTAGCAGTGAGCTCTACCTAAACTAGTTTCATACATGAGTAAAAGCCCCCCTAGAGTCTTCTTTAATCCCTTTTCAGACTCTCTAAAAATGAAAATATTGTCGAGCCATCTTGTTGTCCTTCATGCTTTCCAAACTAAAACTTGAAGGCACGTTTGTCCGGCGGTAGTTTACCCCTTTTTCAGTCCGAATGGTCAATTGTACGAAGTCTCTATCTTCATGAGAAGCTCAAACATTCCACCCTAGACAACCCAGAGTTACAACAGAAAATAACAGTTGCCAAGAAGCATTGCCCAAAGGGAAGGAACTAATTTCTTAATTTGAAGGTCTAGTTAAGTACAATTTAAATATTTGGAACCACCTCCATAATTCTCCAGAGGTCTGGGCCATTGATGAGAAAATTCTAACAACTCAGGTCGAAGTCATGCAACAACAAAAATAAATATCCTCCTTACCCCTAGGTGAACGTCCAATGGAAATGACATCCATTTCCAGTAAACTCCATCAGATCACAACATCCCATGCCGAATAAAAAACTATTTCTGGCATTGCATTATAAGCGACAGGTAAAGAAGAGAGACACTATACTCAACTAGTAGCATCACACACATCAACAGCCCCTATGATATCCCAAATTGAAATGATTAATATTAATTCTTCAAATGTTACATTGGATGATACAAAAGGAATTTCCAATCTCACAAAGAGACTACATGAGATATTTAACCAGGTTGACAAGGAATTTCCACCATTTCTCCAGGAAGTCATGGTATTTGTCATGTCCACCTCCTCTCTGAAGTTGTGAACAACATCGTTGACTCGAGGACAATTCAACTAATATTTTTGCGGGCCTGTTGGAACCCAAGGTTTTGGGTTAGTTGTGTGCACACCACAAATCAACATTGCACTCACATATACACTATGTGATGCATGGAAGATCAACAATTGTGCTAGCCAAAGGAATAAGGTGTGCATGTTAACCAAGTTTTGTACTACGCACAAAAAATCTAGAAGATACCACATGAAGACCAAATCAAACAATATCTTTGGGAATATTCTTTAATGATGAACAAGAATAGCTCGAAGGATCATGGGAAATATTATGGATGACCTAGAAATTTAGTTAGGATTTCCATGCTCCAAGGAGGATACATGGGATGCATGTGGGCAGAAGAAGCGTGTGGATATGTAAATCACCGAAGAAAGTGGAGTAGAGAAGAAAGTGATAGGGAGCTAGAGAAAAAGGTGCAGAAATAAGAGAGTCTAGTCGGGAGTTGAATTATGTATGAGTTCTATATCAGTTTTGGATGAGTCTTGTATGAGTAATGAAGAGATTCTATAATAGAATCAAATGTGTGTGGAAAATGATAGGAGATTGCATAGAGTAGTGGAATGTAGTGAATGTTAAATGAAGCAAAGCACATAATACTAGTTCTATGTGATATGAATATGTATCTATATGCATTTTCAAGGTTAATGAATATAATACAAAAAAAAAATTCTCTCTGCAATTCAATATGTGTATGTTGAGTTGAATGTATATCTGTGTTAATGGTTAATGTTCATTACTCAATATAGTATTATGCATTAATGAATGTATGAAGTCTTGAGAGTTTTCCTTGTATGCATTATGCCTTCACATCCAACATAAGACCAAATGGTCTTTGTGATTCTCATGGCGTCTCGAGTGAGACCTTCTTCGGTCCTCGATTAAATATTGAATATGACAACACCTTCAGGTTTTGTTGGTCAAATATTAATGAACCTTGGGTCTTCAACCTCCTAGTTATAGGAGATACATGCGCCAACAATTGCAACCATTCTTTTGTTGCATCTGGATGGTTTCTTTTTCTACAAATAGAGAGTTTATTTTTTTGCAACTCGAGAATCACAACCTGTATGATGCATTCTTCAGTAGTTATGTATTCTCAACCTTTTTATGCTACTTCATCACAACACCAATCTTTGAGTTATTCCACACAATCTTGAAACCAATGGTTAGCTCATAAACCAATAATATTGTTATTGTGTTGATCATATTTTCTATTAATATAGATAAAGATTCCTCCTGCCAGAACTTTCTTCCCAAGGACAGATAGACTAGACATTAATACAACCTCTGTAACTCCAATGGCCACCAGATTCCTCCTGAGCTTACATGGAAAACATTCATGGTCTTTTGGCATGGTTATATCTATCGTTATCATGTTGATCATATTTTCTTTTAATATAGAAAATGTTTGCAGCAGTGCAGAAGAAGAAGAATGGTATCCACCTCCTATCTGCAACTGGACTTCTAACTATACAAAAGACAGTAAGTTTTTGAGCAATGTGAATGCAACTTTGAGTAATCTTCATCTAGATAGAGTCGAGGACACATCCCAGAGAAGGTTTAAAATTTCAGAGTACGGCCAAAGTCCTAACCAAATATATGCCCTCCTCCAATGAAGGGGAGATGCCACCTTCGACCAATGCTAAAGTTGTTCACAGCAAGAAAAAATTGCAGTTCTATAGGATTGTGCAAATTACGTTGGTAGTAGAGTTTGGTCCAAGTTCTGCTTCTTACGTTATAATGGAAACTAATAACTTTACCAGACAACTGGATACTAATGGAAAGAATGAAACTAATCATGGATATGGGTCATAGATTAATGATAACTAATAACTTTACCAACCAACTAGATACTAATGGAAAGAATGAAACTAATCATGGATATGGGTCATAGATTAATGACTTACACTACGCAGTTAATCTTGAAAATAATATCTAATATCTTGCAGTGCCTAAGCCCCTATATGCTTAAATAATAAGAGTGAAGGGACCTCTAACTCAGTAGTTCATAAAGCACAATACTTGCTAAGGTTTTTCAAATTGGGTAGCAAGCTAAGTGGGCTTGATTGTGGGGAAAACTTCACAAACTCCACAGTTAAGTGCGCTTGAGCCAGAGGCATATTGGGATGGGTGACCTCCTGGGAAGTCCTGGTTACCAGGTGCAAGCCCCGGAAGTGATGATTGATGTTATGTGATTCATTTCGTTGGTTTCAATCCCAGTTGTTCACCCCTGTGAGTATCACTGAATGCAATGAGTGCTAAGTGGACTATTCAAATCATGAGAATTATTGGTCAGTTGTGACTAATACTCATGGATATGGGTCATAGATTAATGACTTACACTACGTAGTTAATCCTAAAAACAATATCTAACATTTTTTTTACAATATCGATATTATCGATAGCAGCCCTTATGTTTTTGTGACAGCTTCTCGAGAGCTTTTGTCCAGTTTGGCATCTAATATTTCGTTTGGATCTTCAAGGAATCAATACACTTCAGGCTCAACTCTATACCTCTCATATCATTGTATCTACACTCTGGTCCAGTGCTGGGGAGATATAAACCTCCACGACTACAATACTTGTCTTTCAACAACAATCGATATATTGTTCCAACCTAACGACATAAGATCTAGAGCTCGGGGTTTGACTGGAAACTGCATTGTTCAATATGATTTGAAATCTTTCTTTAGCGATCCTCCACTATCACCATCACAACGGCTACAAAGGTCAAGTTCAAGAAAAATACCCATAATTTTAGGTGTTCTCGGTGGTTTGGTTATCCTCACGTTAATGGTAGGGTTGTTTACAACTCAAAGAAGATTGAAGTCTTCCATATTTGGAAGGCATGCAGAATTACGTACTGTAGTTCATTCCCATACGTATTAGTTGGACTTCAAATACTTATCATGTTGAGTATGTAGGTTTCCATATCTTCTCTCATCATAATTGAAGTACATTTTTCTAGATATAACTCTCAGTTTTAGAAAGTCCATATTTTCCAGTCATTCATTTTGTTATATATTCTTGCTTATACTAGAATGCCTTGTGCACTATCCTAGTTTTGTATTGTGCACTATTCTAGTGTCATTCTTTGTCGTGTGTCTTGAACTCACTGTCTAGAGGTTGTTGGTTAGGGTCGTCTTTACTATTCTTTGGTTGTTGCATATTTGCAGACCTGAATTCCCATTTGTTCTAGTGCCTAAATTTCTGCTTGATTTTGAGAGCATATCAATACACATCTCTCAATGATGAGATTGTTAGGAAATCCATTTTGGTTTGGATGTACCTATGTAGAGCCCCATGGTATTTCAGAACCATATGTTGCTCAGAGTCTTTCATACCCATCTTGTTGCGCAAGGTATGGAAAGTATTTGTGAAATCTGACACTATTTGTCTCTTCTATTGTCGCGGTGTGGTCCATCTCATGTACTAGTCCTCAAAGTTTTCAACAGGCTAGTATTGTTCTTTGACCGCATCCAAAAAAAATCTCAAGTGGGCTCAACCCCATATATTCCATATTCCTCTGTGAAATTTTTCTCCCAATAAGTTTCCCACCATTGTTTGACATGTGGGAGAGCCTTGGGGAGTGCGAAGGTGATCTTTTCCCTGTCGACTTTGTTTTGAATAGAGAAATAAACTTCTAATAGATTTAACTATTTTTCTAGGGAATCCACATCTATCTGACCTTCAAATATTTGAATATCAAAATTAACTTGTACCTTGAAGTGGGAGGTTCCTCCAAAATGGTCGCCTGATGAAGATGTTTCTATTTCTATCAGCAGACGTTGAAGGATGTGTGAAAATTTTTCCATCATTTCATCCCCCTATCACACGAGAGCTTTCTCGAGAAACATGTTAATAGAATATTTTTCTTCATCATTTTCCTTTTCTATCACCATCGAGGGTTTCTTGGGCATGCAAGAGTGATTTTCCTCAAGAGAGACAAACTTGAGACCCAACTGGCTATACTTGGACCTTGTCGGGGACATGCACTGAAAAAAAATCAGGAGCAGTCTTCTTTGATAGCAATCATCCATATTATTTTTGAAACAAAATGAAAGTAGAGAAATTACAATGAAATGCTCATGGAAATTGCTAGAAACAGAGAAATACAACAATACTTGATTTCTATTAATAAAGAATTGTAAAGAAACTCTAAAAATACGGAGTGCAAGACTCGCTAGAATGTTGGCATCTTTATCTCTGAGGAGAGATGTGACTGGTATGCTCATTTGCTAGAACATGATTATAATGAGGATCTGAAGGCCTTTTTATGATAAACATGAATGCTAAAACCCTAGACATCCAAAAACCTAACCCTAGGAGATGAAACGCCAAAATTCATATGGGCCCGGTTTGGGTAAGTTAGTACATAAACTTCTCGGGGTTGTAACTTTTGCATACGATCTCCATTTTAGGCATGTGATAGCCCGTCTGAAAATTCTTTTTGAGAAATACACATTACGCCACCAAAACATGACTCTGTCTACATTTTGACTGTGGTGAGCCAAAAAAACACAGTTTAGGGCCCCAAAATGACCCTGGAATTACAACAAGATGTGTTAACATGAAAAAATACTTGAAATAAGTTAGTTGGATTAGGTGGGAGGCCACTAGTATCCCCATGGAAGACGTGCAGGGATTCAAACAGCCCCGGAAGTGTAGAACCCACAATTACAAAGAAGTACAGAAGAACGTGTTTCACTAAAAACTGATAAGAGGAGCCAGTTGGAATAGGTGGGTGGCCACCAATATTCACCTGGATCAATCATCCCCCCTTAGGAAGCAATGGTCTCCATTGCCTTGAGTTCCCAAGGAATAGGGGAAAGCATTTACTGAATTTGAAGCTTGGTGAGTTGTGTGCCTTGTTGGAGAAGTTGTGCTTCTTGGCTTGTGGAAGACTTCCATAAACCTATTGCTCGAAGGGTTGAATATGTTCCACCAACCTGTTGTCTCTGGGTTGGATGGGGCATTGTGTAGGCACCATTGTAGGTGAAGAGACAATATCTTCCATATCTTTGACAATCTATTTTTCTTGGATAGAAGGTGTTGAGGCTGTAGTGATCTTCTGTGCATCCTTTGAACATATTATGAAGAGGATGGATTTCGCAATATGAGAGATTACCTTGTGGTGTTGTTTTGGTGTAGTAGTAGTTGGAACTACCTCTGGTATCTTTTAGAGTTGACCTCCCATAGTAATAATGACACTACAGGTTCTAGACTCATAGAAAAAATGATGTTTCCACATATATGGTCAGCCCAAAACAACATCACAGACATCAAGAGGGGAAATATCATAAACTACCTCATCCTTGAAAGGATGTATGCCATAGGACAAGAAACATTGTTGGTTGATGCGAGATCTCATCCCTAGTGAAGCCAACCGATGTTGTATGGTTTCAAGTGTGGTGTTCTCGACAACCCCAACTATTTGACGACCTTAGTTTAGATGAGGTTCTTATGGCTATCATTATCAATAATGAAATGCAATGGGGTACCCTTCACCAACATCTATGAATGTAAGAGACACTCTCCCTCTTCGGGATCTACTAGTTCTTATAGTTGAATTGTTGTGGTCATGACCATAGCAGTGGGGTCTATGTCGATGATTTGTCTGTTTTCAATATTTTCTGGATCAGATTCTAAATCAGGGTTCAACTCCATGTCTTTGAACTCGGCCACCAATGACTGTTTCGATTGACATTCATCGGTGTTGTGTCAGGGGATTTTGTGGAAGTCACACCACTTCCTAGTGTCATTCTTCATATTTAATTTACCCATTTTTTCATGTGTCTTGGACTAGTTATCTAGAGGTTGTTGGTTAGGGCCATCTTTACCATCCTTTGGTTGTAATATATTTGCTGACCTGAATTCCCATTTGTTCTGGTGCCTAAATTTCTGCTCGATTTTGACAGCATATTGATAGGAAGCTCCGAATTATGAGATGTTTAGGAAATCCATTTCGGTTTGAATGTACCTATGCAAAGACCAATGGTGTTTCAGAACCAAATGTCACTTGGAGTCTTTGATACCTATCTTGGTGTGCAAGGTATGGAAAGTATTTGTGAACTCTGGCACTATTTATCTCTTCTCTTGTTGCAGTGTGGTCAATCTCATGTACTAGTCTTCATAGTTATCAACAAGATAGTACTATTCTTTGACCACATCCACCAAACAATCCTAAGTGGGCTCGGCCCCATATATTCCAGATTCTTTTGTGAAACTTTTTTCCCAGTAATTTTCCCACCAATGTTTGACATGGGGGAGATCCTTGAGGAGTGCGAAGGTGATATTTTCCCTGTTGGAAAAATTTTGAACAGAGAAATAACCTTATAATAGATTTAACCATTTTTCTAGGGAATCCACATCTATGTGACCTTCAAATATGAGAATATAAAAAATAACATGTATCTTGAAGGGAGAGGTTCCTCCAAAATTTCCACTTTATGAAGATGCACCTATTGCTATTGACAAACATTGAAGGATGTGTGCATAATTCTCCATCATTTCGTCCCTCTATCATGAGAGATCTTGCTCGAGAAACAAGCTAATACAATCTTTTTCTCTTTCATTTTTATTTTCTGTCATCGAGGGTTTCTTGGGCATGCGATAGTGATTTTCCTCAAGAGAGAAAAAATCTAGACACAATTGGATATACTCGGACCTCATCGGGGACATGCAATGAAAAACGATCAAGAGCAGCCTACTCTGGTACCACTGATCCAGATTATTTTTGAAACGAAATGAAAGGAGATAAATTGCAATGAAATACTCATGATAATTTCCAGAAAAAGAGAAATACAAGAATACTTGATTTCTATTAATGAAAGAATTGTAAAGAGATTGTAAAAATACAGTGTGCAAGACTCGCTAGAATGGTGGCAAATTTATCTCTAAGAAGAGATGTGACGACTATGCTCATTCACCAAAAGATGATTACAATGAGGCTCTAAAGGCCTTTTTATGATAAACATGAATGCCAAAACCCTAGACATCCAAAACCCTAACCCTAGGAGATGAAACACCAAAAGTCATGTGGGCCCCATTTGGGTAAGTTAGTACAATAACTTCTTGGGGTCGTAACATTGTCATATGATCTCCGTTTTAGGCATGTGATAGCATGTTGGAAAGGTCTTATCGAGAGCTATGAATTACGCTATCAAACTATGACTTTGTCTATAGTTTTACTATGGAGAGCCAAAAAAACATTGTTTAAGGCCCTAAAACAGCCCTAGAAGTACAACAAGATGTGCTGACATGAAAACATACAAAATAAGCCAGTTGGATTAGGTAGGAGGCCACCAATATCTGCCTGGAAGATGTGTAGGGAGTCAGACATCCCTAAAACTGTAGAACCCACAATAACAAAGATGTACAAAATAACGTGATGCAATAAAAACTGACAAGAGGAGCTATATGGAACATGTGGGTGGCCACCAATATCCACCTATATCAATATTCTTAATTACATGTTGTATGTTACAGATGCATAATTATGTGTATGTTGTATTTAATTTATTAAGCATGAAAGTTTTGGGTGGAATGACCCGGCCTAGGTGGTCGAGGGTCTGTTACAAATTGGTATCAGAGCCCATGGTTTCAACATTGAACCCGGATGGGCCACGAATGTGTAATTTGAAGTAAATTTTCCATAGATATTGGATGTATAGAGTGCCATAGGGGCACTAAGAGAGCTCCTGGGTGGTGCACGATAGTGAACCTCCAAGTCATTCAGACTTTATGAATTCAGAAATTTTTTTGTTTTGTTTAGAAGAAGGGGTCGAAGCCCAAAGTTATGAAGTCCTAGAGTTATTTTTAGCCATAGATAATCCAGGAGGAGGAGGGTCGTGGATTTTCCCCAAGTAGTTCGACGGTTCAGTGTTCAGGGAAATTGGTTGAAGTGAACACATAATGTACTTCCTCCTGAATTCCCAAAGTCCGGAACCAATCCAAACCATCCATTACCAAAGACACATGTCCACAAATCAGCTTATTTGACGTTCGATAGTTCATAGGTTAAGTTAAGTTCAACAACAAAATATTTTGAAGATCGAAGTACGAAAGTCTCAGAGCCCCAAAGTAATGAAGCTCTCGGAAACACGTATTCAAAAATTAGACGTTCAGATGATTTGTTTTAATCTAGTGAGGAATACTCCAGAGTCCTGGAGCCTCGAAGTCTTGAAGCTTAGGAAAATACTTGTTCGAAAGTTTGGCATTCGAGAGAAATAGAGTGTGTTATTGTTGGATCTCCCGAAGGCTTAAATTCTAAAGTTCTGGAATGTAATTGTGACATGGAAGGATGATGTCATCGAGGGTGATGTGGATCTCCTCTAAATTTTCCACGTGTCACTTGTTTTTGTACCATTTACAGGCCCTTGGTACCAATTGATACCTGACATGTGTCACTGGCCGGTGGGGCCACATGTGACTACATTAATTGTTTGACAGTCGAGCAAAGGAGATCGTCAAATTTTCTGGTTCGACATTTGGGTATTTTGAAGTGTTGTAAGGTAAATGTTTTTTAAGTCTTGAAGCACTAGAGTACCAAAACTCTGGAGTAGTCCAGTTCTGGAATTCATAGTTCATAATAAATGGAGAGCAGTGTTGAGGAAAGCTCCAAAGTCCCAAAGCTCCAAGAAGTGACTATTCGACAGTTTGGTGTTCGGGAGGAACGTTGTGTTGAGTCGAGAAATCCCATGAAGCCTAGAGATACTAAGTGTTGAACCATGGATTGTGACGTGGCATGATGACATAAATTGGGATAATGTGGAACTCCTCTAGGCATGCCACATGTCATATGGTTTTGTACTTTTACAGTCTTTGTTGTACCAATAGCAATCCAACATGTGTCACACGACGGTGAGGTCACGTGTCACCACCTTAATTGATGACGGTTGTACTAAGTGGACCTCGAAAGGTTCAGAAGTTCGAGAATTTAGCGTTTACAGGAGATTTTGGAAGATTTTATGGAATTATTCGAAGCCCGAAGTTGCAGAGTGCCGAAGTGACACGACGTAATGATGTCACCACGAGTGACATGGAATTGTTCAAAAATTCGACATTCGAGAGCTTTGAAGGGTGATGTAGAAGAAACCTCAAAATACCCAAAGTCTCAAAGCCTCGAAGTCCCAGAGTGTCGGAGAGACGTGACATGCATATGTCACCTAGGGTGACATGGAACCATTCCAAGCATGACACGCATCAACCTAATTTATGTTTTTCACATGCTATTCATACCAGTTAGAACATGACATGTGTTGTCCATTGGATGAAGCCACGTGTCCACTTCTTAAATTTTCCATGTGTCACACTTATATGTGGATGTTGGCTAGAACTCAACGGTTCATCAATCCGATGATCGGGTAAAACAAAGAAAGAAGGAAGCGTAGAGTTCCGAAGAGCTTCACCAGTTTGGAATTTAGAGGAATTATAGAGTACTGTAGTTAGGAGCCCCGAAGCTATGAAGAGGTACCCTACTAAAGTTGGCCACTTCGACATATGGGGAAAATGAGTGAAGAAGGAAGGAAAAGCTTTGAAGCCCAAATTTTTGGAGCCCCAAAGTTCCCTGGGCTCTAGATAAGCACTTGTCTACATGCACTTGGTTACAACCTGCGGTCAAATGCGGTTGGGGGTTGAAGAAAAAGGGGCTAGTGCCCAAAAACTATGTTAAAGAAGGAAAAATGGGTTAGGAAGGAAGCTCGTGGGTTTTGTCTGGTTTAGATCTGCATCAAAAGATGTACTAAAGACCTGGGAACTTCTGGGCTTTGGAAATTCAGGCTTTGAAGGTTTTCCTTCCTTCTTCACTCATTTTACTTGAATTCCAAAGTGGCTAGCTTCCAGATGATATCTCGTTGGAGATTCGGGGCTCTGGGCTTCGGGGTTCCTGACTTTAGTACTTTGTACTTCCCCTGAAGGCTGAAATGGAGAAGCTATCTGGAAATTCATGTTTCCTTCTTTATTTATTTTACATGATTGTAGAACTAATGAACCACCGAGGTCTAGTCAACATCCATGTATCAGTGTGCCACATGGAAGAGTTATGGAGTGGACACGTGGCTCGATCCAATGCATGACACATGTCATGTTGTAATTTGTATGAATGGCATGTGAAAAAAACAAATTCGGTTGACACGTGCCATGCTTAGAATGGCCCCACGTCACCCTAGGTGACGTTCACATGTCACATATCTCCGACGCTTTAGGACTTCATAGCTTTGGGACTCGAGGTCTTCGGAGGTTTCTTCTACATCACCATTCAAAGCTCTCAAATGTTGAATTTCCAAATAGTTCCATGTCACTCATGGTGACGTCATTACATCATGTCACTTCGAGACTCCAAAGCTTTAGTCTTTGTACGATTCCATAAATTCTTCCAACATTTCCTCCAAGCAGTAAATTCCCAAACTTTTGAACCTTATGGGGTCCACTTAGTAAGACTATCATAAATTAAGGTAGTGACCTGTGGCCTCACTATTGAGTGACACATGTTGGATCTCTATTGGTAGAAAAGGGCCTGTAAAAGTACAAAACCAGATGGCACATGGCATGCCTAGAGGAGGTCCACGTCACCCCAAGTGATGTCATCATGCCACATCACAATCCGTGCTTTGGTACTTTGTAGATCCAAGCTTCAGGGGATTTCTCAACTCAAAACAATGTTCCTCCCGAATGCCAAACGACCGAACAATCGCTTCCCAAAGTTTCGAGACTTCAGAGCTTCGAGACTTCATAGCTTTCCTAAACACTACTCCCCATTTTTTCCAAACTCTGAATTCCCAAACTATGCTACTCCGGAGTTTTGGGACTCTGACGCTTTGGGCCTTCAAGAGACATTACCTTACAACACTTCAAAATACCTGAAAACAAAACCGGCGAATACGATGATCTCCTTTGCTCGAATGTCAAACAATTAATGTAGTAACACGTGGCCCCACCGATGGGTGACACATGTCAGGTATCAATTGGTACCAAGGTCCTAGAAATGGAACAAAATCAAGTGACACGTGGAAAATGTAGAGGATATCCACATCACCCTCAATGATGTCATCTTTCCATGTCATAGTTGCACTCCGGAACTTTGGAACTTCAAAATTTTGGCTTTCAAGAGATACAACGCTAGCACACTTTATTTCTCTCGAATGTCAAACTTTCGAACAATTGTTTCCTAGATCTTCGAGACTTTAGGGATCTGATACTATGGAGGATTCCTCACTATATTTAAACAAATCATTCGAACATTGAATTTCTGAATACGTGTTCCCCAGAGCCTCAGGACTTCGGGGCTCTAGGACTTTGCTACTTCGAGCTTTGAAATATTTTTTTGTTGAACTTAATTTAACCTCCAAACTATCGAATGCCAAACAAGTTGATCTCCATACACGTGTCTCTGGTAATGGAAGGTCTAGATTGGTTCTGAACTTAGGGACTTTGGGAGGAAGTCCATTCTATGTGCACTTCAACCAATTTCCCCGAACTCCAAACCGCTGAAATACTTAGGGAAAATCCACGACCTTGTCTGCATGCGCTTGGTTAAATCCTGTAGTAATATGCAGTTGGGGGCTGAAGAAAAAGGGGACAATGCTCGAAAATTGTGTTAAAGAAGGAAAAAGGGGTTAGGAAGGAATCTTCTGGGTTTCATCTGGTTCAGACCTGCATCAGAATAGGTACTAAAGACCTGGGAACTTTATGATAGGATCCAACAAAAAAAATAAGAGCCTTTTAACTCAGAGGAAAGAGATCAACTGGACAAGGAGTACATCAGAGAAAAAAATCAAGTTCTAAAGGACCATAGATTTATGCTCAAGGCTCGGAATTGAGCAAGGAAGCAGTCATTGGAAATACATTGGACAACAAAATGTAACTATTCACCCATAAAAGTGAATAGAATAGACAATTTCACAGAAAATCGAAGGAAAGAAATCTGATATATTATTGAACCAAAATGGTTCATATTTTTCTTGAAATTGTTAAGTCAGTTAACCTGACAATGTTCTGTTCGCTGCACATTTTGCAGAATTAACAACAAATTGATCAGATCAGATTCAATATAGAGTGCAAAGGGATGGGAGATACAAAGGGGAGCTACAGTGAGGAATATGAGATCAGAGGAATGGATGTCCATTTGGGTATTGAAGGAACAAACTAAAATGGACATGGAGAGGAAAAGGATGATAACATGAATATGTCATAAACCATTAGAAATTTGCAAAAAGATATCCAAATTCACAAGGATGATAATGAAAGGATTGTGAAATCCAAATAGCAGCATGAAGACTTTAATTTGAATAATGAAGATCCTAGACATAATTGAAAAGAAATTGGATAAGGAGAGTGGCTCCAGTAAATTAGGAAGCCACAGGTCCCCTGATTAGAAAACAAGAACAAGGAGTGGTAGTAGACATCACCATCTCTCCAAAATACATTCCAATAGGAGAGCACACAACAAATCAATTCCATCTCCTATCAGGAAGAATCATAAGAGGTCTAGAGTGGATGAACTGCGAGGAGAAATGAAAAAAATTAAACCTCCTTCTATTGATGGTGAACACAAGAAGGATGAATATGTTGAGGCATGGATGCTAGGCATGAGGAGATACTTCCAATTGCATAATTGTTCTTCTCATGTAGAAGGAAGAATTTCTATCTACCATCTTAAAGGAAAGGCATCCATGTGGAGGGACATGTTATCGCTCAGTTTGTAGTATAGGTTAAGCATCTTGAAGACAAGAGTCAAACTGGTGTAACAAGAGCTTCCCCACCCACTGTCACCTCGATGGGGGGCTCTTTCTATTCAGGGTGGCTAATCCCAAGGGAGACGTCCCTAGGTAATCTGGGGTGTTGAAAGGAAAATGATCAAGGGATTAAGGCTCAAGAGTTTAAAGTAGGTTTTCCCTTCACAGATTACCGCCAAGGAAGATAGTCAGAGAAGATGAACCACAGTAGAAGCACCTGTTTGTGAGACAAGGAAAAAATAAAACTAATACATGCAAATAGTGCTTAATTCTTCAATTGTCAATGACTATCAATATGAAATATACATGAGCATAAATAAAAGTAATTATTGACGCAGTCAATGAATGCAATAAAGGCTATGGCTTATAATACTACTTCTTCAATAAATGCAAGTCGATATAGATAATCAATCCTTGAATTAACACAACGTTTTAAATATCATTGAATGCTCAGATATAAAAGATTGCTGCGTCACTATACTAAGGGTGACATCAGCTTAGTTCTAGTGTTAGTTTGATAGGCAATGAAGTGGACATTTTGCAAAATAAGCCAATGAAATTTCCCTACACATCAAAGTCTATCACTTGATGACTTAGCCGCAACTTTTATACCATCCAAGAGCTCAAAATAGGCATGTTATCATCAACTAATTAGGGTTAGTAGGTCACTAGGGTTAGTTAGGGTTTCAAATTTTGGAAGTTTGAAAGGTTGTTTTCACACAATTGGCTCAACGTTGAAGTTCTAGACTAGTGCCTTAGGGTAAATGGAGTCAAGGAGTAAGG
>ML778820.1:0-13773 GCA_009831015.1 Picea engelmannii
TGGGTTGCATTATTCCTCTGAATGTGTTAGATCTGAGATCCTTCTAGATCTATTGCAAGAGATTCCTTCTCCTGCAAATACCCTTTAAATCTTAACAGTTTAAACATATGTGAGTACATACCTCTGATAGTATTTGTAGGTAGTGGCACCATCTGGTAGCAGCGGTAATAATTACCAACCCTTTTTAAAAACTTCAAGGGTGACTGCAACTAAAACTGCATGTGATACTTCAACTGATACTGCAACTGGAATTGCAGGTGATATTGTAATTGATTCTGAAACTGCAACTACAAATTAGGGTTTTATGAGAAAACCCTAATTTTCAAAACTTCAAATTTTGAAATTTTGATCCATGGAGTAGATGCATTGGGCTGAGGTGAGTTTGTTGGAGCTATTAGATTTCAAAATTTTCAAGTTTTCCCCCTTGAAACGTGACCTGCAGAAATCTAGACTGGTACTTCCAGTACTAGTTCTAGTTTCCTAGTTTTCTGGTACTTCTGGTATCATTCAAAACTAGGGTTTGACTTTTCGAAGTATTCGGCCACTGAAAAGGTGTGCTCAAGGTGCCAAAGATTTGTTGATATTATGGTATCTTCGGGAGGTATTAACCTCCACTTGTGACCTTTGATGAGATTAGAATATTCCAAGAAGCAAGAGAAACCCTAAAAGACTTGGACATAACCCTACAAGAGAAGTCGGCTAAAGAGAATATTTTATATTGATTCTTTAGCCTCCAGAAAGAAAAGTAGGCCCAGACATCTTAAAGAGAGTAGTATAAATATAAGGCACCGGAGCTCATTTGGCATACACAAGTCGCAACTGCAGAAATCCAGTAGTGCGCAAGTCTGGGGAGCAGCTGCAACTATAGTTAATGCAACCTGTAATTTCGGTCTTTCTAGGTTGGAATTTCTTATCTGTCTTGGTTATCTTTGCTTGGTGCATTAGCCTTGGTTGGCTATTGATTTGCTATCGTAATTCTTTTCTCTATCAAGGTCAAGGTGCTCGTGGGTTAAACAAGCACACCCACTTTTCTAATAGGTTATGGGCCCACGCCTCCTTCATTCAGTCTAACCACTGGAAGGAAGCCATAAGGTTATCAAGCTCACTGAAGAATTGTCGCTAGGGTTTCTAGCAGGTGCAGTTACTGAAACATTGTTGCTAGGGTTACTAGCAGGTGCAGTTGCAAAACCCTCATCAAATGATATATAAATACCACTCATCATTTTCCAACTCATTCAAGACAACGTTCATTTGGTCATGCTCTCATAATTCCAAGGATTTCTCATTTCCCTCAGTCAACATATTAGCTAAGTATTTCCCCTTTATTATTTTAGTTGGTTTTATGTCAAGGTCATATTCTTGAATGTTTAATACCCATTTTCCCCTAGTTCCAAGACAATATTATTGAGTTAGCACATATTTAACAACTGGTTATGGGACATAGGCTATGATTTTGGTGTACCCGACATAAGTTCTAAAATGTTTCAATGATTGCACCAAGGCATAAGCTTGTTTCTCAATAATGATGTACTTTAATTCATCATCCCTAAGGGTCTTACTCATGAAAGCAACAAGTTGTTCATTATTATCCTTGTTCTTTTGCAAAAGAAAACCAACAATAGTATCTTCACATGTAAATGAGAAAATGATAAAGTCTCAAGAATAATCAAGGCTAACAAGGACCAGTGTCATTGTGATGGCTTCTTTAATAGCTTCGAAACTTTTCTTACTACATTCATCCCATTCGAACAAAGCATTCATTGTCTTAACGATTTAAATTTGGAATGAATCTTCTTATAAAGTTAATCTTACCTAAGAATGACTATAAATACTTCTTATTATCTAGGAAATGGATCTTCCTTATGGATTCAAGTCTTGTTGGATCAGTACATATACCATATTTAGAAACAATGTGACCCAACAATTTCCCTTGGTCTACACTAAATATTGACTTCTTGGGATTGAGTGATTTTTTTTTAAATTGCTCAAATACTTTCCTAGAATGATGGACATGTGCATTTATTTCCTTGAAAACAATGGTTAAATCATCTTGGCAAATCTCAATTAACTTTCCCACCAAGTCTTGGAAATCAAAGTCCATTTCCCTCTTAAATGTTGATCTAGTATTTAAAATACCAAAGTGCATTCTCAAGTACTTGAAGGTTTCTCATGGGGTAGGTAAATGTTCTCTTAAGTTGGTCTTCTTCCTTAACCAAAACTTGGTTATATCCCAATAAACCATCCAACATAGATAGCATTCCAGCCCTAGTAACTCTTTGCAACAAGTTTTCCATATTGGGGAGAGGGTTTTGAGGGAAATTTGGTTAAGATTTATAAAGTCGACACACAATTGTATATCACCATTATTTCTTTAAAATACCACAAGGTTTACTACCCAAGAGGAATGCCTAATGGGGACTATGATCTTTGCTTCAAGCATATTTTTTAGTTCCTTTTGAATCAAGGGGGCTAACTTGGGATTGATGTTTTGTTTCTTTTCTCTAAAAGGTTGCACCCCTTCCTTTATAGGAATGGTGTGTTGGATAATGTCGCAATTATAAACCTTCAAATCATCATATGACTAGGCAAATACATCCTTATAATCATAAATGATTTTTATAATATCTCTTCTTTCATCAAGAGTAGTGTTCTTTCATATTTCGATCAGCCTAGGGTTATGTTCTGAACCAATATTAATCTCAATGACATCTTCATATTGATCAACAAGAGGTTTCCTTTGTACATATCATGTCTATCAAAAATTATCTCTAAGGGAATTACTTCTTTCAGGATTGAATTATTTGGCAAGTCTTCAATTTCCATTTCCTGACTTTCAGTTTACCAGTTTACTTGGTTTTCTAAGAATTCCTTCAAACTATGCAGAAAATGAAAATTTTGGGCATCATCGTTAAAGACTTTCCAATGCTGAAGATTATGAGGAATGGATGATCCAAAAATCAATTCCATTTTACATTCACCATGGAACATTTTTGGACATGGTTTCAAAGTGGATGTTTTTACTGCCAAGGCATTGGCAACAACATTTTTCTCTCTTGGAACTACTTTAATTGCAAAAACATCAAAGAATTATATGGTTTCCAATAATGTGTTTCTATGTCTTCTTAATATTTCATTCTTAGCATCAAACACCTTTTTTATTTGAGAGACAATAAGGTCAAATCCCCAATTACCTTTAGACATTTAATCTTCATATCTAGGGATAAATATACCCCTAGGAACAATGCTTCATATTCAGAAATGTTATTAGTACAATAAAATTCAAGCATATAAGAGAAGAGTGTGGGAATAGATCTAGGAGAAACAAAGATGATCCCAACACTAGCCCTTGCCCTATAATGGGAACCATCAAAATACGTAGTCCAAATACCATCATGGCCCTCTTCCTCTTCAGGACTATTGAATTTGCTAAAACACACAAATTACCAAGTCTTGCATCCCCACATACTAACTCATTCATACTTTCTTCGGGATCTTCTACTTGGTATCTCACAATGGGATATTTGTAAAGAGTAACAAAATTTCCCTCATTGGTTGGGATGGTTGCATAAGATAGATCCATTTGAATACTACCCCCCAAATTTGTATCCCACTTTCTAAACAATAACATTCTCCAATAATCAGGGACATCTATGACTACAACATCCATTAAGATAGATATATCTAGATATGTGGCTAGATGAACCTTCAAATCCTTAATTAGACCACAAGCATTGATTGCTCTTGAGTCAATACTGCATACATTTATATATGGTCTTGTGGTTTCCAAACCTAATCGGTTCATGACCTTTAAAGACGTCACATTGGGACAACACATGTACTCCAATAGAGCACGAACACCTTCAGTAATCACTCACACAACTAGATCAAAGATCAACACACCAATGTTTTTACATGGTTAAACCCATGTGGTGAAAAATCCACAACCCCATCCAATGCGGCCACCTGAGGAAAATTATTAATGCAAAACAAAATATATTACATAGAGTTTATATGTAATATACCAGATATAAAAAGTATGCAGAACAGAAATAAAATTCTAGAAATGGCAAAATAACAGCAATATAACCAGAATAATCGCCACAATAACACTGAAATGATATAAGAATAACAACAAAAATAACACTTTGATTCTGACATCAATGTTCACGGGCCTCTTCGAGGGGGAAACCTTCAGTCGAGCAGAGCTCTATTACAATAATATCCAAGCTAGGGTTCTCATACCCTCGACTCCTATTTATACTAAATATGTCTATCAAAAGAAGCATCTAGAGGAAGATCCTTCTAGAAGCGGAAGCTTCTATTAGGTCTTCTTACATTCGACTTATTCTATTTTATTGCAAGGCCTTATTAATATTGACCTTTATTACATCCGAATATATTGTTCTACCTATGTGCGGGTTAGGACCCTAACATGCCCTCCCCCTTAAAAACAGCCTTGTCCTCAAGGCTTGAGATGTGGAAATTGCTGCAGAATGGTAGTTGGTTGCCAAGTGACATCTGTTGGAGTTGTATCTTTCCATTGGATTAACACTTCCTTGATGGTTCTTTGACGTAGGCGACGCTCACGCTAGTCCAAAACTACTTGTGGTTGTAGAAAAATGAATCCTTCTTCGTCTAACTCAGGAAGGTTGGTTTGAATTTGGCACTTAGTTATGATCACCTTCTTTAAGCAAGAAACATGAAAAACGGTATGTAGCTTCGAATGACTGGGAAAATCTAATTGATAGGCCACCTGTCCCACATGCTTGAGAGTTGTATAAGGACCATAAAATTTGGGTGCTAGCTTTTGACAATGCTCGGCCTTGAGGGAATTTTGCTTGTAAGGTCGCAGGCGAAGAAACACATGATCCCCTTCTTCAAATTGACGTTCATAGCGACCTTGATCTACTTGTTTCTTCATGTGATTCTGTGCCATGACCAAATTCTCTTTGAGGGTACGGAGACTAGCCTCTCGAACTGTAAGTGTTTGGTCAGCCACCTGGACCTTCGAGACACTAGGTAAGTATGAGAGAATTGAAGGTGGATTATGTCCATATACCGCTTCAAAAGGAGTCATGTGTGTAGTTGTATAGTATGAAGTGTTGTACCACCATTCAGCTAGGGGTAACCATTGAGCCCATTGATTTTGTTTTTCCGAGGAAAAACACCTCAAATATGTTTCCAAACACTTGTTGACAACTTATGTTTGACCATCAGTCTGGGGATGATAAGATGTACTGAGATGCAATTGGGTGCCTTGTAGCTTGAACATTGCAAAAAATTGCTTGTGAAAGTGGGGTCGCAATCAGAAACAATTGAGTGTGGCATGCCATGGAGCTTGAAGACCTGATCCATGAAAATTTGAGCCACCGTGGATGTTGTAAACGGGTGTTGAAGAGTGCAGAAATGAGCATACTTGGAAAGGCGATTAACAACCACCATGATGACTGATTTATTTCCTGATTTGGGTAAGCCTGTAATAAAATCAATAGAGATGTCCTTCCAAATAGCAAGTGGAATCGGGAGCGGTTGTAGTGTGCCCAGAGATTTCATTGTTTCTTGTAGAATTTTCAATACAAATTAAGTATTTCCTGTGATTCTCCTGATCTAACAATTATATGTCATTGTTAAATATAGAATCGCTTCTACTAATATTCTTGCAGAAATTTAAACCACGATCACAAAGTGAAATATCAAGAACACATAACATAGAAGTTTTACCGAGAAAGCGTAAAGCTAAAACCCCACTATCATATATTATGTATATCATGGATCATGAAACAATCTCATACAAAACTCTAATCCAAGAGCTCTCAGTACAATACAATCATCTCACATTGTCATACAAAAACTCAGCAAATACATGTGTCAATTCTCTATGTCCAGACAGCCTGCCTCCTCTGCACAATCCCTGCAATTTGAATTCTCACAATGAATTCGAATTACCTAGTTTGTACATGCTCATGAGAATATCCACTACATGTGTGATTGCATGAGTGCACTTCACTCAAATCACAACTGATAGCCAAACTGTCCCTTTCACCTGTTATCTCAACTGGGTCTCCACTGGATCTGACATGCATGTAGTTAACCGTGGAAAATATTCAGTTGCATGTGAGCTCACTGATTGTGAATTAATGAATAATTAATTCATTGAACTCTCACTAGTGCAAGTTTAGTTACAACTAGTACAACTAAGTTTAACTCACTTAACTACACTTATAATTATGTTACAACTCCAAATCACTTAGTTATAAATGAGATAATAGATTAATAGTTATTGTCCAATTTATTTAAGGGAAAAGTAAATTAGACACATGTTTCTTGTTGAATTTTAAACACTCCCTCTCAACAAGAAAGGGATTATCCTTCACCCCAATCATGTCTCTATGATATTCAAATTTTCTCCTGGTGAGCGCCTTCGTCAGAATGTTTGCATCCTGATATTTCATAGGAATGTATTGAAGCAACATGATCTTTCGCTGCACACAATCTCTGAGATGATGATATCGGATATCTATATGCTTAAATCTATCATGAAACACAGGATTAATCGAGAGTTTAATGCAACTCTGATTATCACAATAAATCAATGTCGGATCTAAATCAGAACCAAACAAACCAACTAAGATCTTTCTCATCTAGATAGCCTCACATGCATCTTGACTCGCTACCATGTATTCCACTTCCACTGAACTAAGTGCCACAGATCTTTGTTTCCTGTTGTAGCAAGAAACAGTTGTAGATATGATACTAAAGATCCCCCCCCTCCCCCTAATGTGCTCTTTATGTCTGTTGGGTTGCCCGCCCAATCTGCATCCATGAAGCCATGCAACTTCACCTCATTCGTCTGTTTGTACCATAATCCATACTCAGATGTTCCCTTCAGATATCTCAGGACATGCTTACCCGCCTTCCAAAAGATTTTGGTAGGCTTAACCATCGCTTGACTTAGCTGGTTAACCGCATAGCAAATGTCTGGTCTCGTGTTCACTAAATACATTAGCGAACCTACTAACTGTCGATAGACAGTAGCATCCACTACCTCTCTAGAAGTAGCATCATCTTTCCTCTAGTTTCCTGGAAGAGGAGTATCCATGGGTTTTCATCCCTCCATGTGAAACTTACCCAATATCTCCCTTGCATACTTGCCTTGAGACACAAAAAGTTCACCATCTCGCTGCCATATTTCCAATCCAAGGAAATAATGAAGAAGGCACAAATCCTTCATCTCGAACTCCTTTGCAAGGTCATCCTTGCATGAGTGTATCATCTTCTCATCACCATTCAGTGTTAAATCATCAACATAAAGAATAATGATTAAAATCTTACCCTCCACCAAAATTTGGTATAGGTTTGCATCCGCTTCACTTTTGGTGAAGCCCAATCCAGTGAAATAGTTGTCTATCTGAGTGTACCAAGCACGAGGTGCTTTCTTCAGCCTATAGAGTGCTCTCTTGAGTCTGCACACATGTGACTCCTTGTCAAAGGTCTCAAAACCTTCTGGTTGTTCAATGTACACGTATTCCTCAATGATCACGTTGAGGAACGCAGTTTTTACATCCATCTGATGAATGCACCAGCCCATCTGCGCTGAGAGTGAAAGGATGGATCTTATGGAAGAGTACCTTGCGATAGGTGCAAAGGTCTCATCATAATCTATCCCCTCGATCTGTGAGAAGCCTCGGGCCACAAACCTGGCCTTGTATTTCTCCACACTCCCATCAGCAGCTTGCTTTACCTTGTAGATCCATCTCAAACCTACCACTGATTTTTCAATCGGTCTTGGGACAATTTCCCATGCACTGTTTTTGACAATGGATTCATACTCCTCTACCATAGCATCAACCCAAGTGGGATCCTACACTGCTTCCTGAAAGGAAGATGGTTCAGTCACAATACATTTGCACATGAGATCCATGTATCCAGCAAATCGATCAGGATATTGTCTATGTCTATGCTGTGAAGTAGGGGCTCCTACGTTATGTGCAGCATCTAGTCTCAATCTGTCAACTTTCGTGGTGCGCTTTCTGCCATTTCCGATGGATGGCTCTGCTTGAGTGCTTTCCTCCACTCCACGAACCTCCTCATGTGTTTGATCCACATCTTGAGACTCATCTTTGGGAACCAACAGTTCCTCTTCTGCATGCAAGTATAGCTCCCTCTCAAGCAACAACCGCATGGATTTCCCCTCATCGAATTTTATATCCCGTCGTATAACAGTAATCTTATTGTTTGGAAAATACACATGATAATTATGGGGTGTTTCTGTGTACCCCACAAATATCCCAACTTCAGCAGTCGTTTCCAACTTCTTCCTGGAATCCTTGGTCACATGCACATAAACAGATGAGCCAAAAATTTTAAAATGAGAAACATCAGGTTTCTTACAAGTGAAAGCTTCTTTAGGTGTACTCACGCCAAGTATTCTATGAGTAAAATGGTTTTGCACATAAACCGCAGTATTGCATGCTTATGCCCATAAATGCATCGGTAGGCCCTGATCATGCAACATCGCTCGTGCTACACCCACAATCATTATGTTCTTTCTCTCTGTGACCCCATTTTGTTGTGGGTTATGAGGCACTATGAGTTCTCTTCGAATTCCTTCTTTTCTGCAGAAGTATTTGAATTTGTTAGAGATGTATTCTCCACCATTATCGCTCCTTAGAGCCTTCACTTGCTTCCCCGACTCTTTCTCCACCAATGCTTTAAACTCACAGAACTTTAAGAATGTTTGACCCTTCTTCTGCATGAAGAATATCCATCATTTACGAGAAAAATTATCAACAAAAATAACATAATACCTATGTTTTGTTGTTGAAGCAACCGAGAATGGTCCACACACGTCTGTGTGAATTCTCTCCAGGATTACCGAAGCACGGTTCTCCTTTTCATGAAAGGTGGACTTTACAAACTTCCCCAGGGTGCAACCCTTGCACTGATCTAACTGAGCAAGTGCTCCCATTGGAAGTCCATTAGATATTTGTTGCATGATCTTCAAGGCTCCATGATGAAGATGGCCCAATCGTCTGTGCCATAATTCACCCTCATCCCGGCTCACCACTTTTTTTGTCTTGCCCATCATGGCAGCGCAGCCATCTACCTCCAAATTGTAGAGATTCTTAAATCGAATCCCTATCTTCTTGACTTGACCCGTTGCTTTGTGTCGCAGGTAGGATTTTCCACCACTGAAAGTAACGCCATAGCCTTTGTCCTCCAACATTGCGACTGAGACTAGGTTTTTCTTCAAACCTGGAACATGCATAACATTTTTCAATTGAAATGGTTTACCTGACTCCCTCTGAAAGGTAATGGTACCAATACCATTCGCACTGTATCGTCCATCGTCGCCCATCTCTATATGCATTCTAAGATTTTCTCCTCCAAGTCAATGAAAGACTCTTTATCTCCCATCATGTGGTAGGAAGCGCCACTATCCAAATACCACACCGATCTCGATGCACTTGAAGCCATGCATGCGATCAAAGAGAAGTCAAGTTCAAATTGCGAGACAAGAGCCTCACCAGTTGCAGCTCCAGTAACCGTCTTGTTCTTCCTCTTCTGCGGACAGTTAGTAGTGAGATGTCCATGTTCGTGACAGTGAAAACACTTCACTTTGGACAAATCTAGCTTCTTGACTTTAGACTCAGATTTTGAATGGAATTTCTTCCCTTTCCCTTTCCTTGCCTTGGCAGTCAAAGCACAATCCTCTTCATCATCACGCTTTGATGAAGATCCATCTCTGGTGTTCCGCCTAAAATCCTCTTGCACTAGATCCGACCATAGTCGTTCCCAATCTGGCAATTTTTCCCTTCCATTGACAAAGTCTTTATAACTGTGCCAACTCTTGGGAAGTCCTAAGAGATCCAAGCTCGCCAAATCATCAGCAGCGACTGTTATTCCCACACTTCCAAGCTCATCCCGACATTGGACAAACTTCGTGAGATATTTTGGAATGGATTCGCCCTTCTCCATCTTGATCTTCCTGAGTTTATCTTTGAGCACCAATTTCCTATGGTCGTTGTTGTTTTGGAATAGATTCGTCAAAACCTTCCACATTGCATGTGGTGTGGCTTTCCCATGGAGACTTGAGACAATGTGGTCTCGTACTCCCTCCAATAGAATCCTCCTCACCTTTGCCACTTTATTTTTTCATGCATCAAGATTTGCAGTGTTTGTCGCATCCGGCTTAGGAACATCTTTGTCAATGTATTCCTTCAAGCCATTGTCTTCAAGTACTGCCTCCATCCTGTCCTTCCAAGCAATGTAGTTCGAGCTGCCCTCGAGTGCATACTCCAACCTCAAGCCATTGAAATCCATTTCGATCTTGAATCAACTGTCGCACCAAGAAATTCCTTCTGCAAATTCGAATTTTATCCAACCACAAACTCAACTGTTGTGATCCCTCTTTCCCTGGGAGGTGCGCACCCCACCTGAGAGTAGCCTAAGGGAATTTTGCACCCTACCAGTGTCTATCCATTGAACTGTTTGAGAGAGTTCGCACCTCACCTGTGTCTAGCCTACAAACTGTTTGAGAGAGTTCACATTGTAATGCATTGTGGGGTGAGGAAAGTTCGCACCTCTCCTTCAAGCAGCCTGCGAGAATCTTACTGAAGTTCACACCTCTCCTTTGAGTAGGGTGAAATAATTTCTTATCCTAGAAATGTGCGTAGTTTTCAGTACTAAGGTTCGCACCCTGCTAGAGACGGGACCTGCAAAAATACTATTATTTTTGCACCTCGCTTCTGTGGCTCTGTGGCTCTGATACCATGTAGAATTTTCAATACAAATTAAGTATTTCTTGCGATTCTCCTGATCTAAAAATTATATGCCACTGTTAAATACATAATCGCTTCTACTAATATTTTTGTGGAAATTTAAACCACGATCACAAAGTGAAATATCAAGAACACATAACATAGAAGTTTTATCCGGAAAGCGTAAAGCTAAAAACCCCACTATCATATATTATGTATATCATGGATCATGAAACAATCTCATACAAAACTCTAATCCAAGAGCTCTCAGTACAAAACAATCGTCTCACACTGTAATACAAAAACTCAGCAAATACATGTGTCAATTCTCTGTGTCCAGACAGCCTGCCTCCTCTGCACAATCCCTGCAATTTGAATTCTCACAATGAAATTGAATTACCTAGTTTGTACATGCTCATGATCATATCCACTGCATGTGTGATTGCATGAGTGCACTTCACTCAAATCACAATTGATAGACAAACTATCCCTTTCACCTGTTATCTGAACTGGGTCTCCACTGGATCTGACATGCATGTAGTTAACCGTGGAAAATCTTCAGTTGCATGTGAGTTCACTGATTGTGAATTAATGAATAATTAATTCACTGAACTCTCACTAGTACAATTTTAGTTACAACTAGTACAACTAAGCTTAACTCACTTAACTACACTTATAATTCTGTTACAACTCCAAATCACTCAGTTATAAATGAGATAATAGATTAATATTTATTGTCCAATTTATTTAAGGGAAAAGTAAATTAGACACATGTTTCTTGTTGACTTTTCAACATTTCTCCCTTGTTGCATTGACACACATCACATTCGGCAATAAAATTATGAATGTCATGTTTCATACCATCCCAGAAAAAAGAACGTTTGACCCTATCATAGGTTTTGGTGAACCCAAAGTGCCCCGTTGTCGGTGTAGCATGAAGCTCAGAAAGTACCGTGGATTTAACCTTTGATTGTTTACTTAAATACAAACGGCCTTTGTATCAAAGCTCATCATGGAGCCAAGAGTACCCTGGGGGAGTTGGAGCACTCGACTGCAATTGTTGGATCAGCTACGAACTTTTGGGATCTTGTAGCCACTCCTGGTGAACAGCTTGGAGACAATCTGTTACAATGAAGGAAAGAGAAAAAAGGGATCCTTTTGTTGATATTATGGTAGTTGCGGGAGGTATTTACCTCCACATGTAAACCTGACGAGGATAGAATACTCCGAGAAGCAAGAAGAAACCCTAATGAGTTGGCTAATAACCCTAGAAGACTTGTCGGCTCAAGAAGATAAATTATATTAGGTTATTAGCCTCCAAGAGAAGAAGTCGGCTAGAAATAATAATATATACTAAACAGACAGATACCCAGAATGAGAAGTCGGCCCAGGCAGCTAGCCATAATTAGTATAAATATAGGAGGCCAATTCTCATTTTGGCAGGCAGTCTCAAAATTGCAGTTCCCAGTCTTGTGCGCAGGTTTGAGGAGAGTTGTCATTGCAGCTACTGCAACTAGCAGATCACGTTTGGCTTGGACTGTCTCTTGGCTAGGGTTTGGACTATCTAATCAGCTCTTGTTGGTGTGCTATACTTGGGGAAAGGTGCGCTACCCTCTGTTTGGCTATCTAGCCTAGGGTTTGCTTCTAGAATGATTCTCTGTCAAGGTTAAGGTGCTCAGAGAGTGGCTTCGGCCTATGGTTGGGTGACAAGGGTATTGTCAATGGTAAAATGAGCACACATATTTCATATTCTAACAGGTTATGGGCCCACACCTCCTTCATTCAGTCTAAACGTTGGAAGGAAACATAGACTCTAGGATATTGAGCTCATTGAGGAATTGCCGCTAGGATTACTAGCAGAAGCAGCTTCCAAGACACTGTCGCTAGGGTTACTAGCAGGAGCAGTTGCAGAAACCCTAATCCTCTTGTTGAGGCACCTTAAGTCAATGGATTGACCTAATCTCCGGATAGATCAGTGCACTCTATCCTAGCGCATCTCCTGATACTCTCAGCAAGCCAAGACGTGAAGTTTGAGTTTGTGGTCAAATCTAGGGTTTGACCAAGTCAAAGCAACCATGACTTATTCTATGAAGTCAGAGAACAAGTTATATGGAGTCTCTAACTTCAAAGCGTGGAATACAAGGATTGACCTCATCCTTTCCAAGAATAAAGTGTTGGATATCGTGAAAGGAAAGATCGTGAAACCAGAGTTTGAAGAAGGGAAAGAGAAGGAACCGCAAAATGTTGCAGCTATGGAGAAGTTCAAAGACGATGACATTAATGCTATGAGTGTCATAGTGGAATCCATAAAATACCACTTGATACCCTACATATCCCATCTTGACTCATCGAAGAAGATGTACGATTCCCTAACAAACCTATTCTCAGTCAGAAACATTGGACAAGTAATGAGTCTGAAGAATGAGCTCTGTGACATGAAGACGAATGATGCTGACAGCATAACATCATACTTTGTGAGAATTTCTCAGTTAAGAGATCAACTACAAGCTATTGAAGAGATCATCTTAGAGAAGGAGTTGGTAAGCATAGTACTCAATGGTCTTCCCAAGACGTGGGATGCATTTGCCGCAAGCATGAACACAAGAAAGGAGTATCCGACATTTGAAGAACTTTGGACTTGTTGTGCTCAAGAAGAATCAAGGATCAGTGCAAAAGAGAAACCCCAAAAGAAGTACGATGATCAAGCCTTCACAGCAAGATTCAAGAACTTCAGGAACAAAAGGAAGTTTGGTTCAAGGAGGAAGCTAAATCAAGAGAAAGACATTTCAGAAGTACAATGCTTCAACCGTCGAAAGTATGGTCACTACAAGAATCATTGTCCCGAGCTAAAGAAAATGAAGGAGAAACATGAAGCATCAATTGTCGAAGAAAAGGAACCTACAAAGAAGACTAAGCAGGATGGAAGAGACTTCTTCTTCTAAAGGTAACAAAACTCTTCTTATTTCTTGTACATATCTTGTTTGCATCGTCTTTGTACATATCTTGTATATCT
>ML778820.1:13987-30047 GCA_009831015.1 Picea engelmannii
CTTGTATATCTATCTCTTGGAAGATAATGTGTTCCAAGAAGAACTATACCTATGGAAGAACAACAATATAAGAATGGATATCATTAGATAATACACATGAAAGGATGAAATACAAATCATGTGGAAGATATTGCAAGATAAGCCGAATCAATCATGAAGAGACTCAAAAGAAGCAAAGATAGAAAGAAGTCGGCAATCGAGAGGAAATTGGAAAAAGACTTATGACGTTTTGTAGAAGACAACAAGACAGAAGCGTGGACTCTGTTAGACAAGAGAGCCAATTATATATTACAGAAGACAATAAGGATGTAGATGGAAGCGTGGACTCTTCTAGGCAGAGGGAGCCGATTATATGCACTCATACATGAAGCAAGGATTAGGAGGGAGCTAATCCTATGATCCATTGAAGATGATGAAGTATATATCCATGATAGCAGCCATGAAAGATAGTACGTATTCTTCAAAGAGAAGCCTTAAAGTATCCCTGGTTGTCCATCCACATCTGTGATCCTATGATGGAATCTTTAGGGCATGGAATCTATAAGAAATTTCATGGACCCGAGAACTAAAGAAACACATGAAGATTCCAAGAAAGAAAGAGAAGCCAGAACAACCAGTCATTGTATCAAGAATCACAAGATTGTTAGCCTGATATAAAATCAATAAAAGCAATCAAATAGAGGAACTGAAAGTCGTGATGAAGAACAGTGTATGGAAGACTTATGAATGAAAGCATTACGAGATCCAAAACTAGAGGTTCTCTCAGATAGAGGGAGAAGAGTATGATGACTACTTGTTCCAGTAAACCAGACTTATCTCTACATGAGTCATTATATCATCCATGAGTTGGAGTTCTACATCGGATGAATGCAAAGAATGTTCTCCAGAGAAATTGAATAAAGAGCGTATGAAGAGCAATCTCAAGACTTTGAGGCATACCAGAAAGACACCCTTGTATGCAGATAGAAGAAGATAACTTAGTGGAGAACCTCCAGTGCACAGCAGAAGCGTGGTTAAGATTTCCTATAACATCAAGATGATTACTCAGTAGATCAGATCTCATGATAACAGAAGAAGTGCCACATGGATATGTTCCAGTTTTCCAACAATGATAGACTCTATTTTTCGGAGCTACATGAAGCCTTCACAGAAAATCAGTGTTCCAGACTAAAGTACATTTAAAATCAATCATTACATTATCCATGATGAAGTCTAGAAAGGAGAAAGTGGTTCTCCAATACATATCTCCACAGATGAGCAGATAAACAGACATTTTGGTAAAGCTTCTATCCAAGATGAAAGAGTTTGCGTACTCAAGTTGGAGCTCGTGGAGACGACTTCCTTATTGAAAAAGGAAGAGATGACTCCTAGGTTGGGAGGGAGCACTGAAAATATTATTGAGGACATTCATTTTCAAAGATTGAAAAATAGTCCATCTTGGACAGATGTTTTCTTGTTCGGAAATTGGATTGAGATTTCTTACGGACAGCGATTTCCCATTGTGGTTAACATGGAAAATGGTCCAGATTGTTGATGTATCATAGACAGCGAATTCCCATTGTGGTTAACATGGGGAGTGATCTAGGGAAATATCTCTTATTGAGGGTTACTCAAGAAGACTGGCTCACCTCGCCGGACAACGATTTTTCATTGTGGTTAACATGAGGAATGGTCTGTTTTGGAGGTTGATACAGGACATTATTTTCCTCTTGTGGTTAACAGAGGAAATGGTCCGGACAGTCATTCCTTAGGGTTTATACATTCTCTCTAGGGTGCACTTTGATTAGTGTAGGAGGAATGGCCCAGGGTGGGGAATGGTCCAAGCTCAGCAATCAGGGATAGGCATTCCTTAGGGTTTATAAATTCTCTCCATGGTTCACTTTGATTAGTGTAGGAAGAATGGCCCAGGCTGGGGAATGGTCCGGGCTCAGCAATCAGGGATAGGCATTCCTTAGGGTTTATACATTCTCTCCAGGGTGCACTTTGATTAGTGTAGGAAGAATGGCCCAGGCTGGGGAATGGTCCAGGCTCAGCAATCAGGGATAGGCATTCCTTAGAGTTTATACATTCTCTCCAGGGTGCACTTTGATTAGTGTAGGAAGAATGGTCCAGGTTCAGAAAACAGGACAGTTATTCTTCCTTGCTTGAGAAGAATAGTCCAGATATCTCATTGTTCTACTCTGAGGGCATATATTCTTTCAGATCTCACAGATGTGAGTGAAAGATTGTCCCAGATGATTTATTTTATATCATAACATTGTTTCTGCGCATGTTGATATCAGATGATTGTTATGAAGATTATATGACAATAGATGTATACTATTGTGGTGGATGTGTTCCATTGTTCGTGACTATACGTTGCTAATCAAGTACTTGTGTGTTACTTGGTGTTATAACCCTAAATTGCACCACACATGCTTACTTGGGATCAAGCCAACTCATATCCCTTCATTGCCAAAATATCTGTTGAAAAACCTCTTTGAAAATCCTCTTGGGTCAAGGTATACGCGCCCTAACCCACTATTGCACGTGTGTGAACGCTGGCAGGCCTACTACAGCCCGCGTTTACCTAACAAATAACAAAAATAGGAAAGTTGTCGATGGGACAAAAAGATATGGGTCAGTTAACTGAAACTCCCGGCCATGCATGGCCGAGAGTTCGTCCAAAACCCTAGATCCTTCTAGCCTATTAAAGAAGGGGTAGGGGTACCATTTGGAGGAGGAAAATATAGCGAAGAAACTCTGCCCATTTTCCGAATCCATTGTCCCAACCCTTTAGCCTTTCCTCAAGCCTAAGGAGAATTAACGCAAAGCAGTTGGAGGACAAAAGAAGAGGAGGAGCCCAGGATCAGGATCAAGGAGCGGTGGYCGGTCTCGACTTTGATTGTAAGTTGATTCATTTTGAAAATAATAAAAGAATACTTTTCCCGTCCCAATGCATGAGTTATCTATGATTTGTTTAATTTATGCTTAATTTCTAACCCTCAAGTAGAAAAGTAGCATGCATGCGTAGTGGTTTGTCTTGATTGTAGGATTATCTTTGGAAGGAGCAGAGCAAGAAAGCGAGCAAAGCGCAACAGAGGATCTACACCAAACATCAGTAAAAAGGTTAGTAGTCCATTTCCATGCATGTATTGTGAAAGAGGGGTTTAAGTTTTGGGTGGTAGGATAAAAAGTAATTTCTTTACGGTCAAAATCTGCATGCAAGTCTGACCCTAGTTTGTTAGTCCGTAGGGTATTTTTCCCAACAACAGAATTGGCGACCATACTGGGGAAGATACTCTATAGTGTTTTCCGGATTTAGTTGAGGTTTTTGGGTAGTTTAAAGGATTAGATTTTATGTTTCTTTTCCTGTATGTTCTCTGTTAGGTCTTAGCTAGCAGGGAACCTGGTTCTTTATACCAGTTTTTCCTTCACTGTTGCTTGACGGTAATTATCGGGACACACAGAGGTACACGCGGCCTGCATAAGGCCTGCACGCGTGTACCCACGCCCTAACCTCCTACAGCCCGCGTGTGAACGCTAGCTGTAGAGGTTTCAATAGCGTGTAGGATTTCAGAAAGCTTGAGAGGCAGTCCTCCTCTTCCCTGTCAGAATTATACATTCTCAGGGGGTTTTTTGGATCCTGTCTGAGTCTTGCTGGTTCACAGTCTTGTCTCAGTTTGTCTTGTTGTGTTTTGTTATTCCTTGCAATTATTTTTCTTTTCTGTTAGAAGAAGCATCCAAGCCTTCAAGAGACCCTGGTTATCAATACCAGAGGCCTCTTCTAGGTCTAGGCTGCCTGTTTTTATTTTTTGTCTTAGAATCTATACATACACGCGGCCTGTATAAGGTCAGCCCGCGTGTACACACGTTCTGTTTTAGCTCAGCACGCGTTCGAACGCGTGTTGTTTTAGTGACAAAAGTGTGCTTGACAGACTGTTTTTTTATCAAGGTGGGGCAGTCATCCCCTCTTTTGGTGAGAAGTATTGCCCTCAGTTGTTTAAGTCTAGGGTTGAACAGTCAGTAGTTTAGGGCCTCTTACCCTTAGCCTGTTTTTTCTTAGTTGATAGTTGATAGAAAAAAATAAAAAATAAAAATAAATAAATAAATTGTTTTATGGTTTTTAGACAAGCATAAGAGTCTTTGCTTTCTCGATTGCCATTGGGTGTCTTGGATCTGATTCTTTGCGATCTACGCTTTAAGCCATAATTTTTTTTTTCTTGGTTTTAGGCTTGTCGGTATTTTCCCTTTGTTGCTTGATTAGCACGTAAATAAAAAAATAAAAAATAAAAAAAAAATAAAAAAAATAAAAAAATAAAAAAAAAAAAAAAAACTTTTCATTTTCTTCTTTGTTTGAAGATTGTGTTTCTGCATCAATAGCCTAGGGAGAAGTTTTTTTGTTCATAAAATTTTTTGCAGTGCATTTAGAGTATAAGTAGCTCGTAGTCGAGCAAAATTCCTTTATGTTTGCTGCATGAAATCTTAGAAAAATTGAAAAGAAAAAGAAGTATTTCTTTGTGAAAAGTTGTTGATTTTTGCATTTTAGTAAAAGTCTTTTGTTTCCATCTTTTTCATTCGTTTTTTCTTTGAGTCTTTACACATCATTAGTTTCACCTTCATACCCCGTGACATAAAAAATCTCATAAAAACAACGCTAATTAAAAATCTATTAGACTTTTTGTTTGTAGGGTTCATACACTAGTTCAGGACTAGGGCCTTGGATTAGGTTGGAGAGGAAACTCTCCAAGGCCACTCAAAACCAAACATTGGAGTCTGTTATAGGGAGTGTAGAAGTCCAGTTTCGTGGAAGTTATCCTGGACCCCCCTCTAACACAGGGGATAAACACGAGGTCGCGTGAGGAAAGGTAGCGGAGATAACCCCTCCAAAGTCGGACCAAGCGTAGTGGAGAACACATATCGAGGGCTTGTTTTGGGATTCCGTCGTTTTCATTTGCCACGGGGCTTCCTGGGTCTCGAATCCGTTCGAGGTCCTCAGTTGTCTTCCGGACCATTTTCTCTTGATACCCTTGACAGGTTCTGGGCTTGATACCCTGCTCATTGTGGTCTACCCGACTTTCGACTGTACCCGCCTGGTGACTTTTCCCGTGCTGGCAAACTAGTTGCCAATCTTTTTAGGGACATACACAGGTGACTGCGGGGGTATACCGCGGTACCTAGGATAGACATCGGGCCACGCTTTGCAGAGTATACCCAGAGGGTGCTTCCGTGTTCGAGTTTCACTTGCACCAATAAGTTTCTCTAGTGTTGGTTGTTGTAACTGTTCTTCAAAATAGTTAGTGATTGCTTGTCTTATCTCTCAGGGGCTTCTTTTAGTGTGTGTTACTGTTTGAACTTGTATAATACCTTAGCGTGTCTTGGATCTTCTCACACAGTGGAGGATCCCAAGCTCCGCCGGTCACGAAGGCTTCTGGGCCTGCCACCGGTTATACTGGAGCCACCCCTGCCACCATTGAGGCAGAAGCTAGACCAACAAGGGTCTTTCGAAGCAACCGGGTTACAAACCATTGAGCCCGAACAACTCCCGGAAGAATCAACCGCCAATCTTGGCTCGGTTGAAACCCCAACCACTAATACTTGGCCATCGGTCATTGTACCAATCCAATTTTACGAACGCCTGTCAGTGCCTCACACAGTTATGGAACTAAATACTGTTACTTCCTCTGAGAATTCTTCCATTCCCACCACCGTTGCTACCACAGGAGAAGCATCTCCAAACTTGTCGTCGTCGGTCCGGGTCACCATGGTCTCGGCCGCAAATACGTCGCACAGTGGACCGATCCCATCTATCGTGGCGGACACAACTCCCTTCACACCTAGTGCGACAGGCTCTCCGTTCTCATACGGTATGCCTAGTTCGGGTACAAGTCCTGCACTCACTCACTCCACTTTACAGACTTTGGGTCTGGGGGAAGGGAGCTCTAATGCTCCTCTACAAGGTCAACCTGGGGGCATTCCTGTCCCTTTTAACGCTTTTCCTTACATTGGAGGTCATATCTCTCCTTCGTCCCCTTCGCTTGGTGGTCTGCATCAGCAATCCGCCGGGCAGCCTGCACACACGAGTTCATTTGGAGTCGGGAGTCAAGGAACACCTGCGCACACTATGTCGGTAGGTTCGTCACCGTTTGTTTGGAACGGGACGTTTGGTAACAACACTTTCGCATCCACCGCTTTCTCGTCTGGGGGCACTCCCATTTTTGGACAGTCTACTCCGGTGCAGGGTACTATTCCTGCGCCGGGGGCACATATAGCAGGACCTTGGAACTCAGGACAAGGATCCGTTCCCTCCTCTGGAATGTCGTTCTGGGGTAATTCTTTCCACAGTCAATGGAACCCTGGAAAGACTTCTATGCCTCTCCCATCAGGACCGGCATGGGGTAATCCTTCGCAAAGTCCGTCAAACACGATGCATGCCCAACATCCTATGTCCTTTATGGGGAATCAGCCAATGATGTCTCCACAGATGCAAAATCCTTATGCTGGTCAGGGCCATGGTTTCTACCAGAATCCGGGCCAGCAACCAAACTTTTCCTGGCAACCTGGTGCCAATCAAACTCCAGGACCCTTTTTTCCAGGCTATCAACAGCAACCCAAACTACCATTCCTGGCGACCTTACACTTGTCAGATTTGAAAAGGCTATTAAATGATCCTATTTGTCACGATCCACGTTGGCCTCCTATGCCAACGAAGTTTCCTTCAGACATTCCAAAGTTCGAGGCCAAGCCTAACGAATATCCAGGTGATCACGTGACTACCTTCCATCTTTGGTGTTCATCTAACTCATTGAAAGATGACTCCGTACAGCGTCGATTGTTTCAACGCACTCTTATCGGGAGTGCCGCGAAATGGTACATCGACCTCGATCGCTCAAGATACTCTTCCTTTGGCGAACTGGCGATGGCTTTCCTTAACCATTTCCAGTTACCTGTGAGATACGACGTTGGCACAGAGTTGCTTGCCAATTTTGAACAGACAACAGCGGACCATATCTCTGATCATATCCGAGAGTGGAGACGTCGGAAGAGTCTAATCAAAATACCAGTCCCACCAGCATTCCTTCTTGAGTGGTTCCTTAAGTCTCTGGTCCCACAATTATCCAAAGACGTCGCAACTTCTGGGGTTTTCTCAGAAGAAGATGCCATCATGAGGGCTCAACAGTTTGAGCTCATCTATTCTCAGTCTGGTTTATTATACAACATCCTGCTGGATGCACCAAGATCAATACCGGATAAAACTAGACAGAGAGTTGGACCACATGCCGATGGTATTGTTGGTTCAGTACAAGCCAAGCTCGCTGAGAAATTGACAAAACAATTGCAACAGTTATCTATACAACACTCAACGACCAGCCAGACTACTGCTTTGGCTGCTCCTCCTACCCAAACGTCGGAAGTACACTCTGTGCAGTCAACTAACCCAAAGGCCACCCAGCAGCCTGAAGGGAAGAAAAAACAACGAAAAAAGGGTAAGGGGGAGAAAAAACCCACTGATAATGCTAGCGAGGGCACCACGGAAAAACAGAAGACGAGATATCCATGCAACTTGTGTGCGGAAGACCACCCGACCCATCTATGTCCTCGACTTGAAGAGGCCCAAAAGTTTGTCACACAGTAGCAGCAAGCAGTGTTGACTAATCCCTTTCAACATGGGCAAAATTTAACTCAAGCCTCTACAAGTGCTGAAGGGGAAAGCCAAGAAACATGCCCTCCTCCAAACAATTCCTCATCCGTGAACGTATATATGGTTAGGGGTGATGCTTTCATAACGACTAGAGCACACGACTATAGTAAACCAAGCGCCTCTGAGAAGGGTAAAGAAGTCGAACTCCCATCTCTTCCTCTACAGATTGAGAAGACGTTGGGAGAAACAATGACACGCATTCCAAAGGGTGCATTTAAGAAAGTTTCTCAAAACCCAAATGCAAGGGCCGCCCAGAATTACTCTGTGGTGGAAGATTTATCACAAACCCCTTGTGTGATGTCGGCTTTGGAGGTCCTCCAAAGCTGCCCTGCTCAGAGGAAAGCCTTGTTAACTGCATTAGGCTATACTGAGACTTGTAACCCGGGTACCATCATGTTAGATACGACCGACTTAAAACCTCATCTTCCTTACCACGTCGCGTTTCAGATAGTAGTGGCTCATCCCACGAAAACTTTTACACGAAATATCTTCCGCACGGTGGTCGACGAGGGCGCTTCGACTTGCGTTATTTCGTTAGCCTGTTGGAAAGCCATTGGTCAGCCCGCTTTGTCTCCATCACCTACTCTCCTCACTGCGTTCGATGGTCGTTCTTTCCGACCACATGGCATCGTTCCTTCTTTCCCTATGCAGTTAGGAGGGAAGACCGTGTGCGTTGAAGTAGAGGTAGTCGATGCTCCCCTCGACTATAACCTCTTGTTAGTTCGGAGTTGGACTTATGCTATGCAAGTTGTGGTTGCTACAGTTTTCCAAGTCTTGTTGTTTCGACACGAGGGTCGGATAGTGACCATCGATCAATTGTCCTTCTCTAGACCTGACCCAGCTTTGGGGGCATCCACGGTTCCTATGATTGATAATCCTCAACCCGGTGTCATTAACTTAGGAGTTGGTTTGTGCCCATCCTTGATGGGTACCTTCAATTACCCACCTCCTCATGACGATGTCAAGTTTATATCAAGTCACCACAAGGCTGAGATTTTTCACGTTTCGTCGTTCCGCACGACTTACATTGAGGATCCGTGGATTCTTCCTTCCCCATCGGCCATGATGGATGAGACAGGGCACTCTGGCATGTCCATGCCCTTGTCGGCCGCTGAAGTAGCGTACTCTTTAGTCCAGAAAGTTTCAGCTAACCCTGATCCGACTCCTGCACCAGAGTTGGATCCAGCTCTAGAGCCTATCTGGGCTCAGGGTTCTCTCGCCAACGTCGATTCTTTAGACTTAGTCTTGCCTTCTGACAAAGTAATCGAAGCAATGACTAGTCCGGAAAAACCCTAGGAGGATCTTCATCACAGATCATATTTCCTCCCAGAGTTAAGCCGAATCGAGGCCGGAGAATTCACTATCACCATGACGGGAAATTAGCCATGTCCTATTAATCTCTTAGCTACACAGGAAATTTATGTTGAGGGCAATATGGCGATTATCGCTGAAACTATACCTATCAACATCTCCCGCAACCCTGGTGTCGTGGAGAATGTCTTCGTCGCGGCGGATTGCTCCCCCGAAGAGATTCAAATTTACACGGATCTTTTCAAAGAATTCCGCAACGTTTTTGTCTGGTCTTACGAGGAAATGTCAGGTATCGATCCGAAAATAGTTGAACATGAAATCACAACGTATCCTGATGCTAAGCCTGTTCGACAAAAAATTCGTCCAGTCAATCCTAAGAAAGCAGCAGCCATCAAGATTGAGGTTGAGAAATTGCTCAAGGTAGGGTTCATTTACCCTATCCATTTGACTCAATGGGTTTCCAACCCCGTGCTGGTCAATAAAAAACAAGGCATGATTCGTGTATGTACCGATTTCCGCGATTTGAACAAGGCATGTCCCAAAGATAATTTTCCAACCCCATTCATTGACTAGATCATTGATGAAAGTGTCGGTTGTGAAGCCTTTTCGTTCATGGATGGTTTTTAGGGATATAATCAAATCCAAATCAAACCTGAAAACCAACACAAAACGGCATTCATTTGTCCGTGGGGTACATTCGCCTATCATAAGATGTCTTTTGGCCTCAAGAACACTGGAGCCACTTTCCAGCGGGCCATGTCTTTTGCGTTTCACGACCTCAAACATATAGTCGAGGCCTATCTAGATGATTTAGCATCATGCTCTCGTAAGCGAAAGGATCATCCTACGCACCTCAGACTAATCTTCGAATGTTGTCGCTACTTCAGGATTCGCTTGAATCCCAACAAGTGCAGCTTTTGTTTCACGTCAGGACGTTTGTTAGGTTTCATCGTATCAACAACAGGGGTCATGGTGGATCCTCTTAAGGTGGAGGCAATAATCCAGTTTCCCCCCCCACGCACAATATTACAACTTCAAAGTCTTCAAGGCAAGGCGAACTTCTTACGACGCTTCATCGCCAACTATGCCGAAATCACCAAGGGCTTTATGCGTTTACTGAAGAAAGATGTTCCCTTTTTCTGGGACGAAGCCGCTCAATGCTCTTTCGACGCATTAAAACACGCCCTCACAACCGCACCTCTGATACGGCCACCTAATTATAACAAAGATTTCTTATTATATCTGGCTGCCGCAGAGTCAACCATAGTCATGGTTTTAGTTCAGGAGGATGATTCGTTTTCAGAATACGTGATCTATTACCTGAGCCGAGGCCTCGTAGGACCGGAACTTAATTATTCCCATCTCGAAAAACTTGTGTTGGCAGCAGTTCATGCTTTTCAACAGTTCTGTCACTATGTTCTGTTTCGCAAGACCACCGTCGTTGCTGTCGTGAATCCATTCCAGTGCATGTTGACACAACGAGTTATCGACGGAAAAATCAGTAGATGGATGGTAGTCCTCCAAGAATTTGACTTAGACTTCATTTCAGCAAAGTCCAAGAAGTCATTCGTCTTCGCAGAAGTTATTTCGGAGCTTCCGGTTGAGTCAGGTGACGTTGTGCCTGAGGAATCGCTTATCTGAGGGGATATGTTTTTGATTGAATCTTCAGACCCCTGGTACGGATATATACTGATCTATCTCCAGACTTTGAAGTGCCCCACCTCTGCTTCTCGTGACGAGCATCGACGGATACGCCATCAGGCTAAGAATTATCTCATACTCGATGATATGTTGTATCGGAGAGGTGTAGATTGCATCTTGCGTCGATGTCTCACTCATGAGGAGGCCGTCATAGTGCTCAACGATTGTCATATAGGAGCTTGTGGCAGTCACTTATCTGGGTTGGCAACATCCCAAAAGATTTTACGAGCAGGTTACTTCTGGCCCACACTTATGAAATATTGTATTGAGTCATTCAAGAAATGTCATCCGTACCAAATCTTCTCTCGGAAGATGAGGGCACATCCAGCTCCTATGTTTCTTGTCATCACAGTTGGTCCCTTCACTAAGTGGGGGATTGATTACACTACATGCAACCCCCCGTCAACAAGAGGGCACCGCTATATCATCGTAGATGTTGACTACTTCACTAAGTGGGTCGAAGCTATACCAATGTTTAAAGATGATGAAGAGACTACAACTCTCTTCTTATTCAACCAGATTATAGCACGGTTCGGCGTCCCGAGAGAGATTGTCAGTGACCATGGCAGTCACTTTCAGAACCAAATGATGTCTGAATTAACATCAAAGCTTGGGTTACGGCAAGAACATTCCTCACCTTACTATCCCCAAGCCAATGGGAAAGTGGAAGTTGTAAACAAAACTCTTAAGACTATTCTATGGCGAACTATCAACTCAGCCAAGTCAAATTGGAATTTGATGTTATACTCGACATTATGGGCTTACCGAACATCTGTTAAGACTGCAACCGGTTTCTCACCTTTCCAACTTGTTTACGGGCTGGAGGCAGTCTTGCCCATCGAATTTCAAATCCCATCTCTGAAATTGGAAGTACAGTTATTGCTAGACACTTCTCCACTTGAAGAGCGATTAGTACACCTTGAGTAGCTTGATGAGCAGCGTCGTGATGCGGCCCTAGCCAACGAGGCTCATAAACATAAGGTCAAGTGTCAATATGATAGGTACGTTCGTCCTCGGGTTTTTTCTGAGGGCGACCTTGTCCTGGTCTATGACCAAGATAAGGACCCCCTGGGGGCAGGAAAGTTTAAACCCATGTGGTTCGAACCCTTCATTATTACTCATACCTCAAGAAGTATTACTCATAGAAAGGTCACTGTGGGTAACTTTTTGTAACATATGTATAGTCTTTGTACTGTTACTTTTTTACAGTTCTTTGAAAAGTGTTATGGATGTGTCATTGATGTTATCTTTTGTTAATATGGCAGATGTCAAGAGAGTCTGAGGTTTTCATTGGGTATGCGGATGGTGCTAGTCGACACACGCGGAGGCTTGCCTCCGCACCTTGGGTAATCTTTACACCACAGGGTCAGTTGTTATCTTCCGGAGGTATATGCTTAGGTGACACCACAAATAATGTTGCCGAGTATAGTGCAGTTATTAAGTTGCTTTGTGACGCTTTGTCATTGGGTATCTCTCGTCTCCAGGTCTATCTAGACGCTCAACTTGTTGTGTCGCAGCTAAACAGAATATACCAGGTTCATGATCCAACTTTACACCGACGATTCCTTAGGGTACGTCTCTTAGAATGAAACTTTGATTATATTACATATTTTCATGTTCCTAGGAGATTAAACCAAATCACAGATACTCTAGCTAATCACATTTTAGATTGGCATATTGCCCACATATAAAAAAATCATGGACATAAACATGTAAATACATTTTTTCACACATAATCCATAAGACACAAAAAGGAGATAAAAACCATATATAAACATCATAAAATCCTCAGAGTACATAGATGGGCGCAAGCGCCTCAAAAGTGGGAACAGTAACGAGTCACCGGGCTTATGCCCTCAAAAAATATATACATATCAGTGCTTGTGGCACATAAAAAGTCTAAAGTCTGCTCAGGGCCTATGGGCCCTGTTATAATCATCTACATCACGGGCTAAATGCCTAAACAATCGGACCCATGTCCGAGGTTCCCCCACAACATGAGTCTGCATGGACGGTGGCAGGTCCTCTATCTCTGCCATCGGGACTGTGCGAGTGAGTGCAGTAAAGTTCCTCTCAATTCACCTAAGGACCCACTCGACCTCTCCTGTTGGGAGGTTCCCTGCTACTATTGCTCCCCCAGCGGCGGCGGCTGCGGCTTCCGGCAGTGGGCGACGCTTGTTCCGTGCATAGTCGACAGGTCGCACGGGTCCCACATCTGCATGCAATAAACGTTCACCCATCAAATACTCTGGTATACAAAAACATGATATATATATAAAAAAGACATAAAAATTACATATGCAAACAAAAAAACTATATAGGTGGAGACTTACCCATCTCCCCTCACTCCTCACCAGGAGGCACTGGTATCTCTGGATCTCTAGAGAAGTCGATCCCCGCATATGGGTAGTCCTTGATAGCAGGGATCTGTCATGAAATCCAAGCAAAAAAGTTGTCTATGAAGACCTCCACGGTCCTTCCACCACCCTATCGCGGCAGTAACACTGCCCATCTGCATACTGCGGGGAAAGTGGCCAGATGTCCTCATACTGTTAGCCGAGGACTGAAGCACGAAACTCGCTCGAAAAAGAATGAACACAGGATGGTCCCAAACCCGAAGTTCCTATGTGTCCGTTGTCGGCAATCTGTCAATTGCCTCTTCATACACTCCAACAGTGTGGTACTCCAATCAAAAATTTGTGCATTCATGCACTGAATCGCACAGTTCATCTGTGCGCGCGAAGCCTGATGCACGGTTGTTGAGCCGGTAATCCGCCCAATAAGCAACAGGGTAGTCTTTAGTGCAAGGCTAGTAATCTTGCTAACAGGTACCGAGGAACCTCTATGATCGATCCCAGCCTCACATTACTCATCTATCAGCTCTGAGACCTTGCTCGGCTCCGCAGGAAAAGTATGAAAGTTGATTGGTTCCCCTCTCCTTGAGAGGCCAGTCAGAAAGTAAATATCCTCGGTGGTGGGCACCAAAGATTTCCCCTCTAGCATGAATGTCTCTGCATCAGGGTGCCAGTAATCAACCAAGGCATTCAGTAGCCTTGGTTGCGCGCACATAAACGGACATAAAAAGAATTTTAGCAAACCACACTGCATCAGCACGGCCACAACATTCAGATCTGCGGCCACTAACTCGTTGGAGGCCTCGTTCTCCCTTTCCCTCCACTGGACATACATCCTGCCAACACAACAAGGTAAAGGAGCGTCAATACATCTTGTCATTTGCTTTTCCAACATTAAGGGGGGTACACGCGGCCTGTCGAGGTGACAGTCGCGTGTACCCGCGGGCTGCCTCTGGACAGCTCGCGTGTACCTAGGGCCGACCTTTTTTAGGTCGACGCCCATCCAAAAAATCAACTAAATGCTAAGGTGGAAGTATTGAATAGCTAGATAAGGGAGTTTGTACTTACTTGGTCCAAGCAGAAGTCCATTTCGTCCACTGTAGCTCCCGGAATCACGATCTTTGGCAAAGGGGGTCTTTTGGCTCCAAAGTCAATTTCCAAATCAGCAATGGTGATGATGAGCTGCCAGCTTCTATTTATAGAATTTTTGGCCTCTTTTTGTCACTTTTTTGGCCCCCCTTATCAGTTTATTTATACCAAAAACCATTTAAAGTGATCCAGGAGTTATATGGGATGGATTTGATCAGGTATCGGGACATTTTTTTTTAGTTTCAAAAAAAATGTTGACGGTCCATAAAAAAAATTATTTTTTCAAAAATCAACTTGAGCATATAGGTTAGGATTCTACCCCAACTTTTGCATCTCGTTGCATTTTTTCTTATGATATACGATCGATCCCATCCGGTTGTGACACGGAACTGTCATATCTGTTATAGAAGTGTCGCGAATTGGTGGTAGAGCTTACCAAAACATGGATGCCCTAGGTAGGTCCTGGTTGCATTATGGTTCCATGCCGTTTCTAACAACACTGTAGGCTCGGGAGTCCGTATAGTCTTTCCTGAATATGAGTTTGAGCCTCATTTGCATGGGTCTTTTTCACTGTTTGTCTTACCCTCCGGATTCCCAAAACATAACGGGTCTCCTTTTAAGCCCTTTTCAGACCCTCTAAAAATGAAAAGATTGTCGAGCGATCTTGTGACATTTCACGCTCGTTAAACTGAAGTTTGAAGTCACGTCTGTCCGGCGGTAGTTTACCCCTTTTTCGGTCCGGACGGTCAATTGTATGAACAAAGGAATACTCTATTGAATTCCCATTCTTTAGAAGAGTATCCTCAGCTATAATTTTATTCATTTTTCGGGCCTGAGGGACTAAATTTACGAAAAAGAAACCCTCACGGAATCCATAGTTAAGCTCTTTTCAGACTCCCTAAAATTGAAAAGATCATCGAGTGACTTTATTCTTTCACACTCGTTAAATTGGTCCAGAAGAATATTCCTGACGGAGTCCATAGTTAAGCTTTTTTTAGACTCCTTAAAAGTGAAAAAATGGTCGAGTGATCTTGTCCTTGTCACACTCGTTAAAATGGTTTTGAATTGACGTCTAATCGGTGCTAGTTTAACCCTTTTTCGAACCGACTAGACTATTGTCGAAAAAGGTTAGAAACCACTACGCATGCATGCTACTTTTCTACTTGAGGGTTAGAAATTAAGCATAAATTAAACAAATCATAGATAACTCATGCATTGGGACGGGAAAAGTATTCTTTTATTATTTTCAAAATGAATCAACTTACAATCAAAGTCGAGACCGGCCACCGCTGCTTGATCCTGATCTTGGGCTCCTCCTCTTCTTTTGTCCTCCAACTATTTTGCGTTAATTCTCCTTAGGCTTGAGGAAAGGCCAAAGGGTTGGGACAATGAATTCGGCAAATGGGCAGAGTTTCTTCGCTATATTTTCCTCCTCCAAATGGTACCCCTGCCCCTTCTTTTATAGGCTAGAAGGAGCTAGGGTTTTGGATGAACTCTCGGCCATGCATGGCCGGGATTTTCAGTTAACTGGCCCATAGCTTTTTGTCTCGTCGGCAACTTTCCTATTTTTGTGTTTTGTTAGGTAAACGCGGGCTGTAGTAGGCCTGCCAGTGTTCACAGGCGTGCAGTAGTGGGTTAGGGCACGTATACCTTGACCCAAGAGGTTTTTCAGCAGATGTTTTGGCAATGAAGGGATATGAGTTGGCCTGATGCCAGGTAAGCATGTGTGGTGTAATTTAGGGTTATAACAGATGCCCCCTAATGTGTGAGGTCAGAAGAGTATCTGATGGCCGAAATACATTACCAATCTTTTACCAATCTGTATTGATATGCTGAATGAGTGAGCCCAAGAATCAGGAATCAGGAGGTGTCGTCTGCAAAATAACAAATGTCTCACCGAGGCGGGCATACCCATGCTCGGGAT
>ML778820.1:35532-47603 GCA_009831015.1 Picea engelmannii
AAAATATGCTGAAAAATGATATGGATGAAAGTGATAAGGGCAAAGAGATGAATCCAATGGAATAGGTCTCAAATAATGGTGAAAAAAATTCCAGACTTACACCTGCGGAGTTATACTTCGGTCTGAAGAATAATGCAGAGAGGAAATGCCCAAATGATTAACCAGAAAGAAATGTGTATTTACTTGGCAACTCGAACATAGTTGCACATAAATAGATCTTGTCTGTTTTAATTTGTTTATGTTTCGGTCCCCAAATGTTAGGTATCCAAGGGTTCTACAGACAAGGGTTTTCCATGTGCTATAGTTCTTTGATATACGTGCGGGGTCCAACAATAGTACTCGACCCAATATCTCAGGGCACTAATTAAGGAAGATAGACTGTACCCTTAGTCGTACTACCCGACTACCCAGGTACTAGAGAGTATCTTCTCGAGTGTTGTTCTCGGTGGCACTATAGCAGTCAGGCGACCAATCGGTTTATCTAAAGAGGGCTTCAGGAAATCTAGGTCGATCCATACACAAGTGGTGTCTGATGTGCTACCACTCGAAGGGGTACCAACAGGGGTTACAAGGGTGGCCAACAGATGTGCGCTTAAGAACCACTTGTATTTCTTGCGTGTATGAATCCCTCAACCGCAGGTTTATGCACGTAACAACAGATCTCTGTGGCTTAAAGATGCTAGAATACGTCTCTGGCCTGGAAAAAAAATTACCCACAATTTTTGCCAAGGAAAGTGCTCTGATACCACTTGTAATATACCAGATATAAAAAGTATGCAGAACAAAAATAAAATGCTAGAAATGGAAGAATAACAACAATATAACCAAAATAATCGCCACAATAACACTGAAATGATATAAGAATAACAATAGAAATAACACTTTGATTCTGAGAGCAATGTTCACGGGCCTCTTCGAGGGGGCAACCTCCAGCCGAGCAGAGCTCTATTACAATAATCTCCAAGCTAGAGTTCTCATACCCTTGACTCCTATTTATACTAAATATGTCTATCAAAAGAAGCATCTAGAGGAAGATCCTTCTAGAAGTAGAAGCTTCTATTAGGTCTTCTTACATTCGACTTATTCTATTTTATTGCAAGGCCTTATTAATATTGACCTTTATTACATCCGAATATATTTTTCTACCTATGTGCGGGTTAGGAGCCTAACATTATAACAATTGATCATCAGCAAATGACCATCCATGCTCTTTAAATAGAGATCATGGACCAATTGGGTGTTAATCCACATATCAATGTAGCCATTAATATCGAGGAGAATATGAGTCGTCAGATCACTCTATGTCGGGAACATATCACGATCATTGGATTACAAATGCATACTAAACAAACACACTAAGAAACACACTTTAACCTAATAACACATTAGACAAAATCGATCTTAACTAACTCCTAAGTGTCTAAATATCCTAACATCCCCTCTTAAGGACAAATTGGGATAGGATTGAAGGATTTACAAAGGTGACACAATAGGATAAGGAAGGAGGTATGAGAGCCTACCCCCCCTTAATGACGACTTCCTGAACTCCTAACATAGATCGAAGTTTTCAGAACTTCACTTTTGTAAGAGACTTTGTGAAAATATTTACAACTTGATCTTTTGTAGGGAAAAAGAGCACTTCAATGACTTAGTCTTGAATGAGCTTTCTCATGAAGTGCATGTGTAGATAGATGTGTTTGTTGCACTCATGTTGAAATATATCTTTGGAAAGCTTGATGGCACTTTGATTGTCACACCAAAGGATTGTTGGATGTTGTTACTGGAATCCAAACTCTAAGAGGATATGTCGAGGCCACAGGGTTTCTTGAATTGAATTAATCGTTGTTTGGTACGCTGCTTCTGTTGAAGAAATAGAAATATCATGTTGTTTCTTACAAGCCCAAGTGACAGGTCCTGAACCAAGGTAGAAAACATAACCTGCAGTATAATTATGATCATCAGGACCATTGTCCCAATCTGATCAGTGAAACCAACCAACAAGGGAGTCCCCCATGAACTGTAATCTATCCCAAATTGAATTGTACCCCGGACATACCAAAGTATAATTTTAATTGTTTTCCAATGAATTTTAGGGTTTGTTTGCATATACCGGGAAACAATACCAACAACAAAGGAAATATCAAGATGGGTATGAGTCAAATATAGGAGGCTACCAACTAACTGACGATACAAGGTAGCATCAGTTACTTTGAGAGAAGTACAAGTGGAAACAAGTTTGACTTCGGACTGGAAGGGAGAAGGGGATGGTTTAGAATAATCCATGTGAAAGCAGCAAATAAGGTCACAAGCATACTTAGGCTAGGAAAGAAAGATTCTTCCTTGGTTTGCAATACTTGGAGGCCAGGAAAATAATGAAAAAATCTTAGGTTTGTCATTTCAAATTTGTTTTAAGGTTATATTTCACATAAGTAAAAATTTTAGGGTCACTACCATTGAGGATAAGGTCATTAACATAAAGAACAAGTATTATGACATGGATCCATAGTTTCTTGGTATAAACATTAGGATCAACATGGAATCTAGAAAATCTAGTGTCAAGAAGAAAGTTATCCATTTTTGCATACCAAGCTCGAGGAGCTTTCTTAAGACCAAGAGATTTCTTAATGTGACAAATAAGGTTGGAGTCATTCTAGACATAGCCAGGAAGTTGTTCCATGTAGATTTATTCTTGAAAATCCCCATGCAAGAAAGAGGATTTAACATCCATCCAATGGACCTCCCATTTATGTGAGGCAGCAAGGGCTAGAACAAAGCGGATGGAATTCATTTTGGAAATAGGGGAAAAGGTTTCATTATAGTCAATGCATTCAACTTGAGAGAACCCTTTGGAAACTAACTAGGCATTGTGTCTTTCAACACTTCCATCTGATGCATACTTGGTTTTGTACACCCATTTACATCTAACAAGTTTTATTTCTTTCGAAAGAGGTACAAGATCCCAAGTATCGTTCACCATTTAAGAGAGATACTCTTCATTCAATATTGTGTCACAATATTAATAACCTAAAGATTCTGCAAATGTTTTTGGATCATGAGTATCTGAAACTTGAGCCAAAAGAGAAGAGGCTCATTGGAGTTGTGAACGATTCTGATGTTGATTTGAAGGATCACCGATGAGATCACTAGTTGTTTCTCTAGTTGAACAAACCCATATGGGAAGCGATGGTATTGGTGCAGGTTTGTGTTCAATGGTCTCATTTGGAGGAAGGTGAGCAGGAAGAGGTGGATTTTCATCCTCATTATCATCATGTGAAGAAGAAAAAAACAAAATAGGAATAAAAGATGGCTCACGGACTGTAGATGGCACAAACATCGAATTAGGCTCACGGGCCAATAGATTTTCATCAAATTTAACATCTATTCTAATAATAATTTCATTAGAATGAATTTGAAGAAGTATGTAACCTTTGACATCTTCGGAATAACTAACAAAAATACACTTCTCACTTTTAGGCTATAAAGGTTTCTTTTTCTCATCGAGAATGTGAGCCCATGCTACACTACCAAACACACCGAAGTGGCTTACATCTAGCTTAATTTTATTCCATTCTTCTTTCGGTGTTATATTTTTTAGAGCCTTTGTGGGAGTGTGATTTACTATGTTATTTTCATAGTTAATGGCTTTCGATCAATAATGAAGACTTAATCCTTTAGATTGGATCACACAATTAGCTATTTCTTTTAATGTGTGATTATTTCTCTCAACAACACCATTTTGTTGTGGTGTATATGGAATAGTTTGTTGCATATGAATGCCCTATGTAGTGCAGTAACTTGCAAATTTGTTGTTCACATATTTTCCTACATTATCTATTCTTAACCTTTGAAGTTGATGTCCAGATTGTTTTTCTACAAGGGTCTTGTAGGCCAAAAACTTGTCAAAAAATTCACTCTTAAGTTTTAGGAAGTAAACCCAAGTATGTCTGGAGAAATTATCAGTGAAAGTTAAGAAATACTTGTACCTATAGAAATAAGGAGAAGAAAGTGGACCACACAAATAAAGTTGCAAAGGAGTTGAGGCATGCCAAGAGGCATGTTTGTAAAAACTATCCCGATGATGTTTTTCGAGAACATAATTGGCATAAACACCATCTCTAAAAAAACAATAGGAACACCGATACCATGTGTTGATTACATAGTTGTTGCAATGAGTGATAGTTTCGATGACCAAACTACTCATGCCAAAGTTTGCTCAAGTCGTCACTATGAGAAAAAACAATTGAGGAAAATATGATAACCCAAAGTTGTCAAACTTGTACAACCTGGTAATATCATCATCAATTCCAATTGCAAGGACATTCTTAGGATATTTTAAATCCTTGATTACAATTTGGTGAGGTGAAAAATCTATGATTTTGACTTCACCTGAATGAGTGATCTGATACATTGATATAAGGTTGCAGGAAAGAATTGGAACACATAATACATCATTGAAATTACAATTATCTACCTAAATTGTTATAGATCCTATAGCACTAAGAGATCTATCATCACCAACAAATATTTTATCGGTGTTATATTCATTAAGAGAAGAAAATATGGCTTTATCCTTATTCATATGATAAGATGCTCCAGAATCAATAAGCCACTCATCAGAAGAAGAAGTAGAAGTTGCATTGACGGAACCAGAAGCAAAAAGTGCATGTCCATGAGAAGAAGAAGAAGAATCAATATTGATGTTGTGCTTCTTCATCGTTGCTTCTAAGGCTTCCATCTTTTTAAAACAGTTGGACTCCCCATGACCATCTTTCCCACAAAAGTTGCAATGTATGTTAGTCTTCTTATTTTTGGATTTTTCTCCTTTGTCACCATTAGGAGAAGAAGTTGGTATAGAGGGTTTAGGACCCTTGTTTTGTTTGTTTTTGTGGCGAGGATGTTGCTTCTTGGGATTCTTAGATTTATCTTTTTGTTGGGCCACTAAGGCTTTGTTGGATGTACCTACAATGTTGATCAATCCAAGTTGCACAAGCCTATCTTGCTCTCAAATAAAAGCATCAAAAAATATTCAAGAGACGGATTTTGGTAAGCACTCCCTAGAGCTTCTCTGGTTGCATAAAAGGTAGATACAAACACAGAATATGCACTACCAATATTAGAAAGAAAAATATATATGCATCGATCTTCCTTCAGTTCTATTTTGCAGTCTATACATAAAAGTAAGTGTTTTGAACTTAGATAAATAATCTTCAATGCAAGAAAAATCATTGGGACTTGAAGTCATTCATTGATTTTCCAACTGGTGGCCTCAAATAATATTGTGTTTATCAAACACAGCTTCACATTTTTCCCAAGATTTATTTGGGCCATCAATTCCTTGAAGGTGAAACCTTAAATCAGGAGAGATGGACATTATGATTAGTCCATGTGTTTTGTCACTCTTATTATCCCATTTGACTTTCTTTTCATCATCGGTGGGTTCTAGTTCTTTTTCGAAGGTAATCTGGTTTAATCGTTTACTTCTTAATACATATTCCATATGGTATTTCCATGAGAAGTAGTTGGTATTGGTAAGAAAAATATTACTATGAGAAGCCATATTAAATATGCATAGAATATGGATTTAAAATCTGAAATTGGTGTGGATGGAAAGTTCTCGAAAAAATAGGTTGTTCCAAAAAAACGGCATTGAAAACAATTTCAGATCTGAAAAATATGTCATTTTGAGAAAAAAGGCATAAAAGGCAACCAAAGAGCCACATAACAAGTAGAAGTTGGTCCACGTGGTGATGCCCCTCCTTCACCAACTTTCTTATAACCTCACTTTTACAAATAAGTTGCTTATGAAGTGACCCAATTTTATAGAACAAGAGAAAATCGTTTTTACAATGAAGTCACTTTATAAATGAAAGTTGCATGCAAAACAAATAACTTAAAATAAAACATTAAATTTATTTAATAGTGATTCACTTTTATAATTAAGTAAAATGCACTTTACAATGAATTCATGAACTTAAAAAAAATTAACAAAAAAGAGACTTGAACTCAAGACCTCTTACTTAATAAAGCAACTTGTAACCAAGTGATCTAGTGCAAAACACATTATAATCTTAAGAAAGAGGATTGGTGTTGTTGTGTTGGTGGTGGTGGTGATGGAAGACATCCTTGGAGTTCGTGCTAAAAAAGAACCTATTTTCATGTGTTCGCACCTAAAAAAAATTGCTTCTCGACGGCAACAAGGGTGAGATCTTGATTAGCTTACCCGAAAAATGCAAGTTTTCTCTTTGTTATTGATTTACCAAGATCGCACAGAGGGCATGGAAAAGAGCATACACAAACAAGAAAACTCCTTCCGCTATGTTTCTGATTTGTCGAAATCACACAGAGAACGAGGAAAAGGGCATACGCATATCAAAAAGAGTAGCAACCCAGAAATAAAAAACAAAAAACCGAAATAAAACCAAAATATTATCTCTGTCAAAATTTAAAAGGGTGTATTCAAGCTTTATACCTCTAGATCTTACTGAAATGATTGTATCTTAGGAAAACATAAACCTTTTCGAGTGAAACGAAAAGAATCTCTCACTGAAAGAAGTTCTTCGGACGCAATGGAATAGTCCTTTAGGCCGAAAAATGTATAGAAATAGCATAAACCAGAGATGCGGCAACACGGCTTCAAGATCTCGATCTACAACGGGAGTGGGTCTTCAAATGCGCTATGATACCATGTTCGACAACACTAGTATTTCAACAGAGAAAGAACACCTTCAGTAACCATTCACACAACCAAATCAAAGATCAACACATCGATGTTTTTATGTGGTAAAAACCCTCTGGGGAAATATCCACAGCCCCAACCAACGCAACCACTTGAGGCAATTTATAAACGCAAAAGAAAATATATTATAGAGAGTTTCTCACAATCAATAATTGGAAAATGACCCTCCATGCTCTTTAAATAGAGATTGTGGACCAATCAGGTGTTAAGCCACAAATCAATGTAGTCATTAAGAGTGAGGAGAATATGAGCCGTCGGATCACTCTAAGTCGAGAACATATCGTGATCGTCGAATTACAAATGCATAATAACGCATACTAAAGAAACACACTTTAACCTAGAAACACATTAGATCAAGTTGATCTTAACTAACTCCTAAGTGTTTAAATATCCTAACATAAGCCTTAGAATCTAACATACAATTATCCAAAACAGAGGTTATCCACTACCAAGGTGATAAAGAAAGGTGCATTCCCTCCATTATTTCTATCACCATTCATGGTTCGCAATGCAACAAGAGGGTCCTTAGGTTCATTCTCAACACTTAATAATTTTCTTACCTTATCCATTTGTGAGGGGATCTTGAACAATTCAGTAAGAGGAATGGGAATAGTGACTTTTGCTAAAATATTCATCACATCAACATTAAATTGCACATCATTATTCTTATGTGATGATGATGGAGTAGTAGGATTGGTATCCAAAGTTAAAGGGTGTCTAGTCGACTCCTTGCATGTGGTTTGAAGTCATTATTTATAAAGCTTCAAGTGCTTCTAGTGTATTGAAAGTATTTCTCTTTCTTGAGCTTATTCTTAGACTCTTCATCCATGGAATTCAACATTTCCATCCTAGCTATGCTAGTGGCATCACGATTATTTTGCTTAATTAGTTCAAGTTGTTCACTAGTGATAATATAGGTTTCCCCAGGCATGGTATAGATAGGATCCACCTCTCCAACCAAATTCATATGTTCATAACTATTAGGACCTTCATTTTTTTTCATATCCTTGGTTCAAAGGGGAATCCCATTCTTTGTGTGCTTCATTGCAAGGAAAACACCAAGGGATTCCTTCTTGGTTAACCATATCATAAGGGGCAAGGGTGTTAGAGACTTTTTTCTTAGGAGGAGGTCTATTTCTATTCCACCCTTGATTTCCTCAAGGTCGATGATTGTTATTGTATTGAGGTCTAGGAGGAAAGTTTTGTGGTTGAGCCCTTTGGGCCTTTCCAAGATAGTTATCCTATTTAGGAGAGAAGCTTGAGATTGCATGATTTCGGTTCTCATTTGCTCAAACCTTTGATTTAGAGCCATCATAGAATCTTGAGAAGGATTAGCATTATTTATTTCCCTAGGTTTGGTCTCAACATTAGCACGAGGCACATTAAAGGATTCTACCTTGGAAGCCAACATGTTTTCTTCAATTTTACCAACACATTCTTGAGCTTCCTCAAGAGTCTTTGAGAACTTGTCTCTTAACATGAAACCAAATTTCCCATCAAAAGCATTGGTATATTGTAAAAGAATGGCACCAGCTATTGGCTTAAGATCATCAGGGATTTGTTCTACTAGTTTTCCAAACCTTTGATCAAATTGCCTTATAGTTTTGTTATCCTTCTTTTTAATCTCATGGAATTGGATTAGCATTAATCTACCATATTTTCTTATCACCCATATTTTCATAAAGGCGTCATGGAAGGCTTGTCAAGACTTCATACTCTTTTCAGGAAGGATATTATACCATGATCTTGCATTTTCTTCCAAAGATATAGAAAAGATTTGCATAACTAATCCTCATGTTCATTTGGAACAAGATGATGTTCAAAAGCAACACAAAATGAAGACAAATGTTCTTCAATAGTAATGATGTTTTTTCCAAAACACTTAGGTAACCACTTATCAAATCTATCATGCATATTATGGGGGTAACCTTAAATTCTGGACATGTCTAGGGCCTTGTAGGCATTGGTAACCCATGGTTGCAAAGCCATTGGAGATACTCTTGGAGGATTAGTGAAAAGAGTTCTCGTCATGGGAGAATATGGAGGAACTCTTCTTTTATAGGCCTTTGGAGGATCAGTGTATCTACGGAAAGGTCTTTGATTGGAACTTCCATCTCTTGGGTTCCCTTGTTGTGGAGTCGCTATATGAGCACACTAGGTCAAGATTTGGTGTACACTCATCAAAAAGGTTGAATCATGGACTTCGTATTTCCAAGGAGAAGGACTCGATTCTTCCTGGAAACAGCACCAAAATGTTATCACACAATCTTGCATCCTAGTGCAAAGCCTTCACAAGGTACAAAATGAGTGGAACATTAGAAGTGTTACCATTGTTACCTAAGCAACAACTTCCTTCATTTTAGTGAAGGATAAATCTAACACAAGGGAGGATTCCTTAGTAGCTTCAAGGACTCCTAAGGCAAGACATCATCAAGTCTAAGGCATCCTATGTAGCTACCCAATTTTACCACCAACTAGGTATACTTAACAAGTTATAGATTAAGTGGTTATTGAAGGTGAATTACATATTTGGGTTTGTTGTGCTTTAAGGGAAAGTTAAGGGGATATATCAAGTTATTATTCAATGTAAAAGAATCCCCAAACACTACAAATATGAAAATACCAATGGCTATAACAAAAATGAGAAATTATAGCACTAAACAAGTTATAACATCAATATACTTTAGCCCTTTAAACAAGATGCAAACTAATAGAAAATAGGGCTAAAACAATGGATAAATTTAGGGTTTGTTTCACTTGTAAAATCTGAAATTTAATATGCATATAACAACGAATCATTGTAAGGCGTCTAACCCTAAATATGCAACAGCATGAAGAAGTAACAAGGCTAATTTATGCAATAAATGTGATTTTTTGGTTAAATAAATGCAGAAAACCAAGACGTTTAGGGTGTTAGATGGTTGGAAACTTATGTAAGCTATCAAAAAACCCTAAATTTACCCTAAAACATAAAATAAAAGGTGAAATTTAGAATCGGGATTGACTAGATCAAAGTATACTAGTGCTACTATTTTTGGGGAGCATATGGAGTCAACCAAGGACTCTCTTGAGAGGATGTAAGTAGATCGAGGGTGATATCTAGGGTTGTCCACTAAAAACCCTAGAAGATCTACCTAGTGCCTTACAAACTTCAAGATGGTTCAAAGAAAGATACTCCACTAGTAATCTTCCAAGGGTTTTGAAAAAGGGACTTTTTTAAGAAAGAAACCAAAAGAGTGCACCACCACCACTAGAGAAGTACAACAACACTTAAAATCATCCATAAACAAAATCCAAGAAGATTAGGTGAGACCACTTACTCAAAAAATTGTTTCATCCATAAAGCCCTAGCCAAGAGCATCCATGAAAGTTGAAAAGCAATCCACAAGACATATCCTCAAGAACTCGCTCTAGTTATCCATTCACAGAAAATATAGAAGAAGAAAAGTAGGCAAGTAATTGTTCTCCACACTTTCTAGCAATGATTTACAAATGAGAAGTGCTTCTCTATTCACATGAGATATTTAGCACCCTTCTAATTAAAATATCAATATTTTCCTAGCTTAATCCCTAAGAAAATATAATAATGTCTTTATCTATCTACAAACCCTAGAGATAAGTTCATAATACATTAAGAAATATATGATACAAGAGTGGATAGATCAACAAGACCCCCAACAATGCTCCCAAAATAAAGTAAAGTGCTCAAAATGCTAAGATATCCACCGTAAATGCATCCTCAAGCTCAATGTGTGGCACGTGTGGTCTCCCAAGGTGGAAAACTCACTCAAAAAGGTGTGAAGAGGCATGTGTAGGGCCTCCAAAGAGAAACGTTCTCTCCAAAGGTTGAAACATTTCAACTTCCAAGTGTAAAGTCACCTCCGAAAGTTCCAACATCCCCTCAAAAAGGTACAACGTTCTCTCACAAGGTGCTAAGCCATCTCAAAAGTGTGACGTCCTAAAGGAAAGCCCAATGTCCTCCATAAAGTGTAGGACAACCTCCATCAAGTGTGTAAAATGGCCTCCTCCACATCCTCCAAAATACCAAGGATCATATCCATGTGATCTCCATGCAAAGTACATCGTCCAAGGAGGGGCTCAAGTGATCCAATGTGACCATCAACTAGGGGGCATGTACACAAGTCCAATACAACATAAGAAGTGAGTCATGTCAAATGAAAATTCCATTAGATAGATCACATTAAGCATCATCTTTGAACTTCGCAATAACTCATAGAATTCATACAAGTTGTCAAGTTTAGGTATGGGAGGGTTATCATTAGCCCCTATTACATGTACCAGTACCCAAGAGAAGAAGTATTTCCCAAGAAACCCGTCAAGGAGTATGTGTGGTGATAGAAGGTATGAAATGGGGTTTAACTTCATGAGTGGCATGCGTAGCCATGTGAGCTTAAGTAAGATAGTCATCCACGTGAACACCTTTGTAATGAGGGAGTGTTTATGCAATGAGTTGTCATTTCCTCGGCACCATGTCTTTCCAAACCCCTTTTTTTTTTTTTCTTTATTCATTTGACCTTTTTGGGATTTTGAATTTCATTTAGTCCTTTTTTAGATATGCATTCATTGCATAGGACTTGGGGTGATAACCTCATAGCGAGGGGGAATTGTTCATGCTTTATTTTTCTTTGTTTTGTTTTTTTATCATTTCCCTTTTTTATTTTCTTTACATTTTGATCTTATCACTTTTCTCTTTTCCTTGTGTGTGTGTGTAGCTGCAACAAACTTGAGCATTCAAGATCCTTCTCATGGGATTATGAAGCCTGAACCTATATGTGTGACATATGACCACCAACTCAAAATTGAGGACAACAGAAATTGGGAAATATGGAGAATGTTTTGTATGGATTGGGAAATGAACACGCTACCCCTATCAAAACCTCCCAATAGTACAACTCTATCAAAGAGTGAAAAAACACTTATCAAGGAGGGGATGATGACTAGAAAGGTGAAACAAGGAAAAAGGCACAAATTTAGAGCATCGTGATCCATTATCCGACTCAATCAATTGATCACTACTTTCATGATAAGTACATAACGCATTAAAACTTAATATGAAGTTTTGAAATAATTTACCTTGTGTATTTCAAGCACTGTAGTCATAAAGTGAGAGTGAGTTGAGCAACATGTGGGAATCATCATCAATCATCTATCTATGGAGAACCATGGATGGAATTTGTGGAAATACTATATGTGATGGGGATCATAGGAGAAAAATTATCCTCTAGTTACCCCTAGATGTGAAGAGTTAAAATGCAGCGGAAGTTTTGTTGATTGTATCAAGGCAGTAGTGGCATTTGTGTTGATATTATGGTAG
>ML778820.1:65406-76717 GCA_009831015.1 Picea engelmannii
CATTTGTCCTCATGGGACACCAGCAGCACACTTCAGTGGCTCCTTCATCACCACCAGAGCACCAGAGAACCCCTTTGCCTAGTTGTGGAACTGTGTTGGCATTGGTACTATGGTATCTATGGCTCGCATTCAGCATTGAGGGCAGAAGGTCCAATCTTCATGGCCTCCTATCCATCTTCAGGGAGGATATTGTGCATAGGGCCAACCCTATGTTGAGATGCATATCCATTTACCTTCTCACTTCTTTTCCACTATAGTTGACCATGCTTTCGAGTTGGATATGCACCAACCAACTCTCACTTGTATTTGAGCTGGGTATTTAAAAACCCGCTCTTATCTTATATTCAAGCTTCCTTCTAAGCTTCACTCTCTCAAGAGCACCTGTGTTGGGTATTATCTATAAACCCACACAGCTAATGTATTTGAGCATACTTGGTTGTATTCAAGCTCTTTTGGATGTATGAAGTTGGATCTTCTCTCTCTCACTTCAACTACAACTGATCTTATTTGAGGTGGGTACTCCTATCTTCTCTCTATTACAGGATGTTTCTTCTGACACCTCTTCAAATGGACAATGCAGTAACACTCTCCCAGTAGACGCCCAATATGGAAGGGATATATCTTACCCACCTCCTTCATTAAATGAATAGGTCAATAATAGTGGTTTCCAGGAAATGAGTCAATCGATCGCTGCATTCACCATTCCTATATACAGCTTGTCTCTTCTAACACCTCTTCAAATGGACAGTTCAGTGGTACCACTCTCCTAGTAGATGAGCAGTATGGCAGGGATATGTCTTCCCACCCTCCTCCATTGGATGAGCAGGTCAGCGACAGTTTTTTCCAATGATGAGCAGATCAGTGGCTGCATTCTTGATTTCTATAAAGGTTGTTTCTTCTAGTACTCCTTCACCAAATGCGCAGTTCAATAGTACCACTCTCCCAGCAGGTGCATAGTATAGTAGGGGTCTGTCTTCCCACCCTCCTCCATTGGCTGAGGAGGTTGGTGAAAGTTTTTTACAGCAGATGAGTAGTTTGGTGGCAGCATTTTTTCAGCTTTAAAGGGTCCACTTTTATATTGAGTTGGGGCATCACAAACGCACTCTCTTCTAGCTACAGATGACTCTACTTTGAGTTGGGTATGCCCACTCCTTCATTTGTATCTCATAATCTCTCTCATGACCCCTCGTTTAGCTTAAGAGGGGATGTTGAGAGTATGGATAATTTTCACTTAAGGCCATGTGCCGACCAACTACTTGGTGTATTGAGGGCTTTAATGAGCCTAATATGGGTAAGTTACTCACTTTATCATTTATTACTAGGTCGGCCTAGTCACCTTCTTGGGGCTAGCACCCCAACCTTAGAAGGATGTGTATAAAGGCACATATACTCCTCATTTGTAAAACACATTCCTTCATTATTTTGATGAAGTGTGATAAACACCAAAGGGCACTTCTCTCTCTCTCTCTCTCTCTCTCTCTCTCTCTCTCTCTCTCTCATGTTATTTCACTACACAGTATTGCTGCTTTGTTAAATGTTGTGATAAATCTGAATGGCTTCTACATGATTGGATTAGCGTTTGATTAAGAGATCACTGTAGATCTTCTGCCTTTGTGTTCTCAACAAGTATGTCCACTCCTTCATTTGTATCTCGTAATCTTTCTCCATGACCCCTTGTCCAACTTAAGGAGGGTGTTGAGAGTATGAGTAATCTTCACTTACGGCAACAACACGACCCACTACTTGGTATACTGAGGGATTTTATGAGCCTACATTTGGGTAAGTTGCCCGCTTTATCATTTATGACAAGGTCAGCATAGTCACCTTCACAGGGCTATTGCCCCAACCCAAGAAGGATATGTATAAATACAAATACACTCCTCATTTATAAAATGAATTCATTCATTATTATGATCAAGTGTGATAAACACTGTTTAAGGCACTTTTCTATTTCGCTCTCTCTCACTGTTATGCTATTTCGCTACAATTAGAGTATTGATGTTTTATTAAATGCTGTCACCTATGATAAATCTGGAGGGTTTCTACATGATTGAATCAGGATTTGATGAAGAGATCACCGTGGATCTTCTATATTTGTGTTCTCAACATTTATGGCCAGATCATCTCCATTATTTGTATTTATCGATTGTCACAACAGTATTGCTGCTTTGTTAAATGTTGTGATAAATCTGAATGGCTTCTACATGATTGAATTAGCGTTTGATTAAGAGATCACTGTAGATCTTCTGCGTTTGTGTTCTCAACAAGTATGTCCACTCCTTCATTTGTATCTCGTAATCTTTCTCCATGACCCCTTGTCCAACTTAAGGGGGGTGTTTAGAGTATGAGTAATCTTCACTTACGGCAACAACACGACCCACTACTTGGTATGATCAAGTGTGATAAACACCTAAAGGCACTTTTCTATTTTGCTCTCTCTCACTGTTGTGCTATTTCGCTACAATTAGAGTATTGATGTTTTATTAAACGCTGTCACCTGTGATAAATCTGGAGGGTTTCTACATGATTGAATCAGGGTTTGATGAAGAGATCACCGTGGATCTTCTATATTTGTGTTCTCAACATTTATAGCCAGATCATTTCCATTATTTGTATTCATCGATTGTCACAACAGCCAGTGTTGATGTGTCAAATGTAATTTCCTCTATTTTATACACATGTCCAATTTCTGTGATAGGGATGCCTTCATGGTTCAAAAGTTCCATCGATACAAAATCTGTGCTTCAGCATTGACTTATTGATACTATACTACATCTTTGCTACCAATAGTTTTGGTCACCAATGGTGATACGTGGGAATGATATAACTAACAAGATCCAGATAAAATTTCCATGTTAGTTCTGGATTGCCTAGCTTGGCTATCAAATTTTGAGGAAAATGGAGTGGCATATTCTTTCATGCCTAAATTTGAATATTACTTTGCTATCTTCAATCCCAGCCTCATAAATCATAGCTTTTCTAGTTTCATATGGATCATCCTGTCTCCTTACACATGACAAATTGAAACTTTTCCCTGCTCAATGCCTTTACCATGGCATGCTCATAAAGATATTTGGATTGGACAGGGATGATCACATGTTCAAATCTTGTTGGATACCAATCTATTATTTTGAACTTTGGTTGATCGGCCTAAGCCTCTTTGGCTAAGGCATACCATTATATTTGCCGATTATTATAATTTATAACCACAAAGGAGCATTGGTAAATACCTATGTTACCAGATCCGTGGGGCCAGGGGGCTGGATCCACGGATCCCCGTATCAGATATGGGTTCGGATCCAGATCCGCTAGGATTCACCTAGGATCCACTCTATGGCAGCATTCCAGGTTAACAGAGACAGGATGATCCTCATCCCCACCGTTTAAAAGGGCCTTTTTCAACCATGGGGGAATCCTTACCTTAAAGGCCTTTCTAATTTCCTGATATTAACGATTTCCGGCCAACCTGATATTAACGATTTCTGTCTATTGAATTATACACTATAGAGGGCTCGACCAATGGTCGATCTCCTTCGGACCCTCGACCCTTCTATCAATCAATTCAATTCGGTCGAACTTGACGGCAAGGAGTTGACAGCAAGGAGATAGCATTTCGGTACTCACTCGACGGATCCCTCCCTCGACCGGTAGCGGAAGCATGATTGTTATTACATATATAATGTGAATCGATCGCATCATTTGTAGTGACTTGTAACTCGGGGATTGACACGAATTACCTGACGAAGAGAGCAGGGTTATGACGAAGAGCGCGGGGTTGGGGGTTACCAGTTTTTCACGATTTACAAGCTACAATGTTCTATTAAGACAAAGAAAAGTTATGTTATAAATTATAATTATAACATTTATAAAATTTAATTATAAGTTATATATTACAGCAAAGTAGCCCTATCAGTTATATACAAGTTATTTAATTATAAGTTATATATATAAGTTAATTACCTTTAATTATACGTTATATATTATAATTTTTATATTAGTTTTTTTATTTTTATAAATATTGAAGTTAGTTACCTTTAATTATAAGTTATATATTGTAAATTTAATTTTTAAAATTCATAAAAAATATACTTATATTGATTGTACTTGGCGTTTCCCAGCCATATCCAGATCCTGGCTTTTCAAAAAATTGGCAGATCCGTATCCGCAACCAGATCCGAATCCTGGTAACTACAAGAAAAAGGTAAATACTAAATAGACATTGCTTGCAAGAAAAAGGTTACAGGTTCAAATACACTTGGTTGTTCTTTTACACTCATTTTTGCCAAAGAAACATATTTGTGGCCAATGATAATCAATGCTAAAATGGAAAAAGGGCTTGTCTTCTGTGAAGGGTGCTTAAAACAGGGCTATTGGACGTTTTCTTCTTTCTAGTATAACTTGCACACAGAGTTGGTTTTTAGAAAACTTGTTTTTCAAACTGCTTAGAATTTCACATAGAATCTATTGGTGTTGTTGGTTTCTGGTGATTTTTCCTTTACTGGAAGAAATTCTTGCCAAAAGTTCTTATGGCTAGTAAAGAGCAAATTCTGTCTTTTTTTATCATATTGATGAATCGAAGAATGACAATGCCTCCTTAAAAAATGAAGATGATGAACTAAAAGCTGTCAATGTTTCTTTGATAAATACAGATGAGGAAACAAAAAATGCCAATGCCTCTTTCACAAATGAAATTTATGCAATGACAGATACTGATGTTTCCTTGAAGAATGATATCTCAAATTTGATGGTCGAAATAGAACTATTGCAGGATCAAAATCAAAACCTAGTAACTAAATCCCAAGTAGCAACAGAGATGTATGCCATCTTGAATCAGATGATAGAAAAACTATATGCTCAAATTGTAAAATTGAAATGAAGCCCCTACTACTTGTGATGTAGAAACTATGACTGAAACTCCTAAAACTCATGATGCTATAGTTGTGATCTAGGTGGATATTTGTGGCCACCCACCTCTTCCAGCCGGCTCACATTAGCTTTCATATTGGCAGTTACAGTTTTTATCTTGGCAGTTTTTTTCTAACTTTTCGGGTTCTAAACTTCTGAGGCCGTTTTGAGGGCCTAAACAGCGTTTTTTGGGCCCACCACAGTCAAGCTATAGACAGAATCAGAGTGTGACAGCATAATGTGTAGTCCTCAGATAGACCTTTTCAACGGGCTATCATGCACCTAAAACGGAGATCATATGCAAAAGTTACGACCCCGGGAAGTTGAGGTACCGACTTACCCCATCATAGCCCACATGACTTTTGGCGCTTCATCTCCTAGGGTTAGGTTTTTGTATGTCTAGGGTTTTTTGTTTACTTCTGGATGCTAAAAAGGCTTAGAGGCCTCATTGTAATGTGCACAGACAAATGTGCATAGCCGCCACATCTCTTCTCAGAGATTAACTACCACCATTCGAGCAAGATTGTTTTCATTCTGCATTTTACAGTTTCAGCAGATTTCTTATTTAATAGAAGTTAAGTTCCACTGTATCTCTATTATTGCTCTTGGTATATCTGTGTTAATGTTATAGATCCGTGTTTCATTTTGTTCCGCTCATAAATCTGGATCAGTGGTATCAGAGCGGTTTGCTCTTCATTTGTTTCTCTGTACATGTCCCCAATGAGGTCAGGGTATAAGCAGTTGGGACTCGAACCAGTTGAGCCTTTGCAAGATCGACCTCGCCGAACCCAGCAGCCACCCATAGGGGAAGAAAAATGTAATGTCCCTTTCTAAATAGGAGCTCCAGAAAGGAGGCTTAATGGTCTAAACCGCCCCGTTAGACTATAGCCAAGGCCAAAGAGGGGTAAAACAGGGTTACTAGAGGTCACTCCAGTCGCAGGTGTTATATTCGAAAAGTGACATTGAGTTAAAAAGGGTTAAAAACGCTTTTAAGTCATTATGAGCTAAAAATAGAAGTCAACAGTGAATTAGGGTTTCAGCAATGATTTAGGGTTTTGGAAGTCAATAGTGAATTAGGGTTTCAGCATGATTTAGGGTTTTGGATAGCTATAAAGGAAGGCTCAGCGACCTAATTCATCATTATGCAGATTATGACTTGTCATTGAGGAGAAGAGGCGCATCTCAGGAGAGATAGTTCAGTGGATTCCAGGAGGAAGACACCAGTTGGTTGATTTCGGTGTTGAGAGACACACCCTAGTCACCGGGAAGATCATTCAGGTCTTCCATCATTCTTCAACGGCAGTTACACAGTGTTCAGCAACAAGGGCGCATTCATCCAGAGTGAGGGCGCAGCTTCTGAGAGGGTTTTTAGTCGACTTATCCCATCCAGGAAGAATTCTGAGATTGCCCTCCGACCCATTTGAGAGGAGGGCAAGGCGCATCTTTTGCCTAGTTCCTCATCAGATTCCGACGGAGGAATCAACTGGGACGCATTTTCCATACTTGGACATGCGGCACTTTTGGCGGAAACATTTGGGGTTCCAGAGTGAGCATCAGACCAGATTCAGGGAAACCCTTCCGACCCATTTCCCAATAGACCAAGGCAGTTGTTTTGAGACATATCTCGTCCGATTCCAACAGTGGAATCACTAGGACGCATTTTGCCAGAAGAAGAGGGGCGCATTCCCCCAGGGGTATCCATCTGGGGTCCAGATTCATTAGCAGAGGAGTCTGACAGATACCAGTACTGAGGACTAGAGCAGGGCGCATCATTTGGGACAGTTTCCAGACCATTCCGAGAAGTATAGCTCCTAGGACGAACTTTCCAAACTTCCAGCAGTTACCGTCAGAGCTGCCATAGTCCCAGCGCATCCATTGATTCCGCAGTGCTCCCATATTCCGGGTATTATCTTTTAGTTACTTATTTGTATTCCAGCTAAGATCCTTTGTCTGTTGATCTAGTCGAGTATTGTCAGTTTATTCAGCCACATTCGGCCATTTTGTAATCCACAGAGATATCATAATACAAACTTTGCACTCCTTTATCGCATTTATTATTTGTATGATCATTTATATGTTGTAAACCATTGATCCTACACACACATTAGCAGCGTTTCCTAGACTAGCCAAGTCAGGAACATTACAAAAAGAGAGACGATGGGGCAGGAGATCCCTTTAAACTGTTGCTTGAGGAAGCCCTCTCGCAACAAAGGAACGAAATAATGGATAACTTTGCGCAAATCCTTCGACGGCTGCCAACAAGCGACGCATCTACCTCAAGCAGAGGCACCACCCCCTTAAAGGTACAAATCAATTTTAATATTCCTATATTTGAAGGTCAAATAGATGCGGATGTTGTAAATAAATGGTTAAACCTTCTAGAAGGGTATTTTCCTGTCCACAACTTTTCCGATAGAGAAAAGATTACATTTGCGCTCCTCAAGGTCGTCCCCCATGTCAAAGATTGGTGGGAGACTTTCTGTGAGCAGAAGGAAACAGAGGGATCTACATTATTTAGAGTTGCACCCACTTGACGTTCCTTCAGGGATGCTATAAAGGAACAATAATACCGTGTTGGAAGTTGTGACAACTTATACACAAGATGGACCACACTGCGGCAAGAAAGGGACCAAACAGTGCTAGAGTTCACCAATGTCTTCCATACCTTGCGCACCAAGTTGGGTATCAAAGACTCTGAGCGATATCTGGTGCTCAAGTACCGCGGCGGTCTGCATAGATACATCCATACAATAATGGAGTTTCTAGACATTTCGTCCTTGGGCGTGACCTATCGATATGCTATCAAAATTGAACAGAAGCTTAAACAAAAGACGCGGCAGTTTGGGTCTGCAAACCCCTCACAATAGAAGCAGGGCAAAGGCAACCCCAACTGACAGAACAAAGGACAAAGCAAGGATGGACAACCTTAGGACAACCAGTCCAAACCGCAAACAAATAAGGACAATGGGAAGACAAAGAATGACACTAGGAAATGGTGCGAGTTCCATAAGAGCCCCTGGCATAACACCATTGAATGTCGCTCAAAGCAGTCATTGGTGGCCGAGGTGAAAGCCTCTAAATCAGATGCAGGCTCCGACTCTAAGTCAGAACCAGAAAAAGGGAGACAGATCATTGCTGCAGAACCCAATGCCACTGTTGCTACCACCACCAAGGTCCAGCCCGACGAACCTGATGAACCAGAGGAAGGTGAGCACCTCTTTCGTTCACAGATGTGGGTGAAGGGTACTCCGTTGCACTTCATCATTGATAATGGTATGCATAAGAACCTCACCTCAGCAGAGGTCGTCAAGTGGTTGGCTCTGCCGACATCACCACACCCGCAGTCGTACATCATCGGATGGCTCCACCAAGGGAGCAATCTCTGCGTCAGCCAACAGTGTCACCTGGCCTACGACATCAAGCCCTTCAAAGAAGAGGTATTGTGTGATGTCGCCCCCCTTGAAGTTTGTGATGTTCTTTTGGGCCAAACTTATTTATGGAAACGTCATGTTGAATATGAGTCTAGGACTCATAGTGTTATTATTACTTTGGACAAGAAATTATACAGGATACCAGAGGTAGTCCCATCTCTACCACCATTTCACTAATCTTTGTCAAGCAATGCAGGAAGGTCATATCTCAGACCGGGAAGTTTGTCTTCTTCATGATTCATGCTTAAAGTGAGCAGAAGGTTGCAGCCACATCCATGGCCTCCACGACAGGTCTCTCCACGTAGCAGAAGCAAGTGGATAAGGTCATGAAAGAATAGAAAGACATCTTTTCCTCACCCACTAGGGTACCTCTGCACTGTCAGGTCAAGCACTCATCTGACCCCTGGCGCACCACTACCCAATGGGCCAGTCTATCGTCACTCTCTGTTAGAAAATGAGGAAATAAAGCACCAGATCCAAGAGTTGTTCGAAAAGGGGCACATCCGCCCAAGCTCATCACCTTGTGGAATCCCAATCATGCTTGTGCAGAAGAAAGACAAGTCCTGGCAACTCTGCATTGATTATTGGGCCCTAGATAAAATCACAGTTAAGAACCAGTACCCAATTTCCCGAATTGACGATCTCCTTGACCAGATCAAGGGGGCCAAATACTTCAGTAAGATTGATCTGAAGTCTGACTACCACCAGGTCCCAATAGAGCAGACCGATGTATGGAAGAATGCCTTCAATTCCAAAGGTGGTCTTTTTGAATGGTTGGTCATGCCTTTTGGCTTGACAAATGCCCCAACTTTCATGAGGATGATGGACGATATCTTGCGTCGGTTCACCAATTCTTATGGTGGTGTATTTGGATGACATCCTCATCTTCAACAATAATTGGGCAGAACACTTGCAGCATATTCAGCAAGTTTTGCACACTCTGCGGCAACACAAGCTATATGCAAATTTGGAAAAATGCTCCTTCAGTATGAACATGGTCCAATACCTAGGCTACATTGTTGATGAGCATGGGGTGCATGTAGATCCAACTAAGATCCAGGTCATTCGTGACTGGCCAGCCCCAAGCACACTCACTTAGCTTCGGAGCTTCTTAGGCCTTGCCAATTTCTATCGCAGATTCGTGTTGGGATTCTCCCACATTGCATGGGCCCTTAGCCAAGTGACCAGGGGCAGTGGCAAGGCAAAATTCGTGCGGGGCAGTGGCAAGGAAAAATTCATGAGGGGCAGTGGCAAAGCAAAATTCATGTGGGGCCAGCGGCAACAGAAAGCGTTCAATGATTTAAAACAACGCTTGTGCTCAGTCCCGGTGTTATCATTACGTGACCTACAACAGCCTTTTGAGATTGAGATAGATGCTTCAGACTATGTTGTGGGAGCAATTCTCACTCAGCATGGACATCTTGTGGCCTATCATAGTGAGATGTTATTAGATATTGTTCGTAAGTACCCCACTTACGACAAAAAAATGTACCCCATTGTACAATTCTGCTGCCAATGGAGGCATTACATTCTAGGGAAGGAGATAGTCATCCACACTGATCATAAGCCTATGAAGTTCATGCAAACACAAGGAAAATTGCAAAATGACCGCCATCAGAAGTGGTCCACATACTTGCAGCAGTTCCATCTCAACATCAAGTATAAGATAGGGAGCACCAACCGCGTCGCTAACTACCTCAGCCGACCTCCAATTGTCGTACTAACCACGGTGCTACACTCCTGCGGACATGAGACCTTCGGATGGCCCCAACTCTATGAGCGAGATCCTGACTTCGCCACTACCTACCAGATGTTGGGCACAAACACAGTTGTCACTGATTTTCATCCGCAAGACAGGTTGTTGGGCCATCTGGGCCATCTTTGCGTTCCATCAAGCGAGTGAGCGAAGCTGATTTGGGAAGCTCACTACAGTCGGGTGATAGGACACTTTGACGCAGAGAAGACAATGGAAGTGTTGCAACAACATTTCTATTGGTCGAAACTCTGACAGGATGTCAACAAGTATATCAGGTCTTGCACGGCCTGCGCCATTGCCAAACTGACTATTAAAAAACAAGGCATGTACAGCCCTCTGCCTACTCCTGATAGGCCCTAGGAATCCATCTCGATGGACTACATGTCAGGTCTTCCTTCAACAAAGCAGGGAAATCACTGTGTTTTCATGGTTGTTGATCGAGTTTCTAAGATGGCGATTCTGGTCGCCTAGAAGAAGAGCATCACAACAGAGATCACTGCCAAGATCTTCTCCGAACAAGTGTGGGTACATTTTGGGATACCACAAACCATCGTCTTTGATCGAGACAGCCGGTTCCTCAGCACATTATGGTCGAGCCTCTAGTCATGGCTAGACACCAAGCTCACCAAATCCACAGCCTTCCACCCCCAAACGAATGGCCAAACCGAGGTCGTCAACAGGATGATCGTGCATATTTTGCGCATGTACAATTCCAAGCATCCGTGCACATGGGATGAGAATCTTCCCTATGTTCAGCACAATTCCAACAGAACCATACATAACTCAACCGGCCACAGCCCCTTGCAGGTGGGTTTGGGATTTCAACCATTGGGTCCCATGGATATTGCACTACCCCTTACATCCAAACAGGTAGAATCATCCCATGCGCAAACCAAAGCCGACAAAACCACCCGGTTCATTGAACGAATCCAACACATCTGCCAACAGGTTCAAGATATTTTACAGAAGTTGAATGCCAAGTACAAGCAGCGCCATGATCAACATCGGGTGCCACACAAGTTTCAAGTGGGAGATAAAGTTTGGTTGCACTTGCAAAAAGAACGCCTTACAGGACCCCATCGGAAGCTTCGTCCACTCCGTTGTGGACCTTACACCATCACCAAGGTTGTGGGTGACAATGTTTTTGAGCTCAACATTCCCCCCTTCCTTGGCTTGCACCCAGTGTTTAATGTGGACCTCCTTCGGCCATACTTTCCAC
>ML778820.1:85168-103623 GCA_009831015.1 Picea engelmannii
AAGTTGCAACATGCTTCTTCTTGTTAGAACATTGTCTAGCATAGTGTCCAAACTTCTGACAAGCAAAGCACTTGACTTTGCTCATATTTTTCTTCCCTTCACCTTTTTGCTTGTTCCCTCCCTTGGAACCCTTCTTGGACTTTCTCTTGCCTTTAGCTGCAAGTGCCACATTCTCCTCTTCATTACCTGTAGATGAACTCCCATGCACATAGCCTCTTCGAGTTTCCTCCTAAATGAAGTCATCCCAAAGACAGTCCCACTTGGAAAGATTTTCCCTTGCCACAATGCCCTCAACAAAGACAACCCATTGTTTGTTTACCCCATTCAAAGTAATACTCACAAGTTCACTATCGGCAACAACCTCTCCCAAGTTCATCCCTCATCTGAGTAAGCTTGGTAAGATAGGTGGAAACACTTTCAGTCTTGGTCATTTTAATGCCTTCAGTTTCTCCCTCAATACCATTTTCCGATTTTCATTGGAACTCTGGTATAGTTTGGTTAAGGCTTCCCACATCTCATAGGCATTGGACTTCCCGGTCACATGTGGAATCACATGGTCCTTAATGGCATCAAGGATAATTCTTTTGGCCTTTATGTTCTTTTTGATGTAGGCTGCCAAAAAAGTAGCATTTGTAGGCATCGTCACGGAATTCGTTTGTGAGTTCTCCACAATATCCCACAACTCACACTCCTACAGAAGCAACACAATCCTCTCCTTCCATGAGCTGAAATTAGCAACTCCATCCAACCTATCCTCAACCCTCAAACCAGTGGCCATTGACCCTCTCAACTGAAACTCAATTCCACAATTTTCTGCCTGGTGAAGTACCTCCTCTTCTCAGCAAAATCCCTGCACTCTGTGGCTAATATATTTCTGCACTTTTCACACTTCAAGTTTTGATACCATGTAGAAATTTCAGACCCCAACCCGGTTTCAAGTCTCACTAAGACACATAGTTTAATGCCCAACCCACATTGCATTTTAGGCTGCAAATTAGTAAGCAGAAAATTAAATGCTCATGAACAGAAACACGTGAAGTCTGCTACAGCGATAACTCAAAAATAAATGCACTCGGAAATTAACACAGATTTTGGTCAAACTTAGACCCTGGAAAAACCCACAAGGGGAAACCCAGTGAGAGGGGCTTTTTATTATTCTGAGCTGAGAGAAATAATGTCTTTTTACAACAGTGAAATTATCAGCAAATCACACAAAATTATCTCAAGAATGTGCCCAGCAATCTTCCTTGAAAACAGTGCCAAATTGTCTTGAAATTCGTGCCAAGAAAACAATATTGTACGACCCTCGAATTTTGTGCCCTCTTGTTGTACACACTGTACGGATTTTGCTCAGAAATTCATGCCAAACCTTGTTGTCTCGATTTTTGTGTCAAAACTGTTGTACGGCAACCTTGAAATTCGTGTCAACTCTGCCTCAAAAACCTGCAGTACGGCCTCCTCAATTTCTGTGCCTTTTTCTGCTGTACGGCCTCACCAAAAATCCATACTGTACGGCCCTTTGCTCATTGTACTCTACCTCGAATTTTGTGATGTCCTTTTGCCTTGGAATGCGCGCCAATACTCAACGACTTTCCTCTCTTCTTCAGCTCAACTTCTTCCCTCTCTCTTGCTCTCCAAAACACATGAAGAATCACTAGAATGAAGGCGCCTCAATCCCTAAGTCGACCTCGTGAGGGAAGGTGAAGGGTCATCTAATCTAACGGTGGAGGATAGACTAAATCTACAGTGGTGATGAAATGTCTCTTCTTTCACCCACTTCACTTAACTTTTCATAAAGTCACATTTAATCTCACATCTCATGAAATTAATTACGAGGGACCACATTGGACACTTTCTCACCCCTAGGCGCCTAGGTGATGAGAAACACTTGTCCTTGGTACTTTTTCATTTAATTCAACATTTGCTAGGGAGAACATCTTTTATTTACATGGTACAACACTTTATTAGAGTGCACCCTTCATTGGCACACCTGTTCATGGTGATTTAATCAGTTGGTGACTATTTGGAGGTGGACTATGGTTTTATTTCAGCATTAACCTTTGTGCACACATGTTGAGGTTGATTTAATTGGTTAAATTAATCTAATTTATCCAAATTAAGGTTAATAGCTTGGGCATCCTACTTCATTGGCTTCCTTTTCACACTTTTTTTTTAACCATGGGAACAACCTCCCAAGAGTATATCCAACAGCCCGCAAGCCAGATATACCAATAACTTGTGACTCAGCAGGGGCTGAGACGTCCCGAGGCCCACCGAAGTGAACCTCTATCCCAGGGGTTGTCTACCCTTCTAGCCTTGTCACAACGGGCCAATATGAGCATCCCTACCCCCCGCCGGTTTTGAACCTGTGACCTCCCCAGAGATAACACATGTTCTTAACCATTTGGATTTGGTTGAGGTTTTCTAGTGGTGTCCTCCCTTCTTGGGTATAGTTTCCAAGGTATGCAATATTTTATATGTTTCTTGGAGAGGTTTGCACACTTCTCTAGGGACCACTCTCTTGGGTTGGTTGGACATCTTTATGACATGGTATATGGAAGAGTATTTTATTATGAGTTCTAACCACCTTGGCATATTCTCCTAGGGCACACTTCGTTGGAGAGTATTTTATGATTTGTGGGTGATTGAGGTAGATGTTGGCACACTTTTTTAGGGCGCATCTCTCCTAGGTGCTCTCTCATCTTTATTGCATGGATATTTCAGCTACACTTGGCATCTTTTGACCTTCTTGGAGAGCACCCTCAGCTCTTTGACTTGGCACATATATTATTTTATTTGAGGTGGTTATAGAAAGCATTTATTGAAAGGTGTGTCGCATACTTGGAGGGCCACACATGTGGCTTTTGCAAGCATACTACTTGTTCTTCTTTCCTATTTTTGGAGAATGTCTTGGAGGGCACACTTGTGGAGACTTCTACTTACTATTTTGGGGTTTGACCACATTCTTTCTTGTGGATTACTCCAACTACTTGGCATCTTGCACATTCATCCATGGAGTTGGTTTCCTTGGGATTCACACGTGGATTGGTTGCATGCATCTTGTGGACCTCTTTCTATTTTTGGAGGAGGTTGTTGTGGATCATTCTCCTAGGAGGATTATTATATCGTTTATTCTCGCATGCATCTTGGAGGGCACACTAGGTGAGTTCTCCTAGGTGGACCTTGGAGCACATCCTCCTATGTGGAGAATTATTTTATTACATTTTGCATGCATGCATTCTTGGAAGGAATATTTAATGCGTACCAATACGTTGATGTTGATTCAATTGTTCAATGGTTAAATTAATCTAATTATCCAAATTAAGGTTAATAGTTTGGGTGCCCTACTTCATTGGCTTTCTTTTCACACTTGAATGGGTTACTTGGAGGTGGTTATGGAGGTTTCTTAGAATAGCACACTACATGCATTTACTTGGTCATCTTACTATATTCGGGCATATCCTTGGAGGGAAACCTTGTGGAGACCCTTCTTGCTATTCTTGGAGGTGTATATTTATTTATTTCATGTAGTTTTGGCACGACAAAACATTAATTTGCCCTTACCTCCCAAGACTTGTTTTGTTGGAGGTTATCCACTTATTAATTTGGGGTTTGACTACTTCATCTTGCACATTCATCCATGGAGTTAGTTGCCTTGGGATTTTAACATGTGGATTGGGTGCATGCAACTTGTGGACCACTTTCTATTTTCGGAGGTTGGTTATGAAGCATACTCCTAGGAGGAATATTTTATTGTTATATCTCTCATGCACCTTGGAGGGCACACTTTATGAGCTCTTCTAGGAAAACCCTTGAGCACATCCTCCTATATTGAAGAATAGTTTATTATATTTTGCATGCATCCATTCTTGGAGGGCGAATTTTGTGGACCCATTTAGCATTTGACTTGGTATAATACCTATTTTTGGATGGTACATCCTCTCTTGAAGGTTATTGTTGCATATTATTGTCTATTTTTGGATGAGGGCAACCTCTCTTGAAGAGGATAGCGTCGAGATGCCTTGATATTGTCAACCATGGATCTAACTACTCCAATATTTTACTATTTGTTGACTTGTGATGGAGTTAATTAGAAAGATAATATATTGTATTGTACGAGAGACTTAACTCACTCTATATAAAGAGGAGTTTCTCTCCATTTCATTGGCAATTGGAGGATTGTGGAGCAAACATAGTGATTGAATATTGGAACTTGGAGATGATGGTGTTGGGCTCCCTTGCGTATCAAATTTGAAGATTAATAGAAGATTGAGGCATTGATCCACTTTGTTGTATGGTTTATTTATGCTCTTCAATTGTTTTTCATGTTGTTGTATATGCTTCTTGTTGTCATTCTTTTATAAAGGCTTAGTAATGAATTCATTCATCAAGGAGTAAATCAATGTGAAGAGGTTCACCCTCTTGATTTTTTAGTTGTTTTATCTCTACACTTGTTCTCCTTTCTTCTATCAATTAAGTTGCAGATATGGAAGCAAATTTCAGCCATAAAACAGCACCTTTATAATTTGATTGATGAGTGGCAACCTTAGCCCTCTAAGATTAGTTTTTCTACAACACATTTCCAGCAAATGCTTACAGTTCAACTGTATCAAATGTTGTGAATTATAGCTCAAACAGAAACTTTCGCACAGGTTCAATGCGAATATGCGAGAAGTAGTTCGAAATATTTTTGAAAAGTAATTCTATTTTGTAATTTACTTTAGTAAAAAAAGTGAAAGCCTTATTTTTAGCAGTTGAGTCTAAAAAGTGTATTTCATACATGCATGACTTAGACTAGGGGTAATCTCAAGAATAGATTAGGGTTTTGGTCTCACCTAAAATTATAAAGATAGGACAATTTAAAAGGTTTAGATATGTTACCCCCCTCTCACCTAGGGATAACTAGAGGAGATCATGTCTCATGGCCCACAATGAATACATGATCTCGATGATGATGATCAGCATTCTCCGCAGCCAACAGCTCCTTAGATGCCTCATTCCTCATCAACATAGCTCATCACACCTGATCAGCATGGTTCATTGGGAGATGGTGGTCCAACACATTATGAGGTACATTAGTCATTGTTTCATATAAAGTGTCATATTTAATGTAGTTGACATGTGAGTGAGGATCATGGATTGAAGTTGGATAATGAATCATAAGCTCAAAAGTTATGCTCTTTGCCTTGTTTCACCTTGGTGGCCATCTTTAGTATCCCAATCCCGTGTTGTCACTCTTGGGGAACAAGGGTACTACTGGGAGGCTTTGATAAGAGTAACGTACCATTCCCTCACATACTTAACACTTTCCATCCTGGGGCCTTCCGCAGTGTAATAAACTTCGGTATGGTTGTTACATGTACACAGCAAAAAGGCTTGTGGCCCATCATCCTATGAGAATTAGGGCTAGAATGTTGAGGTTGATGTAGCTGCTATAAAAAATGAATGAATGGGAAACTTTAAAAGCCAAAGGCCAGCTTGAGCTCTACCCCCTCGCTATGAGGCGATCGCCCCTAGTCCTAATGCACTGAATGCATATTAAAATGAAAGGACTTAATCCCAGCAAGAAAGAAAAGGGGACTTGCAATGGATAAAATGAATATCAAAAGGCAAGAAAGGGGTTTGGAATACACACACTGTCGAGAAAATGGAAACTCAAGCAGCAAGCGCTCCCTTTAGAAAGGCGCTCATGAAAATGGACAAAGCATGGTACCTTGAATGTTAATGACTCCATCACCATGAAGTAACCCCAACACGTTTTCATTCACCATACTTACACTTTGATGGGTCTTCTCGGGAACTATTCCTCTACCTAGGTACCGGCACGCCTAATAGGGTCTTTTCATGGTCTTCCCATACCTAAACTTGTCAAATTTCATAAAGTCTTGAGCTAATGTGAAGTTTGAAGGGGATATCTACTGTGAATTGCTCATGTGGTTTATGTATTAAGTGATCGCCTAATGACTCTTATACCATGTGATCATTGGTCTTGCTTGATTCTATGGCTTTGATTGACTTGGGTGCACTTGACATGGTCCTTTGGAGGAAGTCCTTATGATTTCACCCAAGACGTTCTGCATTTTATACGGGACACAACAGGAGTGATGCAAAGTGTTGGGTCATATGGTGATTTGACATATTCAGACACATCCTCTCACACCTCCTGGACCCTAGACGATGGACAGATGGGCCCTCATTTTGCAAATATGGTCATACTGGTTGAGAGATGGGCAAGAAGCCCACATTTTGGACAGTGCACCCTGGAGTTTCTTAGACATTTGATGGAGAACGTTGCGCTTGGACATGATTGTACACCCTTCAGAGAGGTGATGCACCCTCACTCCACCTTGGACATTGACCTTTTTAGCTTGGACATTGACCATACGGATGATGATGTCATGAGCTATGATGCTTTCATGATGATTAGGAGCTTGCTTTCCATTGGAGCACCACTTTGATGATAAGTTGGGGTCCTTTGACAATGAGATGTGACCTTTGATGAGGAGATGTCACCTTTCTCCATGCTTTGCACCTTTTGATGATGAGGCGTGGCCTTTGGAGGCCCTGCACCTTTGTAGAGCATGACATCATCCTTGTTGTGGCTTCCTACACCCACAAATGTGACATTGGAGTAGACGTTTTGGTGTGTTTGCATGTTTTATTATTGTTTGAGGCTATTTGAGGGATTGACCTTGACCTATCTCACTTGTATCATGGCCATTTATTGTTTTAGGGGCTTTTGAGGGTTTACAGCGCTAGGCTTGTAACTTGCCTCATATTTAAAGGCTAGCAGTACCTCATTTGTAAATCATAACTCACCATTTGTGAGAAACACTTCTATTTGCTCTCTTCTCTTCTTTTCTACTATGGAGTACTTGTGCACACCTTTTGGAGGATGATCTTGTGGATGCTTTCTCTTGTTTTGGTGGATGACCTTTGAGCTAGGGTTTCTTCATGCATATCGACTTCGTTTAGTAAGTGTGTTCTTCTTCAACTTTAACTGTTTGTTCATAGTATATCGTGGTGGATGCTCTATTAGATGGTTAATCGTTGCATGCTACCTTGTATGCTAGGCTTATTTTGCTATAAGCCTAAGGAGAGATTAAGATTGTTTATCCCCCTCCCTATCTTCATTCATCTTAATTTGTTGAAGCATTTAAGACCTAGTCTAGGGGTTAAGATTGTTGATCCCCTTAGGGTTTGTCTTAGCTAGTTCAAGACCTAGGGTTTATGAGTGGATAAACCTTAGGGTTGGACCTAGTTCATTTCGATCTTCAAGCTAGATGTCCTAGAAGGAGACAGCACTAGGGTTTACAAGGGTATAAACTCTAGGGTTAGTCTTTGTGAGGTTTAATCCTAGGCCTATGAGGGTATAGTCCTAGGGTTTCAAACCTCCAAGTCTTCTTGGCTATCTAACTTCCAATTTAAGGTGTTGCTTGACTCCATTTGCCCAAGGAGAGAAAACGGCACTAGTCTTTTGCTTGCAAGTGATACAAACTCTTAATTAATACTCTCTCCCTCAAAGCAACTTGTTAGTTTAGGTACTTCATTTCTTTTGAACACTCATTCCAACTCAATGCTTTGCATTCTAAGCCATTTACTTCTTGTTGTTATCAATGTTTGCAACAGGCATTAGGGCTTGAGCATATTGCTAATAACTAACATAGTTCCATGCTCTTAAATTCAGGAAATTGTTGGTGGATGGTTAGTAAATGTTTTCATTGTTATTAGACATTTTCATCCATTATATTGCTAATTTAGAGTTGTTATACCATCGTTGTTGTAAAACTGTTATATGCTGAAGTGTACTCTTTATTACTGCAAGTTTATCACAACATTCATTTTCTCTTTGATAGCTAGTGCTCTGGGGCTTATTATTGTTTCCTTAGACTTGGTATTTACCATTGAATGCATTGGAACACTTCTCTCACACACACACACACATGCGATCAATTACCTTGACTAAACTCATTCTAACTTTGCATTTTCTCTAAGACCTAGCTTATCTCATCAAGTGACCTAGATAGGGGGCTATAGACTTGCCTTCAGCTTGTTATAGGATTCCTTGAGGTTGCAAGGGAAGCCTCCCTTGTGTTGGATCCGCATCCCTCACTAAAACGAGGGAAGTACTTGCCTAGGTGACAGTGGCAATTACTTCCAATTGTTACGCAAGTTTAGCATCTTGTGAAGTCTTTGCCCAAGTTCTAGATTTTGTGATAATAATTTTGGCGATGTTGTCAAGGAGAATTGAGTCATTCTTCCTACGACATTTTCTTGGTAAGCTTGCTCTTCAAAACCTTCTTGTCTAGCTTACCTAGCGACTCCATTGAGGGAAGAATCCCTTTATCTCATCTTGATGATCCTTGTCTAACAAGATCATCTGGCAACTCCATTGAACCCAAGTGTTGAGAGCACTAATCAAGAGCCTAATAGAAGGCTTCTAGAAGAAGACCTCCTTATAACTCCCCTATAGTCAAGTCCTTGTTTGACGGAAGACTTTTTGTATCCATAATGGCTTGGGTTGCCAATGTCTTCAAGCCTTTAGATATGTCTGCAATCCCGGGATACCCTTGTGCTATGCTTCATAAGTTTGAGAAATGGTTGCCCAAATTTTCTGGTAATAATGTCATTACTACTAAAGAACATTTACATAACTTTTGGGGATCCTTGCACAATAGCCCTCTCAATAATGATGATGAAGATATAGTTATGAGACTCTTTTCTGCTACCTTTGTAGAAGATGCTAGGAAATGGTATAATAGTCTTCCTGACAAGAGTATCAAAACTTGGGATGACTTCCATAATATCTTTAATAAAAGATGGGGGACTAAAAGGGATCCTAGAATGTTATTGTTGTAATTAAATGAAATAAAGAAATAAGAGAAAAAAATTGTTAAAGAATTTGATGCTAGATTTGAGAACTTACTTCAACAAATCCCTGACAATGTTAGCCCAAAGGACAATGTTGTCCTTCTTCTCTATACCAATGCCTTTGAGGGCCAATTTAAGTTTATGCTTAAGGACAAATCCCCAACGACCCTTGGAGGAGCACAAGAGCAAGCCGCTAAGATTGAAGAAAATCTTCTATCTTCTAAAGTGGAACCTTTTCACGCTCCTAGAACCAAGGCTGAGACCAAGCCAAGGACCTTACATAACGTCGAGCATGCTCAAGAACCTATGACATTGATGACAAAGATTTGAAGAAATCATAACCAACCTTTCTCAAAATCAAACCCTCATGATGAACAAAATTACTAACATGGAGAGGGCACAACAACAAGCTTTGCATCCTAAACCTCAATACAATGGTCAAACACAAAAACCCAAGGTGGAAACCTAAACCTCCAAATGAGCAAAGAGTTGCCAACACCTTAGTGCTTACTAATGTCATAAAGCAAGAAGAAAGCCTTTGGTGTTTGCCTTGTGGAGATGCTCTTGGGAGCATGAGTGTCCAAGACTTCATAATGGTAATAGTGAAGACTCTATGAACTTTCTTGATACATTGGATCCCATCTATACCATATCCTCCCAAGAGTACTTTAATGTGACCATGGAACAAGTTGAATAAGATAAGCAAGAAGTTGTTAGGCAAGCTAGAATGAAAATTTTGGATCAAATGGATGAAGAATCGAGGGAGAGACTCAGGAAAAAGGAAATCCAAGTTTATACTAGAAAGAGGAATGCACCTGAGACACTTCCTAGTGACTGAAGACTCCCTCGACCTAGGCCTCCTTTGCCATCAAGTCCTCCTCCTCAACCAATCTTGCCTAAGAGTAATAATATAGACTTGAACATTGATATGGCTAACATCTTGACAAAAGTTAATGTACATGTTCCCCTTACAAAGATTGTGAAAATTCTTTCTATGAGGGACAAGGTAAAAAGATTCTTGAATGTCCAAGAAGAGTTTGAGGATCCTCCTATATTGTTGCAAGCTAATCATTTTGAACGAACTAGAGAGGACTCTGGGGCATCTGCTAACATCATGACTTTAAAGGTCATGAATCAGTTAGGGTTAGAGATCACAAGGCCTTATGGGAATGTTTGTGGAATTGACTCAAAGACTATTAATGTAACATACCCAACCTCCTAGTTGGGTATCGAACTCTAATACCAATCTGTAACATACCCAGCCTCCTATTTGGGTACCGTGCTTTGATACCAAAATGTAACGTACCTTGTTACCAGCACTAACAAAATGCTCTAATACCAACTTGTCACGTACCCAGCCTATTGCTGAGCAATGCCACTCCAAAAATCTAGTGCACAGATTCTACTCTATAATCTTGGTCTGTGCAGAAATACTTGAAGTAACGCGCTCTACCTCAAGCTAGGTCGCGCCACACAAACTTTCCTCTTCTGACACAACTTAGAACAGCGGAAGTAACACAATACAATTGTGCGCACAAGCATACTGAGCACACAACCTTACTGCTCAATAACCACTTTGAACACATGATTACTATTGTGCACGCAACCACTCTGGTGTCGCACGCAGATTCAGTTCTCTTTGCGCACGCGGACTGCTTTCTCATGGGCACAACGATTCTAGCCTCGTGTGTGTACGGATTATTTCCCTGCGTGAACAACAATTCTAGCCTTGCCTTGGAAACTCATGACCATTGTTATAAAGTTAACTAACAGGAAACTCAATAACTGCAATACTATGTATGTGCGTCAACAAACATTGAATAACAACATCATGTTTAGTTTTACATGTGCAAACAACATTATGCAAAATAACGATAATTGATCATATGCAACATCATACAGAAAATAAACCCATATTAAACTGAGATAATTAAGCACACAATAAATTAGACAAGCACATAAAGAACACTTATCTTTTTATAAAGAGTCACCAACTACACACAAAGCTCAAACGTTCCTCCCAGCCATAGACTCTGTTGCTCATATACTTTCAGCAACAGGTCACCCCCGAGCTGGGGCTTAAACTCCACCAGGGGAAAAGGATTCCTAATGCCAGGCTAAGGTCTGATAATCAACAGAATTGTTCAGTCTAAGGTGCCCATTGTTGCAACTAGCCTACGGCCTCTCATTCCCCACATGCTTGTCCCACCAAAGGAAACCTGCCCCTTCTCTACTCAACGGTCCCTCGGCTACCCCACTTCCCTTCCATGACTTCAAGAACAGGTTGGACAGGAAGTCTCAGAGCCCTGCAGTTAATGCCCAACACACCAGGGAACAATTCCTAGCAAATCTCTCACCTGGAGAGAATGCTCACAAGCCTGACAACCCGCCTCTTCGACAACAAATCTCTCACTGGAGAGAATGCTCACGAGCCTGACAACCTGCCTCTTCGATGGCAAATCTCTCACTTGGAGAGAGTGCTCACAAGCTTGACAACCCGCCTCTTCGACAACAAACCTCTCACCTGGAGAGAATGCTCACAGACCTGACAACTAGCCTCTTCGATAGCAAATCTCCCACCCGGAGAGAATGCTCATGGGCCTAACAACCCGCCTCTTCGACAGCAACATGCTCTGGTTACAATATGGAAAACCCCTTTTTCCCGGCTTTTCTTGCATAAATGGTAATGGTCGTCTGAAGTTCAAATAGTCTGGATGATGAAGAAAATGAGTGAATTTTTCAAAAGGAATGAATTCTCTCCCAAAATACACTAAGGTTCAACCATATATTTGCTTGGTCATAACTGGACACTTTTCACCTTCAGACTTAGCTTTAGCCACTTGGTGACTTGTTCCCATCTCTCGGGAACTTAGGATAAATAAATATCCAACATTAGACTTTTCGAAAATATTAATAATATATTCCCTTGGACTTAAGTCCCCTCTTTTCCCTTTTCGGTGGAGTTTAGCCCCTTGTCTCTTTTTGTCTAAGAGGTTTGCACACGGCAATGTGATTTTATTAATAACTTGAGTGTGATTACATTTTACACAAATAGGCGCACTGGCCTTTTTGCATCTCGGCTCACCAGCCCAATAACCACACAGGCTCTCCGACCTCAAATACATACATATATATATATATATATATATATATATATATATATATATATATATATATAGCTTGATCTGATGTGCACTTCAAGGTGATCCGATGCGCACTTACTCAAGTGCACGCAACATTGAAATGTGCACACCCTTTCTTTGATAACAATCCTCACGCACTACTCAGGTGCATGCAAAACCAAAACTTGGTGTCAACAGCTCACCAGCCTAAATGTACATTTACAATTTCAGGTGTGTGCAACACTGAACCAACACTTGGCACCAACAACTCACCAGCCTAAATGTACATTTACAATTTCAGGTGTGCGCAACACTAAACCAACTCTTGATGCCAATGACTCATTGGCCTAAATGTACATTTACATTTTCATTTGCAATTGGGGTTCGAATTAGGGATATTACAATTAAGGTGTGTGGTTTGATTAAAGATCTTGAAGTTCACCTTGTTAATTGTCATGAGGTTACTATTGTAATGGATGTTGTAGTCATCAATGTGCCTGATGATTGGGGAATGCTTTTAGCTAGGAAATGGCTACAACATTGGGTGGAAGTTTACAGATGGACTTGTCTTTTGCCACCATCCCAATAGGAAATGGGCATTGTGCTACTTTGTATAACCAAGGATAACAAACCATGTGGAAGATCCTAACAACAAGGACACTTGGAGTGATTTTGAATTTGGCATACCTTCAAAGGAAGGCCATTTGAGGAACCCATAGATCCCTCTCTTGATCTTGGCTTTTCTCAAGACTTGGACGACCTCCCTTTGCTCAAGAAGATAAAATCAGTGATGTGATATGGCCTAGGAGCAAGGACTACCAAGAACAACTTGATAAGTACAAAGACAAAGATTTGGGCTCCATTACAATTTTCAAACCAAGTGGTGAAATGAAATTGCATTTGTCTGAGGATGATCAAAAGAACATTCCCTCAATGAAGTCCCACCCTCCTACTTTAGAACAAAGAAAAGATAGTCAAGATGGTGAAGGAATGGTTGATTCTAAAGTAAGAGAGGAAGATTTTCAACAAGGAAAATCGGTATTTATGTGGGACAAGAAAAATGGTAGGCCAAATATGCACATGGAATTTGATTGTTTGTGGCAAGGCCCTTATAAGATTGAGAAAAAGTCTGAGAATGATACCTTTTATTTATCTATGCCAGAGGAAAGGAGATTTCCACTACCTATTAATGGATCCCTTCTCAAACCTTGTTATGTTGAAGGAACCTGACTTCTTAGGTGTAGGTAGAGTAGGTTAGCGTAGGTCATGTTGTGTGTTTGTTTTATTGCATTGTTTTTCTTTTATTGATGTTACTTACTAACTTGCTATGCATTCATGCTAGATTTGCATATATGTGATATAAAAAGAAAAAAGAAAAAAAATGATATATTGATGAAAATGATTTTTTTTCTTTCTTGAATGGTTTTATATTTTCACAAACCAGGGTGGATAATATCCCCCTGCCCTTTGTTGCTAATGATTTCATGTTAGAGTGTGGCAGGAATTTTAGAGTGATGCGGGTTGTAGGTCTTGGAGTACCAGACATGCTAAGGTTCTCATGCGCCCTATGGTGAGCACATGTCTCCATTTTGGAGCCAAATGTTACCCCCTCTCACCTAGGGATAACTAAAGGAGATAATGTCTCATGACCCACAATGAAGACATGATCCCAATGATGATGATGACCAACATTCTCCATAGCCAGCAACCACCCAGATGCCCCATTCCTCATCAACATGGCTCATCACACCTGATTAGCATGGTTCATTGGGAGATGGTGGTCCAACACATTATGAGGTACATTAGGCCTTGTTTCATATAAACCATCATATTTAACGCATTTGACATGTGAGTGAGGATCATGGGTTGAAGTTGGATAATGAATCATAAGCTCAGAAGTTATGTTCTTTGCCTTGTTTCACCTTGATGGCCATCTTTAATATCCGAGAACCGTGTTGTCACTCTTGGGGAACAGGGGTACCACTGGGAGGCTTTGATAAGGGTAATGTATCGTTTCCCCCCATACTTAACACTTTCCATCTTAGGGCCTTCCGCTATGTAATAAACTTTGATCTGGTTGTTTACATGTACACCAAAAAGGCCTGTGGTTCATCCTCCTATGAGAAGAAGGGCTAGAATGTCGAGGTTGATGCAATGTCTATAAAAAATGAATGAATAGCCAACTTTAAAAACCAAAGGTCAGCTTGAGCTCTACCCCCTCGCTATGAGGTGATCGCCCCTAGTCCTAATGCATTGGATGCATATCGAAATGAAAGGACTTAATCCCAACAAGAAAGAAAAGAAAGAAAAGGGGACTTGCAATCCATAAAATGAATATCAAAAGGCAAGAAAGGGGTTTGGAATACACACACTGTCGAGAATAGGGTATCTCAAGAAACAAGTGCTCCCTCTACAAAGGCACTCATGGAAATGGACCAAGCACAGTACCTTGCATGTTAATGACTCCATCACCATGAAGTAACCCCAACACGTTTTCATTCACCACACTTATACTTCAATAGGTCTTCTGAGGAACTATTCCTCTACTTGGGTACTGGCATACCTAATAGGGTCTTTTCATGGTCCTCCCATACCTAAACTTGCCAAATTTCATAAAGTCTTGAGATAATGTGAAGTTTGAAGGGGATATCTAATGTGAATTGCTCATGTGGTTTTTGTATTAAGTGATGGCTTACTTTGTATGATTCTAAGGACTCTTGTACCTTGTGATCATTGGTCTTGCTTGATTATATGGCTTTGACTCACTTGGGTGCACTTGACATGGTCCTTTGGAGGACGTCCTTATGATTTCACCCAGGACGTTGTGCATTTTATACAGGACACAACATGTGTGATGGAGAGCGTTGCGTCATATGGTAACTTGACATATTCAGACACATCTTCTCACACCTCCTGGAGCCTGGACGATGGACAGATGGGCCCTCATTTTGTAGATATGGTCATATTGGTTGACAGATGAGCAAGAAGCCCACATCTTGAACAGTGCGCCCCGGAGCTTGTTAGACATCGGATGGAGAACGTTGCACTTGGACATGATTGGACACCCTTCAAAGAGGTGATGCACCCTCATTCTAGCTTGGACGCTAACCTTTTCACCTTGGACGTTGACCATATGGATGATGACGTCATGCACTATGATGCTTTCATGATGATTGGGGCTTGCTCGCCATCGGCACACCACTTTGATGATGAGTTGGGGTCCTTTGACAATGAGACATGACCTTTGATGAGGAGATATCACCTTTCACCGTGCTTTGCACCTTTTGATGATGAGACGTGGCCTCTCGAGGCCCTTGCACCCTTCTAGAGCATGACGTCATCCTTGTTGTGGCTTCCTACACACACACGTGCGATCTTGGAGGAAACGTTTTGGTGTCTTTGCATGTTTTATTATTGTTTGAGGCTATTTGAGGGGTTGACCTTGACCTTTCTCACTTGTATCATGGACATTCATTGTTTTAGGGGATTTTCGGGGTTTATAGCACTAGGATTGCCTCATATTTAAAGGTTAGTGCTACCTCATTCGTAAATCATAACTCACCACTTGTGAGAAACCCTTTTATTCTCTCCTCTTTTTTCTACTATGGAGTACTTGTGCGCACCTTTTGAAGGATGATCTTGTGGATGCTTTCTCTTGTTTTGGTGGATGATCTTTGAGCTAGAGTTTCTTCATGCATATCGACTTGGTGTAGCAAGTGTTCTTCAAGTTTAAGTGCATGTACATGGTATATCATGTTGGATGCTCTATTAGATGGTTAATTGTTGCATGTTACCTTGTATGTTAGGTTCATTTTGCTAGAAACCCTAGGAGGGATTAAGATTGTTTATCCCCCTCCCTAGGTTCATTCATATTTAATTGTTGAAGCATTTAAGACCTATTCTAAGGGTTAAGATTGTTTATCCCCCCAGGGTTTGTCTTAGCTACTTCCAGACCTAGGGTTTATGAGTGGATAAACCTTAGGGTTGGACCCAGTCCATTTAGATCTTCAAGCTAGACATCCTAGAAGAAGGTGACGGCACTAGGGTTTGTGAGGATATAAACAAACTCTAGGGTTAGTCTTTGTGAGGTTTAGTCCTAGGCCTATGAGAGTATAGTCCTAGGGTTTCAAACCTCCAAGTCTTCTTGGCTATCTAATTTCCAATTTAAGGTGTTGCATAGCTCCATTTGTCCAAGGAGAAAAAATGGCAAGTCTTTTGCTTGCAAGTGATACAAACTCTTAACTTATACTCTTTCTCAAAGTGACTTGTTAGTTTAGGTACTTCATTATGTTTGCACGCTCATTCTAACTCGAAGCTTTGCATCCTAAGCCATTTACTTGTTGCTGCTATAAATGTTTGCTACAGCCATTAGGGCTTGAGCATATTGTTGATAACTAACATAGTTCCATGCTCTTAACTTCATGCAATTGTTAGTGGATTGTTTGTAAATGTTTTCATTGTTATTAGACATATTTACATCCATCATATTGCAAATTTAGAGTTGTTATACCATTGTTGTTGTAAAACTGTTATATGCTAAAGTGTACTCTTTCTTACTGCAAGTTTATCACAAAATTCATTTTCTCTTTGATAGATAGTGCGCTGGTGCTTATTCTTCTTTCCTTAGACTTGGTATTTATCATTGAATGCATTGTGTTGATGTTTCTCCAGTTAGCAGCATCGGGCAGACATTCTCTCAGATTGGTCATGCTGATTTGACCAAGGGAGAATGATACATTCACTCACGGGGCCATGCTCATTTGGCTAGTGATGAATGGCCCAGGGGCAATCTTTCTCCTATTAGTCATGTTGATTTGACCAAGAGTGAAAAAGACTCGAGATGCTCTCACATTGCGTGCTCCAGGATGGAGTGATCTATTTTTATAGGGCATGTTTGACTTGTTTACTAGTCTAATGTTGAAGATGTAGGCTCAAGAGACCTCTTGTGATGAGGGGATTCTCGATGGATCTACTCGACATTAGAGCCCTATATTAATTAGACATGCATGTGAGGAGATGATAAATCAACAAGGCTCATGAACAACTTTTCTAGTGAAGAAGAAATGCCAAGAAGACAAGACAAACCATTACAGAAACCCCGGAAAGCATTAAAGAAGATATTGAAGACAAAAGTACAAGTTGGCCCCACAAGTAAATTAAGGGTGACTTGAATTGTATAAATAAAGGCTTGATCATTTCATTTGACCACTAACATAACTCTTCTCATCAAGTGTGCAAGTCCCAGTTGCAGTTGTCAATTGTTCAAATTTTGAGGTGCACTATCTTTCTGGAGATCTTTTAGGGTGCGCTATCTTTGAGGGTTCTTCCTCATAAAAGGATGAAACTATCTTGTGTTAGGGTTTCTTCATTTTAATGGTGATGTACATGGATTGATCTCTTATTAAGAAAAGTTGTTGGGTTTTCTCACAAGGTTGGGTTTCCCAGGATAAAAATATTGTGTCTATTGTGCATGCCTATCTTTCTATGATTCTATTGTTTCCGCTGCAATTTATTTTGGTTGAGATTTTCAGAGTCTAATTTTTGTATGATAACAGTGGCATAAAATTATGTTTGAAATCATAAGGAAATAATTATCAGATCTGAAAATTGAAAATTCAACATGGTATCAGACCTTTGTTGAAATCTGCCACTGCACAATCACAGATCTGAACTTTCTCTGAAGGTCATTGGGCATTTATTAGACAACACTGGGACTAATTTTGCTACAGATCAACTCGCCTTGCACCAGCGCATCTACTAGTGCTCTCGGTTTGACATTTGGTCAAAGTTGGAATTTTAGGGTTTCAGGCTAGGTGACATTCTTCGGGTCATTAAACCCTCTAATTCAAATTTCAAGACTTCCTCTTGTCAAGATGGTGTCCAGTCTCAGATTAGAAGACAAGTTGGATGGTGCTACAAATTTCAGATCCTACAAGACCAGGATACTCTTCATCTTAGATGAAGATGAGATTCAAATTTATGTAAAAGAAAATGTCTCAAAACCAGAAAGTGTTGAAGAGAAAGCCAGGCACAAGAAGAATGAAGCAAAGGCTAAGAGGATCTTGATAGATTTTGTAAAAGATCATTTGATTCCACACATTGTTGAGTTGAAGACTGCCAAAGGAATGTTTGACGCCTTGGTGGGAATGTTCGAGAGTAAGAACACTAGTAGGAAAACAGCATTGAGGAATCAGCTCCGTTGTATCATGATGACCTAGTTAAATTCAATTGCCACTTATTTTATGAAAGTCTCCCAATTGAGAGATCAACTTAAGGCCAGTGGAGACACCATTGATGATGCAGAACTTGTTACAGTGACTCTAAATGGATTGCCTTATTCATGGGAGTCATTTGTTCAGAGCATTTGTGGACGAGAGGAGTTATCCAAGTTTGATTGGCTATGGGTTGATTGTGTCCAAGAGGAGGCCAAAGTATTGTCCAAGAATAGCTTGGAGAGACCCC
>ML778820.1:124437-164373 GCA_009831015.1 Picea engelmannii
AAGAAGTCTTCTTCGAAAAGAAGCCTTAAAGTAATCCTTGGTTGTCCATCCACATCCATGATCCTATGATGAAAGAAAGAAGTTGGAATCTTCAGAGTATGGAATCTATAGAAAACTCCATGAACTCAAGAGCTAAAGAGAAACATGAGGAAGAACATGAAGATTCCAAGAGAGAAAGAAAAGACAGAACAACCAGTCAGTGTATCGAGAATCACAAGACTACTAGCCTGATATGAACTCACTAAAAGAAATCAAGCAGAGGAACTGAAAGTTGTGATGAAGAACAATGTATGGAAGACTTATGAATGAAAGCATTGCAAGATCCAGAACTAGAGGTTCTCCCAGATGGAGGGAGAAGACCGCAATATCGTCCGCAATATCCATAGGTTGGAGTTTACATGTAGAGCAACCTCAAAGGCTTTGAGGTATACCAGGAAGAGACCCTTGTATGCAGATGGAAGAAGATCTTGTATGGATTCAAACAAATTGGTGTAGAGCCTTCAATACACAGCAGAAGCCTGGTGAAAAGATTTCTATAACAGAGATATTGTATCAAAATGGTTACTCAGAAATCCAGGATGATGGATTGCTAATCCAAGATGATGGATTGCTAATCCATGACAAACTCTCATAGATATGTTCCAGTTTAAGCCCTGCCACGATGTTATGAGCTAGCAGGAAACAAAAGATGAATCCAACAAAGATATACTACATTGATCAGAGCTATATGAAGCCTTCAGAGAAAACCAGTGTTCCAAAAAGACCAAAGTACATTGAGATCAAGCATTACACTCTCCGTGATGAAGTCCAAAAAAGAGAAAGTGGTTCTCCAATATATATCTCCACAGATGAGCAGATAAGCAGACATTTTGGTGAAGCCTCTGTCCAAGATGAAAAAGTTTGTGTACTCAAGCTGGAGCTCGTGAAGACTACTTCCTTATTGAAAAAGGAAGAGATGACTCCCAGGTTGGGAAGGAGCACTGATGTGTTATTGATTTAAGGCCAGTCATTTTTCAAGTTCGAAAAATGGTCCAGGATGTGCAGTTTCCTTTCCAGTTCGGAAAGTGGTTTGAGATTTCTGACGGATAGGCATTTTCCAGTTCAGAAAATGGTCTAGATCGAATGGTCATTTTGGTAATGAAAATGGTTCGATGGATTGTTGATGTACCATAGACAGTGATTTCCCATTGTGGTTAACATGGGGAATGGTCTAGGACAGTCTCTCTTCTTGACGGTCACTCTTAGCAGTGGTCAAGAAGACTGGTCCGCCTCGTCGGACGGTCATTCTTTCGAAGCTCACATTTGTGAGCAGTTTCGAAGAATGGTCCGTTTTGGAGGTTGGTGCAGGATAGTCGTTTCCTTTGGAAATGGTCTGGACAGTCATTCCCTAGGGTAGATTCATTCTCTCTAGGCTGCACTTTGTTTAGTGCCTGAGGAATGGCCCAAACAGGCGAATGGTCCAGGCTCGGAAATTGGGACAGTTATTCTTCCTTGCTTGAGAAGAATAATCCAGATAGCTCATCATTGATGTTTTACTTTCTCAGGGCAAGATGCTCTTCCAGATCTCACAGATGTGAGTGGAAGAATGGCCCAGATGATTCAGTTTATATATCATAACAATGTTTTCTGTGTAGGTTGATGATATGATTGTTATGGAGACTGTATGTCTCCGGACAGTAGATGTATACTACTGTGGTGGATGTGTTCCACTGATTGGGACTATATGTCACTGATCAAGTATTTGTGTACTACTATGGATAGACATAGTTGTGTTCTATTGAATGACATTGTTCTGATTGCCTTGAAGACTATCATTAGTGTTGGAAAATGTTTATCAGCTAGATGGATGATCAATGGACAGAGATTTCCCAAACGGAAAATGGTCCAGGACATTTATTCTTCCAGGACGTATGTCCAGATTAGAAGAATGGTTCTTGTGTCACTCTGTGGACTGAGTGACTTATCTAGGATCATGTCCGATTACTCAGATGGAGTATGGTTTCGAGAGATGATGCAATTGATGACACTGATAGTGATGCTGGTGCTCATGATCTAGTCATGAGATAGTCTATACGACTATGTTGATGCTATCAGGTGAATGGTATGATTGTGCTCAAGACCATTACCTACAATACCTCCCTAGCTAGGAGGGAGTGTTGATATTATGGTAGTTGCGAAAGGTATTTACCTCCACGTGTAAACTTGACAAGAATAGAATATTCCGAGAAGCAAGAAGAAACCCTAATTGATTGGTTAATAACCCTAGAAGACAAGTCGGCTCAAGGGAATGACTTGTATTAGGTTATTAGCCTCAAAGAAAAGAAGTCGGCTCAAGGGAATGACTTGTATTAGGTTATTAGCCTCCAAGAGAAGAAGTCAGCTAAAGGAAATAATATATACTAAAGAATTAGTACCCAGAATGAGAAGTCGGCCTAGGCACTCTGCCAAATTTAGTATAAATACAGGAGGCCAGTCTTCATTCTGGCAGGCATTCTCACAACTGCAGAAGCAGCACTTATGCGCACTGCAGTTGGCCAGTTGTGCGCAAGTTTGGAGAAGAGTTGTTGTTGCAATTGTTGCAGCTAGCAGATTTCGGTTTTGGCTTGGACTATCTCTTGGTTGTGGTTTGGACTCTCTGATCAGCTCTTGTTTGGTGCGCTATCCTTGGAGAAAGGTGCGCCACCTTTGTTTGGTTATCTAACCTAGGGTTTGCTTCCGAAATGATTCTCTGTCAAGGTTAAGGTGCTCGGAGGGTGGCTTCGGCCTATGGTTGGGTGACAATAGTGATATTGTCTATGGTTAAATGAGCACATCCATTATATTCTAACACATCCATGTATCCTCCGTCCACCATGTCAGTTCCTTTGAACACTTTCTCTATGGCGAGTCCACATATATCCCCGAGTGTCTCTCATGGGGAGAATCAGTTTTACGATTCGGGCTATCCTCTTTATGGAACCCCTTCACAAGGGGGCAACATATATCATCACTCGAATATTCCCTATCATACTTCTGTCTCTTCACAGACTTCAGTGATGATGCCCATTCAGACTTCTCTGAATCAATTAAATGGAGGATACTACCTTCCCGGACAGGGACAAGGGGTAAACCAGGATCCCTACTGGCCTCCAATGTTTCAAAGTCAATATTTCCCTAGACCTTGGCATCAAATGCCACAGCCTACCGCTAGCCCAATCACTGTTAGTCACACTGGAGCTCCATCGCCAACCTCTGTCAGTTATGTTGAGGATGGGTCAACTACTTCTACAAGTCTTGTTGACAATCCATACCCGATCGTCGCTTGTCATGTTGGGGGCACCACTCTAATCACCACGAGTCCGATCAATGCCACGTCTCCAACCTTTGTACGTCATGTGGGAGATGACTCCCCCGCCTCTGCCTATCATGTTGAGAGTATGTCACCAGCCGTTGTGAACGATGTTGGGGACATTGAGAAACCTAGACGTCTCAGACGTAAGCCTAAATTCCTTTGCAGGACTTGCGAAGGGAATCACCTTACTCGTCTATGTACAGTTACCGCTGGGATACTAGAAGCGTGGGGCTCGCCCAAGGGCCCTTTGGATTCTGAGGCATCTGTGGTTTCTCCTCACACTGCTCCCCCCTTGATTAACACGGTGGTAACACCGCTGCCATCTCCTCTTGACCTCACCCTCGTTGTCAAGGGTGATGCGTCCCCTATCCATGTTGACGTGCATCCTCTTCAACCTAGAATTGAAGAAGTGATCGTACCAGTGTCATCCCCTGGTCAATCCTACTCTCCTTGTGGAGAGTGATGCATCCTTCGATCATGTCGTCAGCATTCTTGATCCGGCACCTTCTGAACGAGAGAGAGTTTTCCTTTCACCGAGTCCTCTCCCTCCTGGGTTTGAGGAGATCACCTTTGACTGGGATAGTCCTAGGGGGTATCCAATGCCCCCGCCTATGTCTTTTCCATTAAGAGACATCGTCCGATTTATCACGGAGACTATATACTCAGTTAGTGCTTTATCCTCCTCGACTTGGAGAGCTTTGGGTTTTCCCAAGCTTATGTCCGCTATTCGTAAGATACTGACATTCCGCAGAAGGCCGGTACGGGAGCCTTGGCCTTCCCCATTACATGTTGATTAGAACAACACCCAAACGAGTCTTAGTTAAGCTCTTTTCCGACTCGTCTAAAAAAGCGAAAAGATTGTCGAGTGATTTGTCCCTTTCACACTCGTTAAATTGGATTTGAAAGATCATGAGTCTTAGTTAAGCTCTTTTCCGACTCGTTATCAAAAAGTGAAAAGATCGCCGAGTGAACTTGTCTTTTTCACACTCGTAAATTGGTTTTGAAGAGACGTCTACTTGGCACAAGTTTATCCCTTTTTCACACCAAGTAGACTAAAAGACATAAAAAATGACATTTTTTGGCATTAAGTTGTGATTGCATCTCATGCCCCTGCTTGCAGTATTGAGCCTATAGTCGGTTCTCGCTTTGCGTTATAAACCATTCGCCTCGGCAGTTTTGCATCCTCAACCAAGCAGAGCCTTGTTTATATCCTTCGCAATTTGACACCCTATACCTAGGAGGAAACATTCCCCCGAGTGTCCATCTCCCGCATGCACTTCCCTGCATTGAGCATAGGTATGTTCCACTGCTAGAACTAGTTTTGCTTACTTGCGACACTCGGTTCCTCCTCTGTATCATAGCATTCGTTTGTTATGAAAAAACAAAAAAAGACGGGCGGGAAGGGAGTATTATCTTATATCGACAGCAGTCGTGTCGCCTTTGAACAGAGCACAAAATTATTCGAGTCCATTCATCATAATTTTGGATTTAGCATGGCCTTAGGAAGCTGAGCTCGTTACAGAGTCTTCTCTACCGACTGGTTACTCTTCCAATCCCTACAAAGAACTTCATAGATGCCTCCTGCATCTCATGATTTTATCATTGGGTCTATGTTGCCAGAGTCCACCATATGTCTCATGCTCTTGTTCAAAGGAAGTCTATCAACCTATGTCGACCACTCCTCAGAACTCTTGACTTTGCATGTCGGCCATACCCTCAGTTGTCTCAGAATCACATGATACTTTAGTCCTATTATGCACCCTGACCCTACTTTCATCATTGGTAGGTAACCTTGAACCCAACAGTTGACATTTCATCATTGGTCGTTGACTAGGTGGTTTCCCTTGTGTTCGACTGCAAGACATCTATTCACACATTGGGATTCGTGCAGTGTCTTGGATGCCATTAGCCTTATTGGTGGTTTCCTCGCCTTTGTCAGCAGTTTTCATCATTGGCTGTTATTTAGAGGGTCTTTTTCGTGTACCGCTTGCACTTGGCACACATGAAAGACGCACAGGGTCGTTGGTTCGTGAACTCGTTCTTCGTCCGATTTCCACCAAATCATGAAGCTCCTGCTTTGTACCTCGTGTTGACTGATGAGAGATGCCTTAATGCTCTCCTTTCAGCAGGTCTCTTTCCATCGACATCAGCACATTATCTGGAAACGAGACCTAGAGTCTTATGAGTACCTTGAGGCTTGCAGTCATCAGTGTCAGGCTCTCTCGCCATCAACAGTTGGGAATACATCAATGTCTCCTGATCGATGGATTCTTCAAGTGTTCGACACTGACTCCTCTATTCACACTTGTAAGAATGTACTTGGTGCCTTGATACCTACTTTCATTATCGGTAGGTTGTCTCGCGTTTGTTAACGGTATACATCAATGATCGATAATCAAACGATGTCTCATTATGTTCGACCTCAACTCCTTTATTCACATGATGTAGACTTGCACCTTTGGCGGATTGTGTAGAAGACTTGAAGACATCACTATGTGGTCGCATCTTTCATGAGTTGTTGCTTCCTTTTCATTGGACCAATACCTATATGACTTCAGTGATCATGGGAGATCAGATTGTACTCCATGGTATACAGACATCTTCAGATTGGTTTTGAGACTGGTACTATTGGGCCTTGTTCGTGACTATGACAGCTATTGGCATGTAACCGCATTTGTATTTGCCTATTCATGGCCACGAACACTTGTTTGGTATATTTCCACATGGATCTGCAGTGTATTTTTGGCAGCCATGTATGCAAAATCGGTGCAGAATGTAGTGAGCAATTGAGTTCATCCAGTTGGTTCTCTACCACTCCACTTCTAGGTTATTTATAATGTATTTCGGCCATCGCAGATACTCCTCTGACCTCACACATTAGGGGGCATCTGTTAGAGCAAGATTTGTCTCACCCTATGCAATTTTGCAGAGAAGGCCTCATTCCATTCCCCGATGCAGACTTACTTTCCCTGATGATAAAATCCAGAGCTAAAAATATAAAGTTTTCCACTTGTACACACCTTGCAAGCTATACAGCAAGCGTATACGTAGGCTGCTCCACTAGAACCTGCGTACATCGGGATTTGTGCCAGAAAAGCAAAATTAAATGTCGAGTTTCCATGTCGCGACAGGAGATCTCTGATCCTTGGCCTTCAATATACTAGAAACGTTCCCACTCGGTCCTTCAGTTGCATTTTGAAGGCTATAAAGAAGCCAATTTCGAGCTATGGAAAAGGAGAGAATTCAACTTTGAGAGCAAAGTTACTCTTGAGAAATTATTTACTTCATATTGAGTCGGCATCCCTTTGTCCTTTAAATCTGAACTCAGTGTTCGGCCCCCAAGCTCTTCCCTTATTTGATGGAGAACCTCTTTGTCTCCCTTATATGAGCTTGTCGTTGGTGGAGGATTGAAGTTGTGGGGACCCAGTTGGAAGGAACTCGGTTTCTTGCATCCGAACCGTGCCGACACGGAAATCTATAATAGTTTCACTTCTATTGATCATTTATTAATAGAAATACTCCTTTCTCGTCTAATTGATATCTTGCAAATATATGTATTATGATCCATGGGCATGTTTGTTTTGTATATTAATGGATTATGCTATCTAATGTGCTAACTTTTTATATTATCACTATATGCTTGCTCTGTTTGTTTGCTGAGAACTTGTTGCAGGTATAAAGCTTTGGGTCGAAGTGCTCAACGGTGGATATCATCAAACGTTTGGACGAGGTAGGCCTCTTTCTTACCTCTCTTGCACATTAGTTTATATAGCATATGCTGGAATTGAGTCGATTTCTACAGTCATACCTGTCTGTTGTGGTTCACCCTAGCCATAGAGAGATTTTCCTCGTAACAACACAAGAGGGTGCTTACAAACCCTAGAAGACTAACACCCAAGAGAGGTGCGCACTTTTCCCAAGAACAAGTGTTTGCTGAAATTTCCAAACTTACACTTGTGATATGATTCCTCAATGGGGAATTTACCTTTACTTATATTAGACTGAACCTATCAACAGTGGTGTCTATTGGCACAACAGGGTCGACCTCAATAACTCACAATATAATTAATAATTACCATATTAAATATCTTTTACATTAAGGTGCGGTTGACTTGTACCCTTTACATTACAAATAGGGTTACAGGTAAGTCCGACTTTTGAACAATATAGCAAGGGATCTCATACACCCACTAGTGCTCAACCACTAGGGGCACATCCATCTGTGCTCAACCACAGGGATGTCCACATCTCTATCTCACTGCATCTCACAGGAGAACCACACTCACTAGTGCTCAACCACTAGGATCACATTCACCTGTGCTCATCCACAAGCACGTCCAACTCAACAGATCTTCTTTCTCACTACATTACACAGGAGAGTCATCTGGAGTTCATCATCTCAACTCTCTACTCAGAGGAGGCTAATACATCGTTTCATCTCTGTCTCAGAACGATGCACCCAACTCATGGGATTTCACACGTTCACATGTGCTCAGCCATAGGCACGTCCAACTCAGCAGATCTTCTTTCTCACTGCGTTACACAAGAGAATCATCCGGAGTATCATCTCAACTCTTTGCAAGGAGGAGGCCAGCACAACGTTCCAGTTCTGTCTCAGATAGGAACCACACCCAACTCAGGGGCTCTCTCTCAAGTCTGTGTCCTAGAGGATGTCTCACGCAGCTGTAATCATCAACACTCCCTCTCAACTAGGGAGGCAATCTCCACCAGGCCAAGTCTCTCACGGAAATGCTTGAACTTCGTCTTGGCAAGCGGTTTGGTGAAGATATATGTGAACTGCTCATGGGTAGGAAGATATTGCACATGTACTGTCTTCCTCTATGCCATGTCTTTGATATAGTGATATTTTATCTCGATGTGTTTCGATTTGTCATGAAACACAAGGTTCTTAGAGAACGTCACATAACTCTGGTTATCACAATGAATAGTAGTAGGATCCATCTCATGATCGAATAAATCAGTCAGAAGTTTGTGAAGCCACATTGCTTTGCGGACTGTTACACTCAATGCAATGTACTATGCCTCTGCGGTACTCAATGCCACAAAGCTCTGTTTTTTGCTGCACCAGGAAACCATGGCAGACCCCAAGGTAAAACAACACCCGGATGTGCTCCTCCGGTCCACTGCGTTCTCTACCCAATCCGCATCGGCATATCCCTACAAACTCAAGTCCACACTGGAGGCATATCTCAGGCCATATCCAACTGTGCCTCGTATATATCTCAATACATGCTTTTACTGCTATCCAATGAGTCTGTCTCGGTTGACCCATGAATTAACTAATGTACATTCACTGCATAGCATAAATCGGGTCTGGTGTTAACCAAATACATCAGTGATCCAATCAGTTGTGGATCAATCTCGACAGAATCATCATCATTCATTTTCTTCATCATCGGTGTAGGTATGGATTTGCATTTTGTCATACTGAACTTCTTTAATATCCCCACTGTATATTTTCCTCAACTCAGGAAAATCTCATCGGTCCTCTGTTATACTTCTTGTCCCAAGATACTTCTTGTCATACTTCTTGTCCCAAGAAGTAGTGCATCATACCCAGATCCTTCATCTCGAAATCAGAAGTCAAGGCTTACTTGTATCTAAAAACAAGGCTTTCTGAATAAGTCACCAAAATCAAACTCTCGTCACCAACAATGTAATAATGTAGGTTTGGATCAGCAACACTCTTGTTGAAACCCAACTCATCAAGAATCCATCCATCTGATGTGGTTTCCAACTCATGGACGGTAGTACGGATGGAAGTGTATCGAGCTTACTGGATCAAGTGTCTCATCATAGACAACTCCCTCTGTTTGTGGGAATCCTTTGGCTACAAATCTCGCTTTGTATTTCTTGACACTTCCATCAACTGCATGCTTGATCTTATAGATTCACTTGGAAGTCACCACATACTTCCCTTCTGGTCTCTATACATCATTCTTTAAGGTATACTGGTATTCTTCTGTCATGGCAACTTGCCATACCTGTTCACCCGTCGCTTCTCCATGTCAAGAGGGCTCAGAATCAATGATGTGGCTCATGGTTGAAGAGTAGCTCAAAAATCTCTTTATTTTCTCGGGATGTGCCTTGAGGGGCTTGTTTGTTCCTCTGCCTCCTGCAGAGTTTGTCAAGCCTAGGCAGGCCATTTATGCCCTATTGCAATATCTCTGGGCATATCAACTTGAGCAACTGGAATAATGTTTGTCTCCCTCTGAACTGCTGAAGGGGGAGAAGGTATTGTCTCACTGTCAATCTCCATCTGAGATTCTTTGGATCCTTGAAGGGTTATCTTTTCTTCAAAAGCAACATCTCTGCTAGTCTCAATCTGTCTCTGACCAAGGATGTAGATCTGATATGTCTTTGAAGATTCATTGTTATCCCATAAATGTATCCTTTCTCCCTTAAGGGTCTAGCTTGGACCTTTTCTCTTTGGGTACATGAAAAAATACACTGTGCACCCAAATATCCTGAAGTGTTCAATCTTGGGCTTCACTCCGGTGAAGGCTTCTTCGGGAGTTATGTTCTTCAAAATCTGGTGAGGACTCATATACTGTGTCATGCATGCTTCTACCCACAGAATCATAGAAAGATTTTGATCATGTATTATTGCATTGATTGCCTTAATGATGGTTCTGCTCTTCCTCCTCAAATAGTTTTGACTCCCTCTGAAGTCTAAAGTATAACCATCTTCCTTTGTTGTTAAGCTGCCTGAAACAAGAGAACAAACAAAAGGAAACAAAACAAGAATATCTCCTAAAGGAGAATAATGAGTATATCTCTAAAATCAAAACAATTTAAGGATTGTTGTCACAGCTACAACACCTATTTGTAATATAGCAACTTTAGAAATGTAGGTTAGAGACATGATAATTAAAACAATCAAACCTGGAGTCTTCACTTCCAGTGTGTTGTTCCTCTAAATGTACTGAGATCCCTCTGGATCCATGACTTCAGCAAAGGTTCCCTCCTCCTGCAATTTCCCTCATGACAGTGATACAAATAATATATACAAGTGCATACCTGAGGATGTTGATACGATTTCTCCAATGCCACCTGGTTGATTTATGTCCTCTGAGATCTTTATGAAGAAGATAGTCACGGTGTCACCTTTTGTCATCTTTGTTATTTTGAAGTTGGCCCTCCAATGTAAGGGCTTGAGTAGATGATTGGCTTCCTTGTCTTGACGTCATCTTCCTTCCATTCATTGATAGTTGTCTCTGGTAAACCTTTTTGTATCACCCATAATAAGTCTTCCTCTGAAGTCTTGTCTTCCAGGAACTTGAAGTTGTTTGATCCATCAAGCTTATCTTCCATCATAGTTTTGTTCATCATATTTTTAGATTCTTCACAAACCCTTGTAAACTGGGCTAGAAAACCTAACGGCTAGGCTAGGCTAGCAACCTTGGGTTTTGTTGGGCTTATGACTGCCAACAATAATCCTTGAAAATTAGAAGAACACAGGTAATCTTGAAGGCTTCTTTAAAGAGCTACAAAAACCCTAAAACCAGAAATTTGCGGAACCCTAGAAACCCTAGGGCCAAAAATAAAAAATTCTTGGAATTTCACTTTAAGAGCTTTTGGAGGTACGGTGAAGGAGGTCGTACCCTCCTGTCCAAATTTCAGCCCCAACGTCCAAGTGTGAAGTGTTGAAAAGGCCAAACAAGAGAGGGTCGTACGGATTTTGCAGAAACCCTAAAGGGCCGTACGGATTTGCAGAAAAGGGAGGACGATTGCTTTAATGTTTGTGCAATGGGTTGGGTTCTTCAAGACCTATGCTTTGATACCATGTTGATTTTTCAATGAGCTAGGCTTAAGCATGAAGTTCATTCAATTTTAGAATTTTACTTAAACCATAAACAATTTGTTGCAGCAACCAAGATCACAAGAAGAAACACCATGCACAAGCACACAAGAAGTATCTTGGGAAACCCTTCTCAACAAGGGAAGAAAACCCAGCCAATCCTTTGCTATATTCTTCAAGAGAAAAACCTCCACCACCATAAAGACCTGGCACACAAGAGGGTGCTTACAAACCCTAGAAGACTAGCACCCAAGAGAGGTGCGCACTTTTCCCAAGAACAAGTGTTTGCTGAAATTTCCAAACTTACACTTGTGATATGATTCCTTAATGGGGAATTTACCTTACTTATATTAGACTGAACCTATCAACAATGGTGTCTACTGGCACAACAGGGCCAACCTCAATAACTCACAATATAATTAATAATTACCATATTAATTATCTTTTACATTAAGGTGGGGTTGACCTATACCATTTACATTACAAATAGGGTTACAGTAAGTCTGACTCTTTAACAATATAGCAAGGGATCTCATACACCCACTAGTGCTTAGCCACTAAGGGCACATCCATTTGTGCTCAGCCACAGGGATGTCCACATCTCTATCTCATTGCATCTCACAGGAGAACCACACTCACTAGTGCTCAGCCACTAGGATCACGTTCACCTATGCTCATCCACAGGCACATCCAACTCAGCAGATCTTCTTTCTCACTGCATTACACAGGAGAGTCATCTGGAGTTCATCATCTCAACTCTCTGCTCAGAGGAGGCTAATACATCGTTTCATCTCTGTCTCAGAAGGATGCACCCAACTCATGAGATTTCACACGTTCACCTGTGCTTAGCCACAGGCACGTCCAACTCAGCAGATCTTCTTTCTCACTGCGTTACACAGGAGAATCAACTAGAGTATCATCTCAACTCTCTACAAGGAGGAGGCCAGCACAACGTTCCAGTTCTGTCTCAGATAGGAACCACACACCCAACTCAGGGGCTCTCTCAAATCTGTGTTCTGGAGGATGTCTCACGCAACTGTAATCATCAACATGGAGGTCTCCTTGTAAGTTTTCCGAAGGAATGAAAAGCTAGTTTGAAGGAGTAATTACATGTGTATGTATGAAATTGATTTTATGCTTCCACTATTTAATTCCAGCTGTTGTGTGATTAATGCTATGCTCTGAAATTTGATTTCAACATTAATTAAATTCAGCAATTACTTGTTTAATTGAGATCATAAGGACTTTAGTCACCTAGGGCTTGAGATTTTCACATGGTATCAGAACTTATTTCTCTGATTGAGATTCTCTAAGATTTGTAGCAATAAATCGACTGTGGGGAAGAAGAACCAACAGTGAGAGAGTTTTCAAGTTTTCTTTTCAAATTTGGAAGTTTGTGCAATAGATCTCAGAGATGGTAGCAACATGCCTCAAGTTTGAGGACAGATTGGATGGTGCCTCGAACTTTTTATCATGGAAGGTGAGGGTTGCACTCTTACTAGAAAAGAATGATCTCTGGAATATTATCAAGGAAGTTGTGACTCCACCTACAGATCCACAACAATCGGTAGCTCACAACAAGAGGGAAGCGAAAGCCAAGCGAATGATCTTGGATGCCATAAAAGATCATTTGATCCCTCACATATCCGAGAAGAAGACAATGAAGGAGATGTTTGATGCCCTAGTAAGTCTCGACCAGAGTCAAAACATAAATAGGAAGATGGTATTGTGGAACAAACTAAGATCCATAATGATGACCAAATCAAACATACTCACCAATTACCTTATGAAGATCACACAGATTCGTGATCAACTTGCAGCAGTTGGGGAGAGGGTTAAGCACTCAATGTAGTCCCAGCTTCATGGGAACCATTTGTCAAAGGTATTTGCACTTAGGAAAACTTTCCTAACTTTGAGAGGCTTTGGGATGATTGTATCCAGGAGTAGACTCGGATGAAGTCAAATGCCAACAAGGAGGATGGTGAAGAGAACCTAGCTCTATTTGGTCAATCAAATAAGGGCAGAGGTAAAGGACCCAGCAAGGGTAAGGAAAAGAGTGAGGAGTCAACCTCACAGCTAGAAAAGGACTTGAGTAAAATCAAGCACTTTAGTTGTCATAAGCACGATCATTATGCATCACAATGTCCAAAGAAGAAGAAGGGTAAAGGGGAGTAGCAGCAAAAGCAAGTAGCAACCTCTATAGAAACTCAAATGAACGAGTTTGTTGCCAAGTTCGAGAAGGATTTCTTGTTGGTATATTGCCTTTCTACCAGCACAATTCTGAGGGATGTGTAGTATGTAGATAGTGGAGCATCTCGACATATGACATCAACCTGACAGATGTTTTCTATTCTGAAGAAGTAGGACTCGGGAGTATAGGTTGAGTTTGGTGATAATGCCTAGTACACAGTAGCAAGAGTTGGTACTATTCCCTTCCAACTCAAGTCGGGTTATACTTTAGATTTCACAATGTCTTATTTGTACCAGGTCCTGGAAAGAACTTGCATTCAGTTTCGGTTATGGAGGATAAGGGCTTTGTAGTGGAGTTCAAGAACCAACAAATCCTCATCAAATCAAAGGAATCTAGCCCAAATACAACTCAAGTAATATAGGTTAGAGAAGGTAAGTTGTACAAGTTGCAAGGTGAACCTATTCAAGCTTTGGTGCATAACAGTGACAACTTGTGCAAGTTGTGGCACAAGAGGATGGGGCACCTACATCACAGGGCATTGCCTATTCTTAGGGAGATAGTCACAGGTCTTCCAGAGTTCAGTATTGAGCAACATGGTGTATGCAGAGGGTGCACGCTTGGAAAGCATGCCAAGGATGCTTTCCCAAGTAGCGAGCATAGGTCTAAGGAGATTCTAGACCTAATGACAGAGGATGAGCCAGGAAGATCCAAAGGTTGAGCTGAGTTCACCAATGATTTCTAAGACAGTATAACAACCTTCAGGTGAAGAGGGGGAGACAAGAGCCCCTTCCACTTTTGTCAAGAAACCTCGATGGTTTAGTCAAACATTGAGGGATGCTCAAGAGCATGTTGAGACTCCTAGGAGCACATTCAGAGAGAGAAGACCTCTGAAAAAGTTTCCAAACTATATGGCATTATGAGTAGCATTCTAGATTTTGAGCCTTCCAATTTTCAGGAGGTAGCAGACTAGCATGTTGGCAAGATGCCATGGTGGAGTAGTACACCTCCATCATGAAGAATGATGTTTGGGAAGATCGGAGGGGAAGTCAATTATGAGTTCTATGTGGCTCTACAAGATCAAGCATGTTGTAGATGGTAGCATTGAGAAATTCAAAGCGAGGTTTGTGACGAGAGGGTTCTCCCAGAGAGAGGGAGTGGACTACGAGGAGACTTTAGCTCTAGTCGCTAGGTACACATAGCAACCTCAAGATTTTGAAGTAAGTGGGAAGGATTCCCATGTTTGTTTTGTAGTAAACACCTTGAATCAGTTCATGGTGGACAAGGCAAGAGCATTGGGTAGCAATAAAAAAAGTGCTTAGGTATTTGAGTAGCACAGTGGAGTATGGTATGAGATATCTTGGAGGTGATGAAGTGAAGTTGCAGGAGTATTTAGACTCGGATTGCGCAGGCAGTGCAACAGACAGGAAGAGCACCATAGGGTGTTGCTTTAGCTTGGGATCAATTATGGTATCCTAGTTCAGTAGGAAGCAGAATTTTGTGGCACTTAGCTCAGTAGAGAGCAAAGATTAATTCATACAAGACAGGATTCAGATAGGAGCAGGGAAGCTCCAATATATTTCGACGGATCAACAAGTAGTTGATATTCTGACCAAGCCCTTAGCGAGAGGGAAGTTTGAAGCATTCAAAGACAAACTTGGATTGGTGCAGAATTTCTTCCTCGCTAAGAGGGAGTGTTGAGAATTATAGCTCGAATTGGAACTTCTACCCAGGTTCAATGTGAACGTGTGAGAATTAGTTCAAGATATTTTCAAAAAGTTATTCTATTTTGTAGCACTTTGGTAAAAAAGTGAAAGTTTTATTATTAGTAGTTGAGTCTAAAAAGTGTATTTCATGCATGCATGACTTAGACTAGGAGTAATCTCAAAAATAGATTAGGGTTTTGGTCTCAGGTAAAAGTATAAAGATAGGATAAGAAAGAAGGTTTAAACTTTAGACACACATGAATAGTTGAGCAGGTTGAGCACTTGAGAGAGAGAGAAAGCAGGTAGCCAAGGAAGAGGCATTTACGAGCAACGCGCAGTTCTAGACCACAGTCCGTACAATTATGTGCAAGCATATGGATAGGATCGTATGGATTCATATAGTCATACGCTTTGATATGGACATATCATATAGGTGTCTGTACAGTCGTACAAGCATGTCATACAGACCGTACAACAATTTTATGTTGTTTTTTTTTTTCCAGCAAGTTGTACCTCTCAAGTAGGCCATACAAACTCAATTCAGGATGATTTCAATAACCATACAGTGGTTGGTTTTAAGCAACTTGTAGAGGTTTCCTTGTAAGTTTTTCAAAGGAATGAAAAACTATTTTTGAAGGAGTAATTACCTGTGTGTGTGAAATTGATTTTATGCTTCTGCTATTTAATTTCCAGCTATTGTGTGATTAATGCTATAGTCTAAAATTTGATTTCAGCATTAATTATATTCAACAATTACTTGTTTAATTGAAATCAAAAGGACTTTAGTCACCTAGGGCTTGGGATTTTCACATCAAATTAGGCCCTTTTAACCTTGAGTACACACCCAAGTGATGAATGTATCAAATAAGTCTTTCATCCAAGAGATTGAATGTGGTAAACTAGCCCTTTCAACCATATACCCTACTTCAAAGTAGATGATTGGAGCACACTAGTTCTTTCATTGATTCAATGTTTCATGACTCTATTGGCCCTTAGATTGATAGGCACTAGTCTTACATCATCCCATTTATTTTTTTCCCTTCATCTCACTTTCCTTTCCTTTCCATACCCCTATTTCCATTTCCATCCTATTTCATATACTACCACTGTTAATTTCCTATAACTCAACACAGAAATTATTGCCAATAATTTACTTCGACCCAGAAATTATACTTGCTGATATAAATTCAGAAATTATGCAAATAACCTACAGCTGAGTTATTTAACCAACAATGCACAGCAGAAGCTAACAGTAAACCAAGCACAAAAATTGGACAACACCAGAAATACCCTGGAAACCCCAATGTGGGGAAAACCAGCAAAGAGGGGGCTTTATAAGGCTTCTGAGATGAATATTACAGCAGCAAAGAAATCAGAAATTTCTCAGCAAATTATTCACTCCTTCCTCAGCAAATTCGTCCCAACTTGTGGCTGTACAGCCCAGCTTGATTCTGGCCTGTATGGCCCAGGTACGGCATGTACAGCCTGCTCAGAATCTGCCCCCTGCTGCTGAGTGAACACGCCCCTAACTCGGCCCTCTTTTGGCTGCTCAATGCGCCCTAGAATCGGCCCTCTTCTGCTGCTACAAATGGCTCTGAGTTCAGCCTGCTTGTTCTGCATAGTACGGCCCTGGTACGGCCTCCACTGGCTGCTCAATCTAGCCCAGAACTCGCCCTCTCCAAGCTGCTCACCCTCTTCTTCTCTCACAGCCAAGCACCCCTCTTCCTCTCTCACAAAATGAGAATGTGTGTCTCTCACCCTCAGCCACTTAGACTAGGCCCCACAAACCACTCAAACAAAAAAAATTCTAATTTCCTAAGTTAGACTTGGGCTAAGACAAATAGGTTGATTTGGGTTGTTTAATGTGTCCATCAGCGTACCTAGGACACTTAGGCCCATGCTAAGACACCTTTTGAGCTACAATAAATAACACAGCTACCACCCATTTTGCTTAGGCTAACTCTTCATCTAAAGACTATGACACGTCTATTTGAGTCAACTCGGCCCTCTGCTCAATTCAGGGGACCGGTCTGGTACCGAATTGGCCGAGTCAAGGCATGACTCAGCCAACCAGTCCAACTCGACCTAGTTGGTCAAGGACTGCACCACAATGCACTGTTCATGGAAAAGTCAAATTAAAAAATAAAAAAAATAAAATAAAACCTAAAAACCTAATTCCTGGCAACCTAAACCCTACCAGGCATGGCATATGAAAGCACTAACCATGTAGCTCGTGCTTCCGCTAGTACTACTGTTGCAATTGCAGATGTCACTGAGGAGTCCGAGGAGTCAAAAGACTTTGAGCCAGAGGATGATTTTGTAGCTCATGCTAAGGATCCCATTTCTAGCAGTGGTAATGACTTTGATAATTGATCATGTTGATCAATGATTTGTACTATGTACTCTGTAGTAGACCAGTAGCTTGCAGCATTTTTTTGGACTCTAGAGGCCATTTAGAGCCTCATTGATTATGTATTTTGTTGCTGATATGTATTGCACTCAGTATCATTTTGATATATTCACCCATACATGGTATATACATGAGCAGTCTTTGCATATTTTGTCTCTGATGGTTTGGAATCATCGTTTGGAATCTTTAAAATATATTTTTTCATTAAAATTTAAATATTTTATGTATTTTTTAGTAAACTGAGTCATTACAATCAGGCCAGTCCAAGTCGTGGCCAATTCCAAGTCCGAGTCAACCCTTGACCGATTCCCAGTTCGAGTCCGAGTCGACCCTTGACCGATTCCGAATCCGAGACCAAGTTTTAGAACATTGAAAAGAACAAAAGACCAGGACTGCAATAAGATGATTTTACATTCCAATAAAGTAAATTGTAATTGAATCGAATAGAGGAGAGGGGGGACGAAATGAACTCGTAAGAAATTCTAATCAAATGATCCTTACTTTTTCAATGACAAATTGGCCAAGTATAAGGACTTCTAGAATCTTTCTCCAATCCCAACTGATCTGCAGTCAGTACAAGGATTTATAAGGCTCTGCTGATAGAAACTTTTAACATTTCGAGAGAAAAGTTATCTAAAACAAATGCTACCCAAAGTATCTTATAACACAACACAGACCTTGACAAGAACACTAACAGCAAATAGTCCAAAGACAGCACCAGATGCTCCAATAGACACTACTGTTCTGGGAAGAATGAGCCATGAAACAAGATTTGCTCCAGCTCCTGTAACCAGGTAAGAAAGCCATAGTGCAAAACCTCCTCCCTCCTCCTCAACCAATTTTCCTGCAATACAAGCTGGAATTTAGAAGCTGAATTCCAAGAGGGCATGTTGGCATGATTTACGAGACTACAATCTTTGAGAATGATGCAACCTCTCCAGTTTATTACAAGTTATGGTAGATAAAGTAAAAGCTTACCAAAAATGTACAAGAAAAACAAGTTGCTTGAGAGGTGGCTCCTGCAAAATCAGGAGGAAAGCCAACAAGCATGTATTACTGAAAAGTAAGTCCAAGCAACAGATATAAGAGGTCCTCAAAAAATAGTATAGAACCTTTTCTTCTCTTAGAAAGCCAAGTAAAACTTTCCTGACTGTTAATGGAATATAACCTCTTCTTTTAGAAAGCAAAGAAAAAATTTCCCTCGCTGTTTTCTGCAGTGTAAAATTGCTAATGAAGACATCAATTGGGAGAATAGAAGAACATATATGTGACTAGTGGAAGATAACAGAAAGAGATATCTAAACAGTTTATAAATTGGTGACTTGAGATAGAAGTTTTGCTTGTTATGCCCTGTAGGGTGAATTTATAAAAATGTCGAAAATGTCGATAGACATTCTAGAAAATGCAATTTTGTTGTTTCATTGTTATTTTTCTGCGGAAAAAAATTGGGAAGATAAAAAGTAAATAAAAAAATTATTTAGAGTACATTGAATGCCTCACCAATTAACATGACAAAATGTCGCTGTAAAAAACTGGTACCACTGTGGCAAGTCATGATAAAGATAGAGCCATTTGATTGGCACAAACTGGGGAAAAAAATACCCATTATCATGAAATGAAAGAAATATCTAATCAGTTCCAACTTCCAAATGCTCTTCAATAAGCAAAAGACATGAAGCAACAATCTTTTGACCCATGCAAGCCCTAACGAGTCTGGAAGGGTTATTACATAATCAATTAAAGAATATTTACTTGCAAAACTCAAGCTTATTCAAACTTTCTCCACCAAGAAAGTTAACATGACCTTTTGGCGGCACTTAACAGATCATTTTGATCTTGACTGGTGCATGACTGCATTCTCAAGTCTTATAAAATTCAAGGGTATTTTATAAGAGACATACCAGAAAAATAAATGCAATATACAAGTCACCAAACTCACACCTATCACAGGAAAACATGTAACATTACCTGTAACAAATGATCTGCCACATAGATTCCAATGTTGAGAAGAAGAAGCCAAAATATCGCACTGACAGGTCTTCGTCTTGTTGAAAGAGACTCTGATTTATCAAGTTCCAACTGAGATATCATGTCTGACAATGCTTTATTAGTTTAGTAAAAACGATAATGGAACTTAGAGATGCACATTCAAAATGGTGTTATTTAAAGAGAAACCAAATGAATTCCAGTAACAAAACACCAAAAGTACAGCAGGATTCTCTACTAATTGCTATAGGCATATGCAAGTGTGTTAGTGCAAATGGAATCGTTCTTTCACCGATGGTGGCTCAAAATGCATTATCACTAATGTTACTCTTAGTTTTGCGAACCCAATCTTGTGAAAGCAAGACTTCAATGCTTTTGTAAAACCCATAAACCCAAAGTTACCAAATTTTGTGAAACCCAGAAACCCAAAGTTACCGAATTAAGTCAGCTGTGTCTTGTTTCGATAGTAAAGAGGGTGTGTTTGACAATACCACGAAGGTTCAAATCCCTCAAAGACATGCTTCACCTTTCATGGGCCATCTCACCTTTGCAAGTGGGCCGTGTCACCTGCACAAGCAGGCCTCCATGCAGATGGGACCTGCTGCAAGTCCTGGGAGAATTTGGCGGATTAGATACCACCAGTTGCAGTTTCTTATCCAAGGGTGCTCTCAGTAATTGTAAGCAGACTACAATTCATTGTAATATTTTCATAATGGGGATGGGCGTGCTTCCCACCAAGTTAATCTTAAGCAATAAAAAGGAAAATAAGGTACCAGCCTCGGATGGCTTGGGGGCTGACACGGCGTGGGCAAAGAGTGAAGGTTTGACTCAGACTTGGGACTCGAAAACTCGGCAAATAAAAAAATCCCCGAGTTTGAGTCACTCCCGAATCAACTCTAAACTCTGGAGTATTGTTCAAGTCCAAGTCGGATTCCGAGCCAACTACCGAAGTCATGATAAAACAGCTTCAACCTTCCCAAATAAGCATTTTTGCAATAATTCTCAAAATATTGCATTGCATTTGAGCTCTGAGCTTCGCCAGCTCAAAACCTCGCATCAACAACTTAATATTCGGAAGGGTCAAATTCAACATCTGCATACAATGAAAGAAGACCCTCTCTGCCATATTCGATGGCCCGACCAACTATAAAGTTCACTCAACGTAAGACCATGCAACACCATGATAACATATAAGGAATCCATTTTGACCATGTTTTTCAGTTGAGATAAAATTCTGAAAATAAACAGCAGATATGAAGTGAACAATAACTTCAAAAACCCTAGGGGATAAACCGTAAGAAAACCTGGGTGTAATCTCCACATGTAATTGGCTTACTTTAGTATGTTAATTTATTTATTCATTCATTCGTTTTCGCTTTTCAACCGCAGCCAGGCATTGGGCTGTATCATGAATGTACGCAACCCACATGTCTCTATGGGGGTTTCGAACACGCGAAGCCTCTGTTATATAACAAAGATGGGTATCAACCGTCGTACCTGAAGTTCTCCGTTGGGGATCGGAGCCGGCNGCAGCCAGGCATTGGGCTGTATCATGAATGTACGCAACCCACATGTCTCTATGGGGGTTTCGAACACGCGAAGCCTCTGTTATATAACAAAGATGGGTATCAACCGTCGTACCTGAAGTTCTCCGTTGGGGATCGGAGCCGGCCCGTGTTCGAAGCTGAAGCGTTCTATTCGACCGCAAATGCCTTGGGAATGTGTGTACCCGGAAGGCCTGCAGCAATGGCTTGGGTGGAAGCCAGCCCCTAGTCGTATAATTCCCGTGTGACCGGACGCTCCATAGGCGTGGAAATGTTAGAGAATTTGCCACCAGAGTGGTGTGATAGCTTGATGCATTCAGAATGTTAATTGGGGACTGCATTATTATCACTTCTCAGTAAAAATTGTGCTGCGAGTCGAAGCGACCGATTCGAACGCAGATTCTTCCATCCATGGAGATTTAAATGGTATAGAAAAACGTATAGTTATTTTCTTGGTGGAGAATCCGCGAGAAGTAGCGTAGCTATTTTGGAATTTTTTCACAGTCCCTTAGTCCTCGCTGGAATTCGACGAAATGAATCTTCATAATTCCAATCAATGGCTGGCTTTGAGTTTTGCTTGGGAGGGCATGGATCAATTCGGAGACCTGAGTATCCTTACGGTGTGGTGGGACTATTTACAAATCAGATATTTGGGTGGAATTATGATTAGACTTCTTGATTTTGTAATTGTGATTCAATTGCATTTGGAAATTGGGCTGCTTAATGCTAATGCTATCATATATTTTGAGAACATGTATTTAAAGTATGTTATCAAAGTAGTATGGAGTGAAGGTGAATGCTAATGTTATGATATATTTTTGATGATATGTATTTAACTTTGTAAAATTTATTAAAAAACAAAATTTTGATAGTTTAAAGATTTTAGTTTTTTTTTTTTTTCTTAATTTAAATATTAATATTTTTTAAAGGTTAAAGTTGGTATAGGGGATTACAAGGAATACAATATGTAAAGAATGTAAGGAAGAGACAAATCCACATCCCAACAAAATAAAAAATAAAAAATTTAAAAGAAAGAAAAAGAAGAAGAAAATAACTAGAAAGAACCAACCTAACTAGATGGGGAACAATGAAGAAGCTCAAGAAGAAGGAGATTATGTAGTTGATACATGTTGCTCTCAAGAAGAACTTCTAACATTCAACTGCAAAGAAATGTATAATAGATGTGAGGTCATGGCAGTCATTAGGTCTATGGCACCTCACGGGTGTTTCATGTGAACTTGAAAATTAGCCATGGGGCCTCTTCCTACCGGTGTCAAAGGGATGGAAGTATGAGGTATTCAACCTCGTGCATGTGCATTTAAGGAACTAACCTCTAATAAGTCGTTAGTGAAGGTTGAACATCTCACAGAGGAAGAGGGCTAAGCATCTATGATCCTCATAAACCATGAGTGCCTGCATAGAACTAAGTGGAACTATGAAGAGACAAAAGAACCATCCTCAAATCTTGTAGTAAGGATAGCATCAAATATAAAGTGGTCCTTGGTCTTAGGCTCTAAGGTGCAAATTTGGCAAATACAATGCTCCTAAGGAACATGGTGATATGTCTCAATGCAACCCTGGTGGGAGCAAACTCTAAGCTAGGTGAGAGGGATCCTCACATTGTAAGGTAATTGGAATCTAGTGTACCCTAGGGGTTGAATGAGCCCATCACTACACTAGAGATACAAGTCTAAGTGGTGCTAAAGTTTGGGAGAAAACAACTCTTTGGACTTAGACCATGTGGATTGAAGGTAGGCTATGTAAATGTAAATATGAATACCCTTGTTTATCTCTCCCTTCGAGAGATCGAGAGCATCCATTGAAACGTTGTGTGAAGTTGGTCTATCAATATCAAGGTCAAGGAGGTGAAGCAATGAAGAGTTTGTCGCATACCAATGTGAATTGATCCTGCTCCATAGAGGATTTGAAAGCAAGATATGGATATCTAAGAAGACCACCATGTGAGTTGCCCATTCGCTTGAGCTTGTGTATCGGTGTCGCCACATGAAAGATCACTAAAGTAATAAGTGGCATTGTGCCAAATTTTGCAAGAGTGATACCATGAGGCAGTAATCTCTTGGCACGAAGATGTTTGGATAACACTGTGACAAGCACTCTCCCTATCATGTTTTGATATACTCCTCAAAGGTATGGTCCCTAAACCTCACACCCATACAAGATGGTATGTGTGACCAATGAGTGAAAAAGTCGTATCTTCAATTAAAAGTCTCGAAGTTGACATTGAAAACGTGGTTTTTTAAGAGCGGTGAGAGCTACATATACATTGCTTAATGTAGCCTACTATTGGATTCAAGCTAAAGTGTGGTCCAGAGAAGAGGACACCCAAATATAGATACAAAAAGACCACCTCAACCCTGTCACGTCTATAAGTAAGAATCACATTGCTTGCCTCCTTTTTAGGGATGTTATGGGTCATGACTTTTGTTTTCCCAAGATTAACTTGAAGTTGATGAGTGCTACAAAAGGAAGCTAGGATGTCAAGTTGTCTCTAAAGGCCCCTCATTGAGTGGGACATGAGGATAACGTCATCTACAAATAGGAAAATAGCAATGGAAAATTTGAAGAGTAAGCAACCATCTAAGGTACCCGATGAATCTTATATGATTTCCTCTAGCTCGTCAATGTAGAATCCAAAAACTGTAGGAGAAAGTAGGTAGCTTTGTTTAACTCCTATAGTGCTTTGGACCTACTTTGTCTCACCACTCTTCATCTGTGCTTTGCCAAAAATTATCATGTGGAGTGTCATCACAAGAAAGACCATCAAGAGTTGAAGACTCGAAGCCTCAATCTTGTTAACTAACAAGGGCCAAGGGATCGTGTCAAATGCCTTGTAGAAGTCCATGAAGCAACAATATATTTTACACTTGTTTGCATGAGCCTCCTTGAAGATGGAAGTCAAAGTAAAGATATAATCGTTGGTATGATGGTTCTTCCTGAATCCTTCTTATCATTTAGGCCTCAACCTCTTTTGTTTCTACCCATTTGGAGATGTGAATGTTTAAGGTCATGGCAAAGATCTTAACTAATGTATGGTTAACCATTATGGTGCAATAGTTACTAAGATCAGTTTGCTCTTCATTTTTGTATGGTAGTTATAGGGCTTATATTTATCATAGATAAAATGTTACATAGCTATTTGTTGAGGAAATATATTTACAAGTAAAAGATTGCATGAAGAAACTTTTTCTTTAACAAGTGCTATGTAAAAACTGTAAGAATGTGTTTAATGTTTGTCTAGTGGCCACACTTACCATTGTACTCCTTGTCATTATGATAAGGCACTTTGTATACACAACACACTATTGGGCATATTATTCTTTATTATCTCACTAATTTATAAAGTGAGTTTATCCCACATTCATCATAGGATATGATCTTGCATTCCCTAACTAATTTATAAAGTGAGTTTATCCCACATTCATCATGGGATATGATCTCCTATCCCTCTAACCTATATAATAGAGGTGAATGAAGCTCAATTGTAATGCACTTGTGTGATGCTTGAGAGTTGTATGGATCCCATATGAACTCCATACTTGGGTGTTCTCTAGTTGATGTAATTGGGAGAGTTTTGAAGAATAGAAGGCTTGCTTCCATAGATGTTTCCCCACCCTAGGGTTTTACAATGTAAATTTGTTGCCTCATATTTCTTGTTTGTTAGATCTATTTTATTGGTTTAATGTTTTCCATAGGAGTTTAGATAGGATATATCTTGGTTCCTACTCTTTTATGTTTTTGGTCTTTTGTGGTATCACAACTGCCTAGATCTAACTCCTTGGATAAAATTTATTATATTGAACTTTTTGGCATTAAATCTAGGTAGATCTATTGAATTCTTCAAATATGTTGGTCTAGCACCTCAAATTTGACTTTTAAGCCCTACTTTTTATAAATATTCAAATTGGATCTAGACCACATGCTCAATTTATTCAATTTCTAAGCACTAGATATGGCACTACCATCTGATCTGAATCATGCAAATTAGTCAAGATTGACTATTTTTTCATCAAATTTGGCCTTCTTTTGCTTTAGATCTAATTAAAAGCCTATCAAGACTTAGGGTAAAAATTGCACATTTATAAACTAAAGTTTAGAATAAAAAACAAATTTATTTGATTTATATAATAATAAAAAATATTGTATAAATCAAAACCAATGTAGATCCATCTTAACTTTGGATATATCATGTGTCGAAAGGAATCAAATCCCTTGAGTGCAAACGTTTCCTCAAGTTTTTTCAATCTAAAAAGAGTTATCACCTTGAGGGACATCCCTCTGCACGCATGATAAATCCTGAGTTAAGATGTATCTATGTTGCTTCTTTATGTGTATGTGTGTGTCAATTAGGTTTAGCTCAAGTGGTTGGCAGGAATGATCACTATCCTCCCCACCCAAGTTCAATTCTGGTAAGTGACATTTTGAGCCCTTAACAAGTATATTGTTGTAATGGCTTCGAGTCTTGTTGTTGATCGACCTTGTTCCCTGAAGATTCCAGGGTTTACCCTTGGGTACCATCCTCGAAATGAGGAGAAGTACCCTAGGTTTTTTAAGTTGATATTGAAATATTTTACATAAGGTGGAGATTGAAATATATTATTTATGGCCAACAATGAAATAATTTTGTTGTTATTAATATTTTTTTAAATGTCATGTCCTCGTATTGGAATGCAATGCAGAAAGCACCTGTCGATGGAATAAGAAATATATATATATATATATATATATATATATATATATATATATATATATATATATATATATATATATATATATATATATATAGCCTGAGTGGGCCTAATGGTTAAGAATATGTGTTTCCTCCTAAGAGGTCACAAGTTCAAATCCAGAGGGGGGTAGGGTATGTATACCTTTGTAGACTTTACCAGTCAAATCACTGGGCGGAGGGGGTCTCATACACCAATTTGGTGTCTGGCTTGACCATGAAATATTTTATTATATCTAACATTGAAATACTTTTTTGTTATTAATATATTTTTAGAGGCCACATGTTAACTCCACGTTGAGCACAGAAGGGGTTACACATCTCCTTCATACTAGGCTATAGAAAGCACATCTCAGCGCAATAAGTTTTATTTTTTTACTTTAAATTGTTATATATATATATATATATATATATATATAAAGTTGATATAAAAATATTTTACTTAATATGGATATTTCATTGAAATATTTTATGTATGTGTGACATTGAAATAATTTTTTTGTTATTAATTCTTTTTTAAAGGCCATGTGTTAACTCCATGTTGAGCACGAAAGAAATTACACATATCTCTCGTACTAGGATGTAAAAAGTGCCTCTCGATGCAACAAAACAAGATAAACCCAAAAAATTTCTTACAAAGAGCAAAGTAGCGCATTAAAAAATCGGTAAAACATAACAAGATAAATCCAAAAAAATTCAAAGAAAGAGAAAAGTCATGCATTTATAAACTTGAGGTTCTATTTTCTTTTTAATTGGAATACCTCTCTCCCATGTGGTCGTATGACATATGGACGTGATTGTATGGCGTATGGACGTCGTCATATGGCGTATGGATGCGGTCATACAACATATGGGCGTGGTCATACATTGTATGGACACGTCCATACAACATATGGACACAGTCGTACGACGTATGGACACAACCATATGGGTTCATATGTGAATTGTACATGCTTCTACAAGTTCTTCACATGGTCGCATGACTTTGAAAATTCAATTTAGAAATTTAGTCCATCAATTATTCTTCCTAGAAATTCTCTGTGTTATATTCAATATGTGTAAACCACTATAATTGCTAGCCTTCATATTATGGATTGCATGGGTTTTTTCCTTCCTCTGCATTTAATCCAGTAGACTATCACTTATAGGTTCACACCACTCTGCACATCTCATTTACATGGTTCTGCCTTCAAATTAATTTATATGTTTGATTCTGTTGATTGGTGCATGATCTATCATTGAGGAAGGGCGTTGGTTTGTAGTGGCTTAGCTTATGTGCATAAGGAATACCTACAACTATTGGTCCCAATGCAGATTTACACTTAAAAAACTACTTCATACAATGCTGCATTAAAATATTGCCAACAACCATGACAATTGGTGGTTTAATTTTTTGCCTAGATATCAAAGAACTAGCTCAGTCATCAAACATTGTAAGTATGCAAACTTGTACATCATATTTTTGAAGCATCTACAATCGTCTAGTAATGTTATTTAAATCATCATGCGGGGATTTGCATCTAAAAATCGAAGGTGATTTTGTGACAGTGAGATCTCATAATCCAAGTGGTCATTTGCAGTGCAATTTTTTTGTTGTGTTTGGTTTTCTGTCTATTATATAGTGGTGTAGTTATTTTTTCACAATTCTATCTTTCAGTCTATCAAAATTTACAGTTTTTTCAAATAGGCCAACCTCATCCTCATTTCAAAAACTTCAAAATATCATAACTTGCTCATACTAAATTAGTTTTGAGCGTTTTTTTTTTTTAAGTTGCTTAATTTTTCACAGAGAATCCATATTTGCAGATAGAATTAAGTAATTCTGCATCCTTATATCAATTTCTTGTATAACATCATAATGACTTCTAAGGTGGTTCATGTTCCTTAATTAATCGATTCTAACTATATTATTTTGAAGCGTAAGATGATTGATGTTCTCAAGGGAAAGAACATATGGTGGATTTGTTAATGGCGACATCAAGAAACTAGCAGATGCAAAGGACGTGGTTGTATGGAAAGAATGTTGTGAATAAGTGAGAAGTCTTATTGGTCAAACTATATCTAACAACCTATAGTACACATTGAATCTAAAGATGATCCCATAGAGGTGTGGAAATTATAGCATCAATGCATGACAAAACTGATGACATTTCTACTTATTATCTAGAAAAGAAAATACATGAACCAGATCCTAAGGATTTTGAAAGGATCGTGTAATTTCTTGCATAACTCAAGAGTTATAATGAGAAACTGAATAATTGTGGTTTTGATTAGAAGAAGAATGATACAACACTCATTATTCTAGTAGAGAAGAAATTGTTTATCATCTATGATTTGTTCACTCAAACTAGGAATAGAGAAATTGAAATGTCTAAGGGAACTCTTAAACCTAATTTTGAAGACTTCTACAAAGGATTAATTTTCAAACATGAAAGACCACTATCATTAGGTTAGATTATTGTGAGGGAGGCACATTTGGCTAATGGCAAGAGGAATCCCTACAAAGCTTCTAAAAAAGACACTAAATACAGTTTTCCCAATACTTCAAACAAGGTTTCCATTGACACTAATGCAATTGCTTCATAGAAGAAAGAGTGGAAACCAAGTAAGTACTATGGAAAGACCAATCATGATGAAAAAAAATTGCTTTAAGAGGTGCAATGAGATTCCTAAAGCCAAGAAGAAAGCCTCTAAAGAATAACATGTTGCTCTTACTGCATATTCAATTCAACTAACTAAATCCATCTCCTCTTCATTAGAATGGATCTTGGATTTAGGTGTCTCCAATCATGTGACTCATAATGCTTCTTTATTTACCTCCTATGACAAAGAAGAGCATTTGGCTCAAAAGGTCAATTCGTGATGGTAATAGTATTTCAGTAGTTGGATCTAGCAATGTTTGTGTTCCTAATGGTGTATTGGAAGATGTGTTTCATGTCGAAGGCATGCTTGTCAATTTGCTTTATGTTTATTGTGCTTGTAAAAAAGGGTAATAAATTTGAAGCTTGGCTTGATAGATATGTCTTGAAAGATATTAATAATGGATTCAAAATTATTTCATTTGGCCATGTTGATCATGATGACAGTTTATTTAAGTTTATTGGTTTCTCCTCATCCAACAAACAACCTTTTTATTCTCATGTTGCACATATTGATAAACAAAGTAAGCTATGGCAGGAAATATTAGGTCACTTGAACTTTGGTAAAATGTTGTTAGTGTCTAAGATGGTACATGGCTTACCTAAGAGTGTCTGTGAAGGTTGAGTTCTTGGTAAGTGTCATAGGAAAAGTTTGAACATGATAAAGCTTAGTGTGCCCAAGAACAGTGGCAATTAGTCGTAGCGACATATGTGGTCCTCTTGAGACTCCCTCTTTATCAAGTGCTCTCTATTCATCACTTTCATTGATGATTACAATAGGAAAACTTGAGTAGATTTATTAAAGCATAAAAGTGAAGCGTTTGTTGTATTTCAATAATTTAAAGCCCTAGTTGAAAAAGAATCCATAAAATGCATTAAGACTCTTCATACTAATAATGTGGGGGAGTACACTAAAAATGAATTTTCAGCATATTTATCAAAGCATGGCATGAAACATCAAAGAACCATTGCTTACGCAACTCAACAGAATGAGGTTGCAAAAAGGAAAAATATAACTTTAGTTGAAATGGTTAGATGTGTGTTGCATTCAAAAGGTCTCGAGAAACTATTTTGGGCTGAAACAATTTGTTGTGCAAATTACATTTTGAATAGGGTTCCTACTAAAGTAGTTTTACAAGTTTCTCCCAGAGAAAACTGGAGTGAAAGAAAACCAGATACAAGCAATTTCAAAGTAATTGGTTCTAAGTGTTGGACTCATATTCCTGATGAAAAATGGAAGAAGTTTGAGACCAAATCTCATCATTATTATTTGAGACATATTATTTGATCCATCTATTCAAGATGTTATCATTCACAGAGATGTATAATTCTGTGAAATCTCTACACCGCCATATTCTACAAAACCTCATGTTGCCTTGAATTTACTTAAGTCTTCAGTTAATCCTATTTCTGTAAATACTTCTTCAAGTGATGTAGAAGTACTAGATTATGTTGCTACTGTTGATTCTAGTGACCTAAATCTTCCAAAGATGCCAATGTTGTTCATCATACTACCAACTCTCTTCCTATTTGGGCATAAAAAACTATTGAATGTGCAGGTTTTGATGTTGGTATTCCATTTGACACTAGCAGGACTAGATCAAAATTTATTGTTGTGGTAAAAGTGTTAGACACGGATGATCCTTCCACTTATGAAAAGGATAAAGGAAACCCAAAATGGGAGAAAGCAATGGTTGTTGAATATGATTCTTTAATTAAGAATCACACTTGGGATTTGGTTCCTCTTCCTCCTGGAAGGAATCTTGTTGGATGTAAATGAGTATATAAGACAAAATTTATTGCAGATGGACAGATTGAAAAGCATAAGGCTCGATTAGTAGCCAACGGATTTCTATAGAAAGAAGGTATTGATTACATTAAAACTTGTGCTCCATTTGCTAAAATGAATACCATAATAACAATTATTTCTCTTGTTGCATCTTTTCAATGGGAAATTCACCAAATGGATGTCAATAGTGCCTTCTTAAATGGTGATCTTCATGAAGAAATTTATATGCAACAACCACCTAGTTTCATCACTTCCGACACTTCAACTTTAGTATGCAAGTTGCACAAGTCCTTGTAGAGTCTTAAATAGACACCTAGGGCTTGGTATGAGAAAATTGATACTCATTTCTTGAAGAGTGGTTTCAAGTAGTTTTCATCTGATCTAAATCATTATGTTCATTTCTTTCAAGATGATTCCCTCGTAGTTGTTTTTTATGTGAATGATCTAATTCATATAGGCAACAAGATTTTCTTAATCCAACAATTGAAGAATGATCTAAAGCATAATTTTGAGATGACAAACTTATGCCTTTCACATTATTTTTTGGGTCTTTAGGTCTAGCATATGGTTGATGGGATATTCCTTTCTTATATTGAGTATGCTTTAGATTTACTTGCTCAATTTCACATGAGTGAGTGTAAGCCTTCACCAACACTATTTCAGTCATGAGTCAAATTAACATTTGATTGTGAATCACATCTTATTGATGCCACTCTTTATCGTCAACTTGTTGGTAGTTAGATTTATTTGACTCATATCAAGCCTAATATCTCCTTTGTTGTAGTGTGGTTTCCAAGTTCATGCAAAAGCCTCATGAAAGTAATTGGAAAGTAGCTAAAAGGATTCTCAAATATCTTCAAGAAACTCTCAATTATGGTGTTTTCTATTCTCACACGGTTTCTCATTCACTTCCTGGTTATACCAATTCTGATTGGGCAGAGGATGCTACGAACAAATGCTCTACTACAGGATATGTATTTCATCTTGGTTTAGGTCCAATTTCTTGGTCTAGTAAGAAGTCGATAAAACTTTCTCTTTCTTCTTATGAAGCAAAGTTTAGGGCAACTAAGGAAGCAACTAAGGAAGCAACTAAAGAAGAAGTGTGGATATGACATTTCCTTGTTGAAATTGGACCAGTTCAAATGCACCTACTGAGTTGATTTGTGATAATCAATGTACTATCCAACATGTAAATAATGTGACATGGTTGTAGATGTTGTTATCAATTTGGATTATTGCCCCACTAAACAACAAGTTATTGATATTTTCACCAAGTCCATGATAGAGGTGAGGTTTCATCACCTTCACAACTTACTCAGGATGTGAGAAGTTGTCATCAAGGGGGAATGTTAATCATAACAACATCTTCCTCCAAAAGTGTTTTATCCCTCTAGTCAACATTACAGGGGGATACAAAAATGTGTTTAATGTTTTTCTAGTAGCCACATTTACCATTTTAGTGCCTGTCATTGTGATAAGGCATTTTTGTATACACAATGACACATTAGTAGACTATTGGGCATATTGTTCTTTATAATTAACTCACTAATTTATAAAGCGAGTTTATCCCACATTCATCATGGTATATGATCTCCTTTCCCTCTAACCTATATAATAGAGGTGAAGGAGGCTTAATTGTAATGTGCTTGCATGATGCTTGAGAGTTGTATGGATCCCATATGAACTCCATACTTGAGTGTTCTCTAAATAATGTAATTGGGAGAGTTTTGAAGAATACAAGGCTTGCTTTAGTGGATGTTTCCCCACCCTAGGGTTTTACCATGTAAATTTCTTGCCTCATATTTCTTGTTTGTTAGATCTATTTTAAAGGTTTAATGCTTTCCATAGGAGTTTAGATAGGATATATCATGGTTATATGTTTTTACATATGTTCATGGTCTTCCGATGATAGTCCCTGCAATAATAAGGAAAACAATATAATTGGAAACCAACCACATAGTTAAGTTAGATGGCAATAGCTAGATGGTATTAGTTGCATTGAAAATTGGTTGCATGTGCATCTTACATGTGACAATAGCTAGATGGTATTAGTTGCATTTAAAATTGGTTGCATGTGCATCTTACATGTGACAAGAACTAGATTGTATTAGTTGCATTTAAATTTGGTTGCATGTGCACCTTATATGTGACATCGTACATGTATCATCACACATTGAATGCATAAAAATGATATAACTAGCAATTGCCCCAGGAGGTGCAAAGGCACACTAATAAAATGGGTTGAAATGGAAATGTCAAATGAAATTGCAAGGAAGGAAAATAAAGGTACTTTACAATTATTAAAACATTTTTTTTTACTAAACAAGTTTGCTTAACTTTAACCTTTTGAAAAAGGAAACGTGTAAAGAAGTGGAGAAAACCTTTCTACAAGTATATTTGTCTCTCAAGCTCGATATGTTGTGGACATGTCAAAAAAACCTAAAAGAAAAGTTGACTATGAATTACACATCTCACTTTCCATTAATGTAGAGTATAGATAAGGTTGTTGTAGTCGATTGGTAAATAATAAGAGGGCATGGTTTTGTGTAGGTTGTTAGCCTGTGACTCCTATACAATCATGATGTCCTACACCAACTTGTTGTATTTCACATTATGGGGTATAGTTTTTATCCTAAGTGTGTTCTAGATCCTACTTTGCCTCCTTTTCTTGTCTCTTGATGAGGTGTCGATGTGAGAGAAAATCTAGTTTGTGAGGTGGTTCCATTCATGTATTATATATTTGTATCATTAGAATGAATACAAAATGTAGAATATGGCTTAAGGCCTTTTCTACCAAGTTCTTGTATCCTATCTCGTGTTCTATTTCTTAACATGGTATCAAAGCTCTTTAGTTTTAAGGGCCTAGTATCTCCTCATGGTAGTTATCCATGGGAGATTCATTATGAAGTAGATTTATCTTTCAAAGAGATGGGTGTTGCATGGGTTGTGATTATCCTTCTTGTTGTATTATTGGGATGTTCTTTTTTCACTACATAGTCCCACTATCCTCAATATCTCCTCGACATCAAAGATGCTCAACATGACTTCAACTGAATCCATTGATAGTGGATTTTCCATCTTTCTTTTTGCTTGAGTTCTGGTTCTCTCTTGGTGAGCATGACGAGGAAAGTTGAACCAAATTTTCTCTATGAGACCATTGCTTTCTCCATTGCCATCTCTTTTCCCCTGCTACTTTTTACTGACCCTGTGAGGAAATTACGTTAGGGAAATTATTTCCAGCACCTTCAATGGCCCTCTTATGTCCACGATCTGAAAGATTTGAGTCAACTATTGTTTTTTTTTGTTTTAAATAAAAAACTATATTAATATTTACAGTGTGTACAATCTAGTATTCAACAAATTCTTAAGCCTCTGAGACCATGACAGTCCCTCGGGTTCCAAAAGCAAAAAAGGCCTGCCCTAGTGAGGAAACCAAGGATAATGATTTATTTTTTTACTTTCCCATAAATTGTAATATATAGCTATAAGTCCAAGCTGGTCATAGCCATGTCTAAAAACTAGAAAAAACATTTGCAAAAAATATGGAAACCGTAGAAAATTCTAAAAGTCTTAGTAACATGCGGTTCCATTTTTGGAGGGTCGCCCATGGTAGAGGAATATCCAGGATCGGTTCTAGAAGCAGTGACATCAACATTTGGACCAACAGACGAAGTTCCAAGACTGAGACTGATAACAACAATGGGGATAGCAGGTGGTTGAAAGATGCCTCCATGTTTGCGAGCCAACTAGGTGACAAATTTCAACAAATACTCATTCTGAAGCTCCAACATTTCCATTTTTCCCTTTAGCTAATGAAATTCATCATCTTTGGGAAACATATCGAGTGCAACCATGGTTTTGACATGCCAATAGAGATCGAGGGTATGGAAAAACTTGCATTTTATGCTCCTAGAACAACCCAGATTTAGAATCACTCCCCCTACTTGGAAATCAATTTTTGTATCCTCTATGAATTTCCAGACTAGGCGGACCTCAACTTCCAGGGCCAACATGGTTACTTTTTCATCCTCAGGCAAATGTTTTTCATAATACTCTACAACATCCAATGTTTCCTTTGTTGCATGGGATGGCCTGATCTAAGATGGACCAACACCCAAAGAGCAGGGATTACGACCACAAGGTTCCATTGGAGGGGAAAATAGGGCAAAGGGAGTGACAAACCAATGGATAGAAGGAATGAAAACTAGTAGGAAGGTATTCGACAGAGTCAAGTAGTAGATGTTAGAACTACAAATGAAGGCGAGGGGCACCTTTAAATTTTCGATGAACTTACCAATTTCTCTTTCATTCACATGATGAGCCATGATGATCGATGTCATGGGAAGAAGTTCCCCAATTCCCATTCAATATGTCATTTTTGTTCTTGGCATCAAGTCTTGCAGTGGTTCATTCCTGTTGGCATAGGGGCAGACCCAGGGTTCAACGCTACAACAACGGACCAACAAAACCCTAACTACCGGCCCTTTCGGCAACAACTACGAAGCAGATGAAGTCTCACCTGAGGTAGAGGCAGGGGTGGTTACAGGATTCAGGTGTCTACAACCTTAGTTGGGACACAAATCTGTGATTGTAATACTTAACCGGGCACTTAGCACCGACAATTCATCAATATTTAACCATTATCTACTCCGCAGATAAAACAGACCATTGCATCATTCATTCAGATCTGATGTATCTAAGCACTTATCATAGAGAAGTAGGTTAGATCTAACAGATTCAGGCACTAACACATTCATATAAGTAAGATCTAACATCCATATACATCATTAGCACAAAGCATAAACAGATCTATCTATCTATATCAAATCATTTAGAAAGTAAAGACATAAACACATCAACACATTGCACAAAGCAGAACAACACAACATATAAGTGGTTCACCCCCACCCTGGGGCTACGTCCACCAACTCTTCTTCTTTATTATCTTTGTCAAGCTTCTTACATGCACATAACATCACAATCCTACTCCGCAGAAGACAGGAGATCTGCACGCACTCCGCCAGATCCTCCTTCTTTGAGCTAGGGTAAAGCACCAAGCCTTCTTACAATTACTTGCTCGTAACTCTGTAAGTCTCACACAGTATGCATAGAGAACTTACAATCCTTCAATCACATAGATCTAACACTTAGCCATTCGTAACTGCTTCTTTCTTACATTGCCTAGACATCTATTTATACTTTACAAAATAGGCCTAAACATGGGTAAACCCATGGGCCGACATCCCATACCCGTTACATAATCCCAAATCCCAAAAAGGACCTAAAAAGGGGCCGAGATCCCGCGATCTCTACTTCGCCTTGCGCTCCTCCTTCGATAGGCTGTCGAAGTCCCAAAATAGGTCAAACTTGACCAAGGATCTCCCAAAACTTGGTCAAGGGCCAATAGGCCCCCAACACTCACCTGTGACTCGTCTCGAGTCACTCAGATTTGGGTAGTTCTGCTTCGAAAGCCTCAAGCTTGGCTCGAGCTGCTTTGACTTGCTGTTGTGCCATGGCCTCTTGCTAAACAAACTCTTGGATGACTGCGTCGTTCACAGGTCCTGCCAGGCGTTGTTCAGCTGCAGTGACAACCTGCTCCAGTTCTGCTCCTCGACCTTCGACCTCTGTGAACAATTGGTAAGCCTTATCTTTTACAGGTTGGAGCCTCTGAGTTACTTCCATAACTCTGCTCTAGATAGTGTGGATCTGATGCTGGGAGGTGAATTGCTCTTGGGAGCACTTCATTCTTTCCACAACTGATAGGGGCTTCAGCTGCGCTTGTATCGTTTCGACTTGATACTTTGCCTCTTGGAGCTGCGACTCCAGTGCCTTTAGTTCTTGATTCTCAATGAGTTGCTCGTAGGTCTGGGCACTGCGATCAATAAGTTGATTACATTCCATAGCAAGGGATTTTATTCTCTCAACTGCGCTTCGATCAATTGCTTCTCTTTGATCCCTTACATCCTGTGGGGTCTCGGGCACTGCGTGGAGCTCTAAATCTGTTATGCGTTGTTGTAGTTGTTGGATAGCTTTTGCGAGCTACTCTACTTGTTGTGTGACTCGATCCTCTGCTTTTATTTCTACAACTATCACAGAGTGAAGTGCTCTGTTGACCACTTCTTTCACTTTGAGTTGCTTCGCGAGCAACTGCTCTTTTCCTTACTGTATCTGTGCTTTTTCTTCATCGAACTTCGCTTGGAGAGAAATCTTTTCCTGCTTTGCAGCATTGCATTGTTCTACAAGTACGCCTTGCACTTGCTTCAAGGCCTGGTTGGCTTGTTCTGTTTCTTCTTGTGCCTGTCGAAGGTGAGCTTCGACTGTATCAGCTAGTCATTGGAGTTGGGCTGGCTCATAACCCAACTCTAGTTCTCCCGATGGCAGAGGTGAAGTGGAGACTGCACGGCTGGATTGATGGGCCTGTTGTACCCCTTGAAGCTCGAATTCAATCCTATCATACATTTCTTCCTGCTTCGGTCCTTGTTTCTCTGCTATCTCCAGTGAAGCATCATTTCGGGTTGTTATGATGAAGTCAAAGTCATCGGAGGTGAGGAAAGTCTGCATCTTAGTCATGGTGGCTTTCGATTTCTTCCGGGAAGAAGGTTTCAGGGGGGAAACCTTCCTCTTCTTCAAGGGGTCAACCTCGTCTCTAGGCAGTGTTACTTCATTGGGCTTATGTTAAGCTTCTACTTCATCATCACCCCCTCGGTCAGGTGATACTGAAGGAGTCTTTCCTGAGGTGTTGCTTAAGTTTTGGACCTCCTCAGTCTTCTTTTTTCTGCTGGTTTCGAGTGGATTCTGTTCTTTATGAGTGTCCTCTAGGCTGTCAAGATCAAATATCTTTGTGGGGTTGGCGGGGATAAGGAGGTCAGTGGACCATTCCTTAGTGATTTCTTCAAGGTCTTCTTCTGTAAGCTTGTAATATGATTGGAGCTGCTCTTTGTGTTCATCTGCTCGCGTTGTAATGTAGATGAAGTGTCGATCTACGTTGAACTTCATTAGGGGTCGGAACCTTTGTAATGTGTTAGGAGTCATGCAAGGCTCGGCTTCGATGGCTCACTTTAGCTGGAGGTAGTATGTATGAAACAAAGCATTCGACTGCCATTATTTGTTCATATCAGTTGAATACCATAGGGTAGCAAAATTTGCAGCAAGTAGTTCAAACAGCTCGATGTCTGGGAAGGTCACTCCTTCTGGCATCTCCCATGCAACAAATGCAATAAGGACCAGGAGCCAGCTGAAATGAAATTTATAACCCTGATCCCGTGCTTCTCAACAATCTAGTTCCAATTGGTTAACTAGGTACTTCACCCAATTCATCTACAGGCCTTCTGCGCACTTCCCTGCAAGGTCAACGACAAAGTCGGTGACCTGCGTAGGTCGGTTATTTCTTACTAACTTTCCAGCTATCGGTTGACATTATAGGCACACTGTGCCACTCTGGATGGAAGCTACCTTGTAGCCTCTTGTTCCCTTCTCAACATCGCCATATGCATCCTTGATCTTCTGTGCGAGTGTGTGATCTGTGGCTTTTCCTGGATAAAAGTCTTGCAGGTTGGGTCCTTGCATACTCAGTCCTGTGATCTTGTGGATCGACATTGGGTCAACTGTAATGCGACGGTCTAGCCATAAGTAGACGCCATGGTAACACGACAGTAGCAACTTGACACAAGCATTGACTTCCTGGTGTCTTTTGAAGTGTGGGGTCTTCATGACATTCAGTAGGGTGGACTGCGCGAGGTTCATTGTCCATGACTGAGGGTTGATCTTTGAATTCTTCCCCTTAGTTCTGGTTAGGTACTTGTATGGGGCGAGCATACCATAGATCTTGCGATCTCCGAGGTTGAAGTCGTTGAACTTCAATGCTGTGATCTTATCATGCTCTGTCTGAATTGTGTGTATCCCCTTCGGGAGGTACGCAGTGACCATGGTGTACTCAAATTCTCTTGGCACGCTATCACAATTCACCGTGCCAGCCAAAGGCAGGATGTAATTGGGAAATATGGTTGGAATCAGTTTTGCATTTGCGAGGTCATCTTTATGCTTGGTTCTCTTTTCTGCTGATGGTCGGGATGGTCCAGCTCCGTGAGTAGTCGACGGAGAGGCTTTCACCGTTCTCGTCGATGAATCTTGTGTACCTGCAAACATCGACATGACTCTTTTAGTCATGAGGTCGATTAGAACTTCTTCAACAACTTTCTCTGCAGCACTGAACTCGTCCGACATACACGCTCGGGGTTGGAAATCTTCGGGTTCGAGGAGTAACTTAGACACTGCAATGGGATAGAGGGCAATAGCGCAATGATCATTGTGTAAAATCAACAAGTCTGCGGGCTCAGATTCATGGTTAGAAAAAGTGTTCTCGATGCATGGCGCAACGAGATAAATAGATAACTTGGCAACGGGTTGCTTGCAACGGTCGAGAAGCCTTCATTAACTATGTTCTGTTCCGTTATGGCACAGTCCAACGGTTTGGTGGTGAACCATAAATGCCTTTCTACCCGTTTGGGGAGCGGGGGGGTCGACCGAACGGTTATATTGGTCCCAACGGCTATATTGCTTCGCCCTGGCGAAGTGCCATGTGACGTTGTTTTGTTATCCCGACGAAGCTCTAGTTTTGCAAATTTACCTTTTGCGAAGTTCCCTCTGGAACCTTTTGTAACTTGTTGATCTTAGCTCTCTTCTTACTTAGCTTTCTAGCTTTCTTTCCAGTGAGCTTCGTCTCGGTATTCCTTTTTCCATTCTAATTCTTATCTTCTTTTGGCATAGTTACTTCGCGTTGTTGAGATTCTTTCCTAAGATTCGAGGGTGATACTTCTTCTATATCTGGAACAAGTACTTCAATTTGGTGTGGGTCGTCTAGTGTTCTTACAACTTTGATATCCAGGTCTCTGGTGTTAAATAGATTCGATTTGTTTTTTTGTTCCTCAATTAAGTGTGCGATCCTTATAGTCATGAAATCTTTTAACTCTTGCTTCTTCTGCGCTAAAACTTCTTCTTCTTCTTGCCTTCTGGCCTAATTTCTTTCAATCCAAGGTTTTCCTAGTAACATGGTAAATGGGGCTCTGTTTTCAATAAATTTAATAACCTCAAAATCTTTCTTCGTCGAAGTCCCATTGGCATTCATAGGTATCTAGGTGAGCTTTCCACATAGGTTTATCATCTTTCCTTTGAATAGTCCTATTCCTCCTAATGAAGGAATCATAGCAGGCCTTCCTATAGCTTCCCAAGTTCTCTCTGTCATGATATTCACCTGTGTTTCTTGATCTAGAACACAGTCAGTGTTGAAGTCTCCTATTCTTGCTTCAAGGCATTCTTTTTCTTTGAAAACCTCTGATAAACTGACATGTTGGTGATCATTCAGGGTTTCTTTTATCTCTAGCAATATTTTCTCTGATTCTTTCTGGGGTTCTGCCATAATCGTAGTTTCTGGATCTGCCTTAGGGTTTTCTTGTCTCATGTTCATTTCTTCAAGATTAGCAATCATTCTAGGGCAATCCAATACTTCATGGTCCATAGCTTTGCAACAAAGACAACTAGGTCTTCTCCCAGGTCACTCCTTAGCAAGGCGTCTCGATTTTCTACAACTATAACAGAGGGTTAATCCTCTCTTTCTTTTAAATGATTCCCAACCCTTCCTATACTGAGCGCTAGGGTCATAGTAGCTAACCTGCAAACATTTCTTTCTAGGATCCTGCATCCACTGGTTAGTCCAAACATTCTTTCTATGCATAGGTATAACATATCTTTCACTATTCTTATCAAATCTTTTTTCATCTA
>ML778820.1:164473-182374 GCA_009831015.1 Picea engelmannii
TTGTACATGCTTCTACAAGTTCTTCACATGGTCGCATGACTTTGAAAATTCAATTTAGAAATTTAGTCCATCAATTATTCTTCCTAGAAATTCTCTGTGTTATATTCAATATGTGTAAACCACTATAATTGCTAGCCTTCATATTATGGATTGCATGGGTTTTTTCCTTCCTCTGCATTTAATCCAGTAGACTATCACTTATAGGTTCACACCACTCTGCACATCTCATTTACATGGTTCTGCCTTCAAATTAATTTATATGTTTGATTCTGTTGATTGGTGCATGATCTATCATTGAGGAAGGGCGTTGGTTTGTAGTGGCTTAGCTTATGTGCATAAGGAATACCTACAACTATTGGTCCCAATGCAGATTTACACTTAAAAAACTACTTCATACAATGCTGCATTAAAATATTGCCAACAACCATGACAATTGGTGGTTTAATTTTTTGCCTAGATATCAAAGAACTAGCTCAGTCATCAAACATTGTAAGTATGCAAACTTGTACATCATATTTTTGAAGCATCTACAATCGTCTAGTAATGTTATTTAAATCATCATGCGGGGATTTGCATCTAAAAATCGAAGGTGATTTTGTGACAGTGAGATCTCATAATCCAAGTGGTCATTTGCAGTGCAATTTTTTTGTTGTGTTTGGTTTTCTGTCTATTATATAGTGGTGTAGTTATTTTTTCACAATTCTATCTTTCAGTCTATCAAAATTTACAGTTTTTTCAAATAGGCCAACCTCATCCTCATTTCAAAAACTTCAAAATATCATAACTTGCTCATACTAAATTAGTTTTGAGCGTTTTTTTTTTTTAAGTTGCTTAATTTTTCACAGAGAATCCATATTTGCAGATAGAATTAAGTAATTCTGCATCCTTATATCAATTTCTTGTATAACATCATAATGACTTCTAAGGTGGTTCATGTTCCTTAATTAATCGATTCTAACTATATTATTTTGAAGCGTAAGATGATTGATGTTCTCAAGGGAAAGAACATATGGTGGATTTGTTAATGGCGACATCAAGAAACTAGCAGATGCAAAGGACGTGGTTGTATGGAAAGAATGTTGTGAATAAGTGAGAAGTCTTATTGGTCAAACTATATCTAACAACCTATAGTACACATTGAATCTAAAGATGATCCCATAGAGGTGTGGAAATTATAGCATCAATGCATGACAAAACTGATGACATTTCTACTTATTATCTAGAAAAGAAAATACATGAACCAGATCCTAAGGATTTTGAAAGGATCGTGTAATTTCTTGCATAACTCAAGAGTTATAATGAGAAACTGAATAATTGTGGTTTTGATTAGAAGAAGAATGATACAACACTCATTATTCTAGTAGAGAAGAAATTGTTTATCATCTATGATTTGTTCACTCAAACTAGGAATAGAGAAATTGAAATGTCTAAGGGAACTCTTAAACCTAATTTTGAAGACTTCTACAAAGGATTAATTTTCAAACATGAAAGACCACTATCATTAGGTTAGATTATTGTGAGGGAGGCACATTTGGCTAATGGCAAGAGGAATCCCTACAAAGCTTCTAAAAAAGACACTAAATACAGTTTTCCCAATACTTCAAACAAGGTTTCCATTGACACTAATGCAATTGCTTCATAGAAGAAAGAGTGGAAACCAAGTAAGTACTATGGAAAGACCAATCATGATGAAAAAAAATTGCTTTAAGAGGTGCAATGAGATTCCTAAAGCCAAGAAGAAAGCCTCTAAAGAATAACATGTTGCTCTTACTGCATATTCAATTCAACTAACTAAATCCATCTCCTCTTCATTAGAATGGATCTTGGATTTAGGTGTCTCCAATCATGTGACTCATAATGCTTCTTTATTTACCTCCTATGACAAAGAAGAGCATTTGGCTCAAAAGGTCAATTCGTGATGGTAATAGTATTTCAGTAGTTGGATCTAGCAATGTTTGTGTTCCTAATGGTGTATTGGAAGATGTGTTTCATGTCGAAGGCATGCTTGTCAATTTGCTTTATGTTTATTGTGCTTGTAAAAAAGGGTAATAAATTTGAAGCTTGGCTTGATAGATATGTCTTGAAAGATATTAATAATGGATTCAAAATTATTTCATTTGGCCATGTTGATCATGATGACAGTTTATTTAAGTTTATTGGTTTCTCCTCATCCAACAAACAACCTTTTTATTCTCATGTTGCACATATTGATAAACAAAGTAAGCTATGGCAGGAAATATTAGGTCACTTGAACTTTGGTAAAATGTTGTTAGTGTCTAAGATGGTACATGGCTTACCTAAGAGTGTCTGTGAAGGTTGAGTTCTTGGTAAGTGTCATAGGAAAAGTTTGAACATGATAAAGCTTAGTGTGCCCAAGAACAGTGGCAATTAGTCGTAGCGACATATGTGGTCCTCTTGAGACTCCCTCTTTATCAAGTGCTCTCTATTCATCACTTTCATTGATGATTACAATAGGAAAACTTGAGTAGATTTATTAAAGCATAAAAGTGAAGCGTTTGTTGTATTTCAATAATTTAAAGCCCTAGTTGAAAAAGAATCCATAAAATGCATTAAGACTCTTCATACTAATAATGTGGGGGAGTACACTAAAAATGAATTTTCAGCATATTTATCAAAGCATGGCATGAAACATCAAAGAACCATTGCTTACGCAACTCAACAGAATGAGGTTGCAAAAAGGAAAAATATAACTTTAGTTGAAATGGTTAGATGTGTGTTGCATTCAAAAGGTCTCGAGAAACTATTTTGGGCTGAAACAATTTGTTGTGCAAATTACATTTTGAATAGGGTTCCTACTAAAGTAGTTTTACAAGTTTCTCCCAGAGAAAACTGGAGTGAAAGAAAACCAGATACAAGCAATTTCAAAGTAATTGGTTCTAAGTGTTGGACTCATATTCCTGATGAAAAATGGAAGAAGTTTGAGACCAAATCTCATCATTATTATTTGAGACATATTATTTGATCCATCTATTCAAGATGTTATCATTCACAGAGATGTATAATTCTGTGAAATCTCTACACCGCCATATTCTACAAAACCTCATGTTGCCTTGAATTTACTTAAGTCTTCAGTTAATCCTATTTCTGTAAATACTTCTTCAAGTGATGTAGAAGTACTAGATTATGTTGCTACTGTTGATTCTAGTGACCTAAATCTTCCAAAGATGCCAATGTTGTTCATCATACTACCAACTCTCTTCCTATTTGGGCATAAAAAACTATTGAATGTGCAGGTTTTGATGTTGGTATTCCATTTGACACTAGCAGGACTAGATCAAAATTTATTGTTGTGGTAAAAGTGTTAGACACGGATGATCCTTCCACTTATGAAAAGGATAAAGGAAACCCAAAATGGGAGAAAGCAATGGTTGTTGAATATGATTCTTTAATTAAGAATCACACTTGGGATTTGGTTCCTCTTCCTCCTGGAAGGAATCTTGTTGGATGTAAATGAGTATATAAGACAAAATTTATTGCAGATGGACAGATTGAAAAGCATAAGGCTCGATTAGTAGCCAACGGATTTCTATAGAAAGAAGGTATTGATTACATTAAAACTTGTGCTCCATTTGCTAAAATGAATACCATAATAACAATTATTTCTCTTGTTGCATCTTTTCAATGGGAAATTCACCAAATGGATGTCAATAGTGCCTTCTTAAATGGTGATCTTCATGAAGAAATTTATATGCAACAACCACCTAGTTTCATCACTTCCGACACTTCAACTTTAGTATGCAAGTTGCACAAGTCCTTGTAGAGTCTTAAATAGACACCTAGGGCTTGGTATGAGAAAATTGATACTCATTTCTTGAAGAGTGGTTTCAAGTAGTTTTCATCTGATCTAAATCATTATGTTCATTTCTTTCAAGATGATTCCCTCGTAGTTGTTTTTTATGTGAATGATCTAATTCATATAGGCAACAAGATTTTCTTAATCCAACAATTGAAGAATGATCTAAAGCATAATTTTGAGATGACAAACTTATGCCTTTCACATTATTTTTTGGGTCTTTAGGTCTAGCATATGGTTGATGGGATATTCCTTTCTTATATTGAGTATGCTTTAGATTTACTTGCTCAATTTCACATGAGTGAGTGTAAGCCTTCACCAACACTATTTCAGTCATGAGTCAAATTAACATTTGATTGTGAATCACATCTTATTGATGCCACTCTTTATCGTCAACTTGTTGGTAGTTAGATTTATTTGACTCATATCAAGCCTAATATCTCCTTTGTTGTAGTGTGGTTTCCAAGTTCATGCAAAAGCCTCATGAAAGTAATTGGAAAGTAGCTAAAAGGATTCTCAAATATCTTCAAGAAACTCTCAATTATGGTGTTTTCTATTCTCACACGGTTTCTCATTCACTTCCTGGTTATACCAATTCTGATTGGGCAGAGGATGCTACGAACAAATGCTCTACTACAGGATATGTATTTCATCTTGGTTTAGGTCCAATTTCTTGGTCTAGTAAGAAGTCGATAAAACTTTCTCTTTCTTCTTATGAAGCAAAGTTTAGGGCAACTAAGGAAGCAACTAAGGAAGCAACTAAAGAAGAAGTGTGGATATGACATTTCCTTGTTGAAATTGGACCAGTTCAAATGCACCTACTGAGTTGATTTGTGATAATCAATGTACTATCCAACATGTAAATAATGTGACATGGTTGTAGATGTTGTTATCAATTTGGATTATTGCCCCACTAAACAACAAGTTATTGATATTTTCACCAAGTCCATGATAGAGGTGAGGTTTCATCACCTTCACAACTTACTCAGGATGTGAGAAGTTGTCATCAAGGGGGAATGTTAATCATAACAACATCTTCCTCCAAAAGTGTTTTATCCCTCTAGTCAACATTACAGGGGGATACAAAAATGTGTTTAATGTTTTTCTAGTAGCCACATTTACCATTTTAGTGCCTGTCATTGTGATAAGGCATTTTTGTATACACAATGACACATTAGTAGACTATTGGGCATATTGTTCTTTATAATTAACTCACTAATTTATAAAGCGAGTTTATCCCACATTCATCATGGTATATGATCTCCTTTCCCTCTAACCTATATAATAGAGGTGAAGGAGGCTTAATTGTAATGTGCTTGCATGATGCTTGAGAGTTGTATGGATCCCATATGAACTCCATACTTGAGTGTTCTCTAAATAATGTAATTGGGAGAGTTTTGAAGAATACAAGGCTTGCTTTAGTGGATGTTTCCCCACCCTAGGGTTTTACCATGTAAATTTCTTGCCTCATATTTCTTGTTTGTTAGATCTATTTTAAAGGTTTAATGCTTTCCATAGGAGTTTAGATAGGATATATCATGGTTATATGTTTTTACATATGTTCATGGTCTTCCGATGATAGTCCCTGCAATAATAAGGAAAACAATATAATTGGAAACCAACCACATAGTTAAGTTAGATGGCAATAGCTAGATGGTATTAGTTGCATTGAAAATTGGTTGCATGTGCATCTTACATGTGACAATAGCTAGATGGTATTAGTTGCATTTAAAATTGGTTGCATGTGCATCTTACATGTGACAAGAACTAGATTGTATTAGTTGCATTTAAATTTGGTTGCATGTGCACCTTATATGTGACATCGTACATGTATCATCACACATTGAATGCATAAAAATGATATAACTAGCAATTGCCCCAGGAGGTGCAAAGGCACACTAATAAAATGGGTTGAAATGGAAATGTCAAATGAAATTGCAAGGAAGGAAAATAAAGGTACTTTACAATTATTAAAACATTTTTTTTTACTAAACAAGTTTGCTTAACTTTAACCTTTTGAAAAAGGAAACGTGTAAAGAAGTGGAGAAAACCTTTCTACAAGTATATTTGTCTCTCAAGCTCGATATGTTGTGGACATGTCAAAAAAACCTAAAAGAAAAGTTGACTATGAATTACACATCTCACTTTCCATTAATGTAGAGTATAGATAAGGTTGTTGTAGTCGATTGGTAAATAATAAGAGGGCATGGTTTTGTGTAGGTTGTTAGCCTGTGACTCCTATACAATCATGATGTCCTACACCAACTTGTTGTATTTCACATTATGGGGTATAGTTTTTATCCTAAGTGTGTTCTAGATCCTACTTTGCCTCCTTTTCTTGTCTCTTGATGAGGTGTCGATGTGAGAGAAAATCTAGTTTGTGAGGTGGTTCCATTCATGTATTATATATTTGTATCATTAGAATGAATACAAAATGTAGAATATGGCTTAAGGCCTTTTCTACCAAGTTCTTGTATCCTATCTCGTGTTCTATTTCTTAACATGGTATCAAAGCTCTTTAGTTTTAAGGGCCTAGTATCTCCTCATGGTAGTTATCCATGGGAGATTCATTATGAAGTAGATTTATCTTTCAAAGAGATGGGTGTTGCATGGGTTGTGATTATCCTTCTTGTTGTATTATTGGGATGTTCTTTTTTCACTACATAGTCCCACTATCCTCAATATCTCCTCGACATCAAAGATGCTCAACATGACTTCAACTGAATCCATTGATAGTGGATTTTCCATCTTTCTTTTTGCTTGAGTTCTGGTTCTCTCTTGGTGAGCATGACGAGGAAAGTTGAACCAAATTTTCTCTATGAGACCATTGCTTTCTCCATTGCCATCTCTTTTCCCCTGCTACTTTTTACTGACCCTGTGAGGAAATTACGTTAGGGAAATTATTTCCAGCACCTTCAATGGCCCTCTTATGTCCACGATCTGAAAGATTTGAGTCAACTATTGTTTTTTTTTGTTTTAAATAAAAAACTATATTAATATTTACAGTGTGTACAATCTAGTATTCAACAAATTCTTAAGCCTCTGAGACCATGACAGTCCCTCGGGTTCCAAAAGCAAAAAAGGCCTGCCCTAGTGAGGAAACCAAGGATAATGATTTATTTTTTTACTTTCCCATAAATTGTAATATATAGCTATAAGTCCAAGCTGGTCATAGCCATGTCTAAAAACTAGAAAAAACATTTGCAAAAAATATGGAAACCGTAGAAAATTCTAAAAGTCTTAGTAACATGCGGTTCCATTTTTGGAGGGTCGCCCATGGTAGAGGAATATCCAGGATCGGTTCTAGAAGCAGTGACATCAACATTTGGACCAACAGACGAAGTTCCAAGACTGAGACTGATAACAACAATGGGGATAGCAGGTGGTTGAAAGATGCCTCCATGTTTGCGAGCCAACTAGGTGACAAATTTCAACAAATACTCATTCTGAAGCTCCAACATTTCCATTTTTCCCTTTAGCTAATGAAATTCATCATCTTTGGGAAACATATCGAGTGCAACCATGGTTTTGACATGCCAATAGAGATCGAGGGTATGGAAAAACTTGCATTTTATGCTCCTAGAACAACCCAGATTTAGAATCACTCCCCCTACTTGGAAATCAATTTTTGTATCCTCTATGAATTTCCAGACTAGGCGGACCTCAACTTCCAGGGCCAACATGGTTACTTTTTCATCCTCAGGCAAATGTTTTTCATAATACTCTACAACATCCAATGTTTCCTTTGTTGCATGGGATGGCCTGATCTAAGATGGACCAACACCCAAAGAGCAGGGATTACGACCACAAGGTTCCATTGGAGGGGAAAATAGGGCAAAGGGAGTGACAAACCAATGGATAGAAGGAATGAAAACTAGTAGGAAGGTATTCGACAGAGTCAAGTAGTAGATGTTAGAACTACAAATGAAGGCGAGGGGCACCTTTAAATTTTCGATGAACTTACCAATTTCTCTTTCATTCACATGATGAGCCATGATGATCGATGTCATGGGAAGAAGTTCCCCAATTCCCATTCAATATGTCATTTTTGTTCTTGGCATCAAGTCTTGCAGTGGTTCATTCCTGTTGGCATAGGGGCAGACCCAGGGTTCAACGCTACAACAACGGACCAACAAAACCCTAACTACCGGCCCTTTCGGCAACAACTACGAAGCAGATGAAGTCTCACCTGAGGTAGAGGCAGGGGTGGTTACAGGATTCAGGTGTCTACAACCTTAGTTGGGACACAAATCTGTGATTGTAATACTTAACCGGGCACTTAGCACCGACAATTCATCAATATTTAACCATTATCTACTCCGCAGATAAAACAGACCATTGCATCATTCATTCAGATCTGATGTATCTAAGCACTTATCATAGAGAAGTAGGTTAGATCTAACAGATTCAGGCACTAACACATTCATATAAGTAAGATCTAACATCCATATACATCATTAGCACAAAGCATAAACAGATCTATCTATCTATATCAAATCATTTAGAAAGTAAAGACATAAACACATCAACACATTGCACAAAGCAGAACAACACAACATATAAGTGGTTCACCCCCACCCTGGGGCTACGTCCACCAACTCTTCTTCTTTATTATCTTTGTCAAGCTTCTTACATGCACATAACATCACAATCCTACTCCGCAGAAGACAGGAGATCTGCACGCACTCCGCCAGATCCTCCTTCTTTGAGCTAGGGTAAAGCACCAAGCCTTCTTACAATTACTTGCTCGTAACTCTGTAAGTCTCACACAGTATGCATAGAGAACTTACAATCCTTCAATCACATAGATCTAACACTTAGCCATTCGTAACTGCTTCTTTCTTACATTGCCTAGACATCTATTTATACTTTACAAAATAGGCCTAAACATGGGTAAACCCATGGGCCGACATCCCATACCCGTTACATAATCCCAAATCCCAAAAAGGACCTAAAAAGGGGCCGAGATCCCGCGATCTCTACTTCGCCTTGCGCTCCTCCTTCGATAGGCTGTCGAAGTCCCAAAATAGGTCAAACTTGACCAAGGATCTCCCAAAACTTGGTCAAGGGCCAATAGGCCCCCAACACTCACCTGTGACTCGTCTCGAGTCACTCAGATTTGGGTAGTTCTGCTTCGAAAGCCTCAAGCTTGGCTCGAGCTGCTTTGACTTGCTGTTGTGCCATGGCCTCTTGCTAAACAAACTCTTGGATGACTGCGTCGTTCACAGGTCCTGCCAGGCGTTGTTCAGCTGCAGTGACAACCTGCTCCAGTTCTGCTCCTCGACCTTCGACCTCTGTGAACAATTGGTAAGCCTTATCTTTTACAGGTTGGAGCCTCTGAGTTACTTCCATAACTCTGCTCTAGATAGTGTGGATCTGATGCTGGGAGGTGAATTGCTCTTGGGAGCACTTCATTCTTTCCACAACTGATAGGGGCTTCAGCTGCGCTTGTATCGTTTCGACTTGATACTTTGCCTCTTGGAGCTGCGACTCCAGTGCCTTTAGTTCTTGATTCTCAATGAGTTGCTCGTAGGTCTGGGCACTGCGATCAATAAGTTGATTACATTCCATAGCAAGGGATTTTATTCTCTCAACTGCGCTTCGATCAATTGCTTCTCTTTGATCCCTTACATCCTGTGGGGTCTCGGGCACTGCGTGGAGCTCTAAATCTGTTATGCGTTGTTGTAGTTGTTGGATAGCTTTTGCGAGCTACTCTACTTGTTGTGTGACTCGATCCTCTGCTTTTATTTCTACAACTATCACAGAGTGAAGTGCTCTGTTGACCACTTCTTTCACTTTGAGTTGCTTCGCGAGCAACTGCTCTTTTCCTTACTGTATCTGTGCTTTTTCTTCATCGAACTTCGCTTGGAGAGAAATCTTTTCCTGCTTTGCAGCATTGCATTGTTCTACAAGTACGCCTTGCACTTGCTTCAAGGCCTGGTTGGCTTGTTCTGTTTCTTCTTGTGCCTGTCGAAGGTGAGCTTCGACTGTATCAGCTAGTCATTGGAGTTGGGCTGGCTCATAACCCAACTCTAGTTCTCCCGATGGCAGAGGTGAAGTGGAGACTGCACGGCTGGATTGATGGGCCTGTTGTACCCCTTGAAGCTCGAATTCAATCCTATCATACATTTCTTCCTGCTTCGGTCCTTGTTTCTCTGCTATCTCCAGTGAAGCATCATTTCGGGTTGTTATGATGAAGTCAAAGTCATCGGAGGTGAGGAAAGTCTGCATCTTAGTCATGGTGGCTTTCGATTTCTTCCGGGAAGAAGGTTTCAGGGGGGAAACCTTCCTCTTCTTCAAGGGGTCAACCTCGTCTCTAGGCAGTGTTACTTCATTGGGCTTATGTTAAGCTTCTACTTCATCATCACCCCCTCGGTCAGGTGATACTGAAGGAGTCTTTCCTGAGGTGTTGCTTAAGTTTTGGACCTCCTCAGTCTTCTTTTTTCTGCTGGTTTCGAGTGGATTCTGTTCTTTATGAGTGTCCTCTAGGCTGTCAAGATCAAATATCTTTGTGGGGTTGGCGGGGATAAGGAGGTCAGTGGACCATTCCTTAGTGATTTCTTCAAGGTCTTCTTCTGTAAGCTTGTAATATGATTGGAGCTGCTCTTTGTGTTCATCTGCTCGCGTTGTAATGTAGATGAAGTGTCGATCTACGTTGAACTTCATTAGGGGTCGGAACCTTTGTAATGTGTTAGGAGTCATGCAAGGCTCGGCTTCGATGGCTCACTTTAGCTGGAGGTAGTATGTATGAAACAAAGCATTCGACTGCCATTATTTGTTCATATCAGTTGAATACCATAGGGTAGCAAAATTTGCAGCAAGTAGTTCAAACAGCTCGATGTCTGGGAAGGTCACTCCTTCTGGCATCTCCCATGCAACAAATGCAATAAGGACCAGGAGCCAGCTGAAATGAAATTTATAACCCTGATCCCGTGCTTCTCAACAATCTAGTTCCAATTGGTTAACTAGGTACTTCACCCAATTCATCTACAGGCCTTCTGCGCACTTCCCTGCAAGGTCAACGACAAAGTCGGTGACCTGCGTAGGTCGGTTATTTCTTACTAACTTTCCAGCTATCGGTTGACATTATAGGCACACTGTGCCACTCTGGATGGAAGCTACCTTGTAGCCTCTTGTTCCCTTCTCAACATCGCCATATGCATCCTTGATCTTCTGTGCGAGTGTGTGATCTGTGGCTTTTCCTGGATAAAAGTCTTGCAGGTTGGGTCCTTGCATACTCAGTCCTGTGATCTTGTGGATCGACATTGGGTCAACTGTAATGCGACGGTCTAGCCATAAGTAGACGCCATGGTAACACGACAGTAGCAACTTGACACAAGCATTGACTTCCTGGTGTCTTTTGAAGTGTGGGGTCTTCATGACATTCAGTAGGGTGGACTGCGCGAGGTTCATTGTCCATGACTGAGGGTTGATCTTTGAATTCTTCCCCTTAGTTCTGGTTAGGTACTTGTATGGGGCGAGCATACCATAGATCTTGCGATCTCCGAGGTTGAAGTCGTTGAACTTCAATGCTGTGATCTTATCATGCTCTGTCTGAATTGTGTGTATCCCCTTCGGGAGGTACGCAGTGACCATGGTGTACTCAAATTCTCTTGGCACGCTATCACAATTCACCGTGCCAGCCAAAGGCAGGATGTAATTGGGAAATATGGTTGGAATCAGTTTTGCATTTGCGAGGTCATCTTTATGCTTGGTTCTCTTTTCTGCTGATGGTCGGGATGGTCCAGCTCCGTGAGTAGTCGACGGAGAGGCTTTCACCGTTCTCGTCGATGAATCTTGTGTACCTGCAAACATCGACATGACTCTTTTAGTCATGAGGTCGATTAGAACTTCTTCAACAACTTTCTCTGCAGCACTGAACTCGTCCGACATACACGCTCGGGGTTGGAAATCTTCGGGTTCGAGGAGTAACTTAGACACTGCAATGGGATAGAGGGCAATAGCGCAATGATCATTGTGTAAAATCAACAAGTCTGCGGGCTCAGATTCATGGTTAGAAAAAGTGTTCTCGATGCATGGCGCAACGAGATAAATAGATAACTTGGCAACGGGTTGCTTGCAACGGTCGAGAAGCCTTCATTAACTATGTTCTGTTCCGTTATGGCACAGTCCAACGGTTTGGTGGTGAACCATAAATGCCTTTCTACCCGTTTGGGGAGCGGGGGGGTCGACCGAACGGTTATATTGGTCCCAACGGCTATATTGCTTCGCCCTGGCGAAGTGCCATGTGACGTTGTTTTGTTATCCCGACGAAGCTCTAGTTTTGCAAATTTACCTTTTGCGAAGTTCCCTCTGGAACCTTTTGTAACTTGTTGATCTTAGCTCTCTTCTTACTTAGCTTTCTAGCTTTCTTTCCAGTGAGCTTCGTCTCGGTATTCCTTTTTCCATTCTAATTCTTATCTTCTTTTGGCATAGTTACTTCGCGTTGTTGAGATTCTTTCCTAAGATTCGAGGGTGATACTTCTTCTATATCTGGAACAAGTACTTCAATTTGGTGTGGGTCGTCTAGTGTTCTTACAACTTTGATATCCAGGTCTCTGGTGTTAAATAGATTCGATTTGTTTTTTTGTTCCTCAATTAAGTGTGCGATCCTTATAGTCATGAAATCTTTTAACTCTTGCTTCTTCTGCGCTAAAACTTCTTCTTCTTCTTGCCTTCTGGCCTAATTTCTTTCAATCCAAGGTTTTCCTAGTAACATGGTAAATGGGGCTCTGTTTTCAATAAATTTAATAACCTCAAAATCTTTCTTCGTCGAAGTCCCATTGGCATTCATAGGTATCTAGGTGAGCTTTCCACATAGGTTTATCATCTTTCCTTTGAATAGTCCTATTCCTCCTAATGAAGGAATCATAGCAGGCCTTCCTATAGCTTCCCAAGTTCTCTCTGTCATGATATTCACCTGTGTTTCTTGATCTAGAACACAGTCAGTGTTGAAGTCTCCTATTCTTGCTTCAAGGCATTCTTTTTCTTTGAAAACCTCTGATAAACTGACATGTTGGTGATCATTCAGGGTTTCTTTTATCTCTAGCAATATTTTCTCTGATTCTTTCTGGGGTTCTGCCATAATCGTAGTTTCTGGATCTGCCTTAGGGTTTTCTTGTCTCATGTTCATTTCTTCAAGATTAGCAATCATTCTAGGGCAATCCAATACTTCATGGTCCATAGCTTTGCAACAAAGACAACTAGGTCTTCTCCCAGGTCACTCCTTAGCAAGGCGTCTCGATTTTCTACAACTATAACAGAGGGTTAATCCTCTCTTTCTTTTAAATGATTCCCAACCCTTCCTATACTGAGCGCTAGGGTCATAGTAGCTAACCTGCAAACATTTCTTTCTAGGATCCTGCATCCACTGGTTAGTCCAAACATTCTTTCTATGCATAGGTATAACATATCTTTCACTATTCTTATCAAATCTTTTTTCATCTAGTAGTGCCCTAGTTTTCAAGCTAGGACATAATCTATCAAACATACCTAGATCTATACTTTTGAAACAAAAAAATTCCACTTATCTTACTTCTACAGAGCACAAAGCTTTCAGATCTTACCTTTTTTATTCAGATCGGGCTTCTTTTCTTTAACACGGAGCTTCACAAACTAAGTAGAGTACAACACACTAGGGCGACAGATCTACGCACGGGGCTTTCACAGTTTCAAGTTGGATCTTTTCACAAAGCTTCTTCTTCCTCGGTTCTTAGCAATCACAGTTTCAGGTCGGGTCTTTGCACAAAGATTCTTCTTCCTCAGTTCCCAGCAATCACAATTTTAGGTTGGGTCATTGCACAAAGCTTCTTCTTTCTTAGTTCCCAGCAATCACAGTTTCAGGTTGGGTCTTTGCACAAAGCTTCTTCTTTCTTAGTTCCCAACAATCACAGTTTCAGGTCCCGACAATAGAACCATTTGTTGCCATAGGGGCAGACCCAGGGTTCAACGCTACAACAACGCACCAACAAAACCCTAACTACCGGCTCTTTTGGCAACACCTGCGAAGCAAATGAAGTCTCACCCAAGGTAGAGGCAGGGGTGGTTGCAGGAATAAGGTGTCTGCAACCTTAGCAGGGAAACATATATGTGATTGTAATACTTAACAGGGAACTTAGCACCGAAAGTTCATCAATATTTAACCACTATCTACTCCGCAAATAAAACAGAGCATTGCATCATTCATTCGGATCTGATGTATATAAGCACTTGTCATAGATAAGTAGGTTAGATCTAACAGATTCAGGCACTAGCACATTCATATAAGCCAGATCTAACATCCATATACATCATTAGCACAAAGCATAAGTAGATCTATCTATCTATATCAAAGCACTTAGCAAGTAAAGACATAAACACATCAACACGCACAAAGCAAAGCAACACAACATATACGTGGTTCACCTCCACCCTGGGGCTACGTCCACCAACTCTTCTTCTTTATTATCTTTGTGAAGCTTCTTATGGGCACATAGAATCACAATCCTACTCTGCAGAAGACATGAGATCTACACGCACTCCACTAGATCCTCCTTCTTCGAGCTAGGGTAAAGCATCAAGCCTTCTTACAATTACTTGCTTGTAGCTCTGCAAGTCTCACACAGTATGCACAGAGCACTTACAATCCTTCAATCACATAGATCTAACACTTAGCCATTCGTAACTGCTTCTTTCTTACATTGCCTCGACATCTATTTATACTTTACAAAATAGGCCTAAACATGGGTAAACCCATGGGCCAACATCCCATACCCGTTACATAATCCCAAATCCCAAAAAGGACCCCAAAAGGGGTCAATATCCTGCGATCTTTGCTTCGTCTTGCACTCCTCCTTCGATAGGCTATCAAAGTCCCAAAATAGGTCAAACTTGACCAAGGATCTCCCAAAACTTGGTCAAGGACCAACAATTCCTAAGCATGATGATCACGCAAGCACATAACATGTGAAGAGACCAAGTAATATGTCTCTTCTGCATGTGAACCATCTGGAATCTCATGTCCATCCTTAACAAATTCAATCTCATAATGGCGTTGGGTACTATCACTTATGGAACCTTATGAAGATGGAAAAGGTGGGAGATTTGGAGTAGCGGTGGAGGTGACATCTAGGGTGCTACAATGTGACGGATGGGTTCCCAATGAACTTGGGTCATGCACCACATGATATGCAACCACCATCTGTGTTTGCATGTAAGTGAACACCCCATCGAGGGAGTGGAGATCGGATTGTGCTAGAGATAGGCAAGTTTGTTTGAGCAAGGAGTGAGGGAGCTCTTCCCATGCTGGGTCTAAGGATATTGAACGAGTATCATAGCCTGTGTTTGCCAGGAAATCTGCCACTTTATTGGCTAGCCTTTTAACATGAGAGGGAACAAGAACAAGGAGGCTTGGAAGGAGAGAGGCCATAATTTTAATCATGGATTCCAAACACCAATGGTAAGAGAGTTTGGAGGGAGGGGAACTCCATTGAAGCTTGGTAAACATATGGATGATGATCTAGGAATCACCTTCAATTATAAATTGGGAGTGGGAAGTCTAATGGAAATTTGGAGACCTCGAATGAGGGCCTGTAGTTCTACAACATTATTAGAGTTTATCCTAAGATGGACAACATATATGTGGAGAATTTTACCTTTATAGTCTTTGAAGATGCCTCCAAAGCTAGCGGGACCAGGGTTACCTTTCGAGGCTCCATCAAAATTCAGTTTGACAAAATCTAAGGGAGGGGGGTCCAGTGAGTAGGTATGAATGGATGCGATGAAGAGTGTTGGGAGACAAGTGAGGGTGAGGGGGAGACATAAAGTCAAGTCATGAGAAGAACTTGCTCAGATGAGTGGCATTGCAGATCTTCAACTGTGTAATTTTCTTTTAAGATAGTCTCATCCATGTTCCTTTTGATCTTTCTCTAGACAATGTTTTAAGGATTAGATGAGTTTTTAAAGATTCGTCATTTTCTCTCTTTCTAGATCTCCCAAACCAAAAAACCAAGGAAGCGCTTCCATAATCGATTGGGGATCAAAATTTTAAGGCAAGAGTCTCTCTAGGACACAATGGTGGCTTTGATGGAGTCCCTGATTTGGTCTGATTGTCGAAAAGCTATGGCTCCTCTATCCCAAAGATCATTGTTGTAGGCACATGCGTTGAGGAGGTGATCAATGGTTTTGTTGTTTTGATGGCACAACATGCATATGCTCGGTCCATGAAAGCATTTTTTACATCTAGATGATCCCATATGAGGATTTTTCTATGAGCCACCTTCCACGGGAATATTGCTACTTTCAACCAAAGGTTGGATTGCCATATTTTTTCCCATATATTCTCTATTGGAAGGTTTGGGTGATGAGTGGCCAAGTGATAAGCTTCTTTTAAAGAGAATTTTCCAGCTGAGCGATATCCCCATCGAAGAATGTCAGGTTGAGCTGAGATTTTGATTTTTCTTTGCTACAACAATTGATTTAAGGCAGATAGTGTTAGAATATAGAAGATGGTGTGCTCGTTTTACCATTGATGATACCCTCGTCACCCAACCATAGGCCGAAGCCACCCTCCAAGCACCTTAACCTTGACTGAGAATTCCTCTGGAAGCAAACCCTAGGCTAGATAGCCAAACAAAGGGTAGCACACCTTTCCCCGAAGATAGCGCATCACAAAAGACTGATCAGATAGTCCAAACCCTAGCTAAGAGACAATCAAGACAATACTGAAATCTTGTTGCTGCTGCAGCTGCACCTACAGCTCTCCTCCACACGTGCACACCAAACTGGGAACTGCAGTGCACACCAAACTGGGAACTGCAATTATGAGATGCTATCAAATGAGAACTGGTGCCCTGTATTTATACTGGTTCTGCTAGATTTGTTGGGGCCGACTTCTCCTTCTGGATATGTGTTTGTTCAGTATATTATTATTATTTCTGGACGGCTTCTTCTCTTGGAGGCTAATAACCTAATATAAATTATCTTCTTGAGCCGACAAGACTTCTAGGGTTATTAGCCAACTCATTAGGGTTTTCTCTTGCTTTCCAAAGTCTTCTATTCTCGCAGGTTCACACGTGGAGGTAAATACCTCCCGCAGCTACCATAATATTAACACTCCCTCCTAGCTAGGGAGGTGTTACAGGTAATGGACTTGAGCACAAAAACATACCATTTACCCGGTAGCATCAATATAGTCATCTAGACTATTTCATGAGCATCACCATCACCATCAGCTGCATCATCTCTCGAAACCATACTTCATCTGAGTAATTAGACATGATGCTGGATAAGTCATTCTCACCATAGAGTGATACAAGAGCCACTCTTATAATCTAGAGTAGTAAATTCTCTAAACCAATTTCCGTCTGGAAAATCTCTGTTCATCATTCATCTGGATGGTGATTATTTTCAATAAACTACTGATAGTCTTCAAGGCAGTTAGAACAGAAATAGAACACAACTGTGTCTATCCATAATAGTACATAACTACAATCTAGTGGTTCACTACCACACCAAGTAACACACAAGTACTTGATCAACAACGTATATTCACGACCAGTGGAACATATCCACCACAGTAGTCTTCATCTACTGTCATACACTCTTCATAACAAACATCTAGTAGCAACATGCATAGAAACACTGTTATGATATATACTGAATTATTTGGGCCAATCTTTCACTCACATCTGTAAGTTCTGAAAGAATATCTGCCTCACGAACAGTGGAACATATCCACCACAGTAGTCTACATCTACTGTCTTCATAACCAACATCTGATAGCAACTTGTACAGAAACAATGTTGTGATATAAACTGATTTGTCTGGGCCAATATTTCACTCACATCTGTGAGCTCTGAAAGAATATATGCCTCAAAATAGTGGAACATATCCACTACAGTAGTATATCTCTACTGTCTGGAGATAGGTAGTCTCCATAACAATCATATGATGCCATCCTGCACAGGAAATATTGTTAAAAATAAATTGAATCATCTGGGCCAATCTTTCACTCACGTTTGTGAGATTTGAAAGAATATCTTCCCTCATCAGCAATGGGCTATTTGCCCTATTCTTCTCAAACAAGGAAGAAGGATTGTTTCTGATTT
>ML778820.1:183510-247920 GCA_009831015.1 Picea engelmannii
TTCCTCATGTTAACCACAATGAGAAATCGTTGTCCGGCGAGGCGGGCCAGTCTTCTTGAGTAACCCTCAAGAAGAGAGACTACCCTAGACCACTCCCCATGTTAACCACAATGGGAAGTCGTTGTCTATGATACATCAACAATTAGACTACTTCCCATGTTAACCACAATAGGAAGTGATTGTCCGTCAGAAGTCTCAATCCACTTTCCGAACAGGAAAGCATCTGTCCAAGATGGACTATTTTTCAAATTTAAGGATGAATGTCTTCAATAATGTTTTCAATGCTCCCTCCTAAATTGGAGAGTCATTTCTTCTGTTTTCAATAAGAAGGAAGTTGTTTCCACGAGCTTTAGCTTGAGTGCGCAAACTCTTTCATCTTGGATAGAAGTTTTACCAAAATGTCTGCTTATCTGCTCATCTGTGGAAATATGTATTGGAGAATCATTTTCTCCTTTTTGGACTTCATCATGGATAATGTAATGCTTGATTTCAAATGTATTTTAGTTTGGAACACTATGAAGGCTTCAAGTAGATCTAAACAATAGAGTATATCATAGTTGGAAAACTGGAACATCTTTGTGTGGCACTTCTTCTGTCATCATGAGATCTGATCTACTGAGTAGTCATCTTGATGTTATAGGAAATATTCACCATGCTTCTGCTATGCACTGGAGGTTCTCCACCAAGTTATCTTCTTCTATCTGCATATAAGAGTCCCTTTCTGGTATGCCTCAAAGTCTTAAGATTGTTCTTCATACACTCTTTATTCAATTTATCTGGAGAGCATTCTTTGCATTCATATGATGTAGAATTCAGACTCATGGATGTTGCGGATGATATATTGACTCATGTAGAGATATGTCTGGTGTACTGGAGTAAGTAGTCACCATAGTCTTCTCCCTCCATCTGGGAGAACCTCTGGTTCTAGATCTTGCAATTCTTTCATTTATAAATCTTCCATACAATGTTCTTCATCACAACTTTCAGTTTCTTTGCTTGATTGCTTTTATTGAGTTCATATTAGGCTGGTAATCTTGTGATTCTTGATACAATGACTGGTTGTTCTGATTTCTCTTACTTTCTTGGAATCTTCATGTTATTCTTCATGTTTTTCTTTAGCTCTTGGCTCCATGGAGTTTCTTATAGATTCCATGACCTAGAGATTCCACTTCTTCCCTTCATCATAGGATCACGAATCTGGATGGACAACCAGGAATACTTTAAGGCTTGTCTTCGAAGAAAGTATTTGTCTGCAGTTGAATTGAGCACATACTATCTTTCATGGCTGCTACCATGGATATATATGTATTTCATCATCTTCAATGGATCATAGGATTAGCTCCCTCCTAATCCTTGCTACATGTATAAGTGCATGTAGTCGGCTTCCTCCATCTAACAAAGTCCATGCTTCCATCTGTATCCTTCTTGTCTTCTGCAATATGTAATTTTTCTCTTGTCTAATAGAGTCCATGCTTCCATTTGCATCCTTATTGTCTTCTGCAATATATAATTTGCTTCTAGAGTCCATGCTTCCATCTTGTTGTTTTTATACAAAAGCGTCATAAGTCTTTTTCCAGTTTCCTCTCGATTACTGACTTCTTTATGTTTTTGCTTCTTCTAAGTCTCTTCATGATTGATTTGGCTTATCTTGCAATAGCTCATGATTTGTATTTCATTCTTTCATGTGTATTACCTAATAATATCTCTTTTTCATTTTGTTTGTTCTTCCATAGGTATAGTTCTTCTTGGAACACATTATATTTCTAAGAGATAGATATACAAGATATGTACAGAGACAATGCAAACAATATATGTACAAGAAATAAGAGGAGTTTTGCTACCTTTTTAGAAGAAGAAGTCTCTTCCATCCTGCTTAGTCTTCTTTGTAGGTTCCTTTTCTTCGGCAATCGATGCTTCGTGTTTCTCTTTCCTTTTCTTTGGCCTGGGACACTAATTCTTGTAGTGACCATACTTTTGACAGTTGAAGCATTGTACTTTTGAAATGTCTTTCTCTTGATTTGGCTTCCTTCTTGAACCAAACTTCCTTTTGTTACTGAAGTTCTTGAATCTTGTTGTGAAAGCTTGATCGTTGTACTTCTTTTGGGGTTTCTCTTTTGTATTGATCCTTGATTCTTCTTGAGCACAGCAAGTCCAAAGTTCTTCAAATGTCGAGTACTCCTTCCTTGTGTTCATGCTTGCGGCAAATGCAACCCATGTCTTGGGAAGACCATTGAGTACTATGTTCACCAATTCCTTTTCTGAAGTGATCTCTTCAATATCTTGTAGTTGGTCTCTTAACTGGGAGATTCTTACAAAGTATGATGTTATGCTGTCATCCTCATTCATCTTCATGTCACAGAGCTCATTCTTCAGACTCATAACTTGTCCGATGTTTCTGACTGAGAAGAGATTTGTTAGGGCATCATACATCTTCTTCGATGAGTCAAGATGGGAGATGTAGGGTATCAAGTGGTCTTTTATAGAATCCACTATGATACTCATGGCATTGATGTCAACATCTTTGAACTTCTCCATAGCTGCAACGTTATGCGGTTCCTTCTCTTTTCCTTCTTCAAACTTTGGCTTCACGATCTTTCCTTTCACGATATCCAACACATTATTCCTGGCAAGGATGAGGTCAATCCTTGTCTTCCATGCTCTGAAGTTAGAGGCTCCATCTAACTTGTTCTCAGACTTCATAGAGTTCATCATGGCTTGCTTGACTTGGTCAAACCCTAGATTTGACCAGAAATTCAAACTTCACGTCTTGGCTTTCTGAGAGTACCAGGAGATGCGCTAGGCTAGGGCACACTAATCTATCCAGAGATTAGGTCAATCCATTCACTTACGGTGCCTAAACAAGAGTTTTAGGGTTTCTGCAACTGCACCTGCTAGTAACCCTAGCTGCAGTGTCTTGGAAGCTACTTTTGCTAGTAACCCTAGCGGCAGTTCCTCAGCGAGCTCAATATCCTAGCGACTATGTTTCCTTCTAGCATTTAGATTGAATGAAGGAGGTGTGGGCCCATAACCTGTTAGAATATAGAATATGGTGTGCTCGTTTTACCATTGACGATACCCTCATCACCCAACCATAGGCCGAAGCCACCCTCCGAGCACCTTAACCTTGAATGAGAATTCCTCCGGAAGCAAACCCTAGGCTAGATAGCCAAACAAAGGGTAGCGCACCTTTCCCCAAGGATAGCGCATCAGAAAAGACTGATCAGATAGTCCAAACCCTAGCCAAGAGACAGTCAAGCCAATACTGAAAAGTTGTTGCTGCTGCAGCTGCACCTGCAGCTCTCCTCCACACGTGCGCACCAAACTGGGAACTGCAGTGCACACCAAATTGGGAACTGCAATTCTGAGATGCTATCAAATGAGAACTGGCACCCTATATTTATACTGGTTTTGCCAGATTTGTTGGGTCCAACTTCTCCTTCTGGATATGTGTCTGTTCAATATATTATTATTATTATTTCTGGCCAACTTCTTCTCTTGGAGGCTAATAACCTAATATAAATTATCTTCTTGAGCTGACAAGACTTCTAGGGTTATTAACCAACTCATTAGGGTTTTCTCTTGCTTTCTGGAGTCTTCTATTCTCGTTAGGTTCACACGTGAGGTAAATACCTCCCGCAGCTACCATAATATTAACAGATAGATGGGATCAACTCCGAAGTGGCAAGTGATTTGGTTTAATGTGCCATATGTGCCAATCTGAATTGGTTGGTAATGGAGACTTGTAGTTATTGACAATATGATCTTAGTGGGTTTGAAGGGAATGCTTCAGTGGTAGGAGTCTTCGATCCGATTGGATGGCTGGTAACTTTTGCCAAGAATCTTCCCAAAAGAGAGTTAACTGACCATTTATTATCTCCCAAAGATTGTGTTGTTGTGTGAGCCATCTACTCTGCCATGCCAAGTTCCAAATAAGAGAGCCCAGAGTATGGTTCATCATTCATATGATTTCATCTGAGCTAAGTTGATCTGCATATTTTTGCTTCCATATTTTTCTCCAGAGTTGTCCTTTTTGTTGAAGCCATTTCCACCAAAGTTTCCCCCCTAGGGTATTGGAGAGAATTTCAGGATCTCGAAGTCTTAAACCTCCCTGAAGTTTGGGTAAGCATAAGGTATTACAAGCTACAAGGGCCCATTTTTTGAAGCTTGTGCTCCTTTCAACAAGAAATTTCTTTGAATTCCTATTACAACTCGTAGGATTCTTTTTGGTGTAGCTAGTGCCGAGAAGAGGTAGAGGGGAATATCTTGAAGAACATATCTGAGAAGGATAAGGTGGCTTTCAAAGTTTAGTGGGTGGAAGGTCCAACTAGATAAATTCTTCTTGAGACAAGAGAAAATATATTCCCAAGTGATGTTGTGAATCCATGAAGTCAACAGAGGAACCCCTATATATTTGGACGGAAGGGAGCTCCTAGGAAAACCTAGGATGCGAGAGACATGTAATTACACTGATAGAGGGGTATTGAAGAACAAGATATGAGACTTTAACTTATTAATTGAAGTGCTCGAGTCTTCCATGAAAGTATCAAGCACCAATTTGAAAGCTCTAGCCTCCTTTGTAGAAGGGATGCCCGTGAGAAGGGTGTCGTCCATAAATTGGTTATGGGTTAGAGGATCATCTGAGTGACGCAGAGAAAAACCTTTGGGTTTATGATTTTCAGTGGTTGATGTGAGGCTATGACCCAATCCTTTAACCATCAAAATGAAGATGAAGGGGGAGAGGGGGTCACCTTGACGTATTCCTCGAGAGGGTTGGAAGGGTGGGGAGGGAAAGCCATTGATCAAGAGAGAAAAGAAGGCAGAGGAGATGAGACCAAGTATCTAGTGGATCCAATCATGGTGAAATCCAAAAGATTTTAGGATTTATTTTATATATTGTCAACTAAGTTTGTCAAAAACCTTGGACATGTCCAATTTGATAAGCATGCCTAGGGTTTTTCATCGTTTTTAAAGAGTGGGCTACTTCATGGGCAAGAATGATGTTGTCCAAGATTTGATGTCCTTCAATGTATCTTAATTGTTTAAGAGTGATCATACTTGGAAGGAGAGGTTTAAGACGTAGAGAAATGACTTTAGAGATGATTTTATAAATAACATTGGATAGGTCTATGGGGCATAATTTATTAGGATCAGTTGATTTTTCCTCTTTAGGGATTAGAGTGAAAAAATTTGCATTCAAAGCAGCGAGGATCCCCAACATCCTTTGTGATTCCTGAACAAGGGCCCAAACATCCAACTTTATAATCAACCAACAATTATGAAAAAAGTATAAAGTAAAGCCATCCGGGCTAGGAGCCTTCCTAATAGTTAGACTGAAGTTTGTTGTCTTGACTTCCTCAAGGGAGATTGGTCGCATTAGACTGGAAGTTTTTTCATCTGTCACTAGATGAGGGATGTGCTGAGCAATAGCCTGAATAACTTATGAGCGATCTAGAAGAGGTTCTACTGGAAGATCCTGTAAAAAAGTGGTTAATTATTGCTCAATATCAGAATGAGAAGTTAGCTTGTTACATTGCTCTAAAATACAATGAGTGATGTGATTGGAGTGGTGCCTTTGGATCATCGAGCGATGGAAGAATTTATATTTCCTTCTCCTTCTTTAAGCCATTGCACCCTTGATTTTTTCCTCCATAGGATTTCCTCTTGCTATTTTCTTTCTAAAATCTAGTGAGCTAGAGTTTGTTCTTGCAGGGCCAAATCTGGAGATTGACCATGAGAGATAATTTGTTGTTGTATTGTTTCCATTTATGCTTCTAGAAGCCATTGAGATTGGAAGATGTTTCCAAAAGTTGTCTTGTTCTAGATCTCGATGCATTGTTTAAGAAACTTGAGACGTTGTTGAAAGCAATGCATGAAGGAGCCTTTTATTGACTGAGATTCCTCCCAACAACCCTGAACATTTCTCAAAAAATATGGGTGAGAGAGCCATAATTTCTCAAACTGAAAGAGCTTCTTGAGAGGCTTGTTGAGAGTGTTAAGAGAAAGTCATATTAGCCAATGGTCGGATCCAATAGCGAGTAAGATAATGGTTTCCAAGTGCCAGCATGAGAGCATAAAGGGTTCAGATACAAGAAGCTTGCCCAATGTGTACTAGCCACCTGATGGGAGCCTCCTCTACAGTTGTTTCATGTAAATATGACATTTCTTGTTTCCATATCAATCAACTTTTGGTCCTAGATGAAATCCTTGAAGGCTAGATGTTCTGCATCTAGGTGTCTTAGACATCTTTTTTCTTCTTCTAAGGAGATAATGAGATTGAAGTCACCTCCCGCTATCCAATAATGTTGGGAGGCTAAATAAACAATATATTGAAGTTGTTGAAGAAATTTGAGCTTTTCCCCATATTGAGGTGGCCTGTAAACATTGGTGACAAGTACCAAGGTTCTCTCCCCCAAGGGTTGGAATTCTACAGTGATGTTATGCTTGGTACATAAGAAATTCCAAACAAGAACCTTGTCTGGATTCCACAGGATTTCCAAGCCTCATGTTGTTCATCTCAATTCAATTGTCATATAACATCCATTTTTCCAGATTTTTGGGAGAAGGTTCCCCAATGCTTCTCCTGAACATTTTGTTTCTCAGAGAATCATTGTGTCAGGAGATTCTGATCGAAGCTTGTTTCAGAGGATCTTGTGCTTGATCTTACTATTTAGTCCTGTTATATTCCAAGATATTACTAACATGGGTAACCTTGGGAGGGTTGAAATGAATCCATGATGAGAGCATTTTGCTCGGAGTTAACCAAAATGTCCCCTTTTTCCTGCAGAAGTTGATGATTGGATTTGTGACCTCTTATTTTTTCCTCCTTGGGATTTTTTTTCTTGAGTTTGTTGGGGTGAATGCCAAGATTTGGATTAGGGGTTTGGGCACCAGAGGGATCTAAGGATTTCTTTTGTCTTTTGTGTAGAGCTTTCCCCACCACTTGAATATGCTCTGGAGGAATTGATTGCATATTTTTCCTTTTGACAAAATCTACAATGTGTTGAAGGTCTATACCTTCGAGTTCCATTTCTTCTGTTTCAACTTCTAGACCATCATCAGAGGACAACAACATATCGACATCCTCCAAGGGGGGTGATCTGGATGGGGGATCAAATATTTTTGGCTTTTTAAAGTCATCATGTTGGGGAGGTGATTCTTTAGGATTTTTATTTTTTGGATTACTGGTGGAGAGGGGTCCATTACTAATATTAGAAGCATTTGGGAGTAGAGAATTGAGGGCTCCGAAGCCATTATTTTGATCAGAATATTTTGAGGGTCTTGAAGGTCTAGTGGGTGTCGATTTTTGGTTGGCTCTTCGACGAGGAGGTATTTTGGTGAAGCCTTCCACATCCATTTCCAGATCATGTTTAGAGGGTTTGGGAGGGTTTAATAAAGGACATTCACGGTAAATATGGCCATGCTCGTGACAACGTCTACATCAGAAGGGAATGAATTCATAGTCTAGGGTTTGTAGCCAAGTAACATCTTGGAAATTCAGGCATATTGAATCTGGGATTGGACTGGATACATTCATATAGATGCAGATGCAGGTGTAGGTACTGTAACGACCATGATTGGTGGCTTCAGAGGATTTGACAAAGGTGCCTAGGGTGTTCCCAACTCCTTCTAGAATCTCCTCTTCCTAATATTCTCGGGAAAGGGAATATAGCAGACCCAAATGGGGGTGAAGGAGAAATCTTGTTTATCTGGATTGAAATTTTCCTTCCAATATCTGAGGTATAACCCTACATACCTGTAGAAGTAAGGGCTAGTTTCAAAGATTTGGTCACGTTCCTTGAGGTTTTCAAAGATGACAATGTAGAAACCTTTGGATCCCAGCTTTAGATCAATGTGATAGGTGGGTTTCCATATAGAAGTAACCCAAATAACTGAATCCTTCTCAGGTGGCCTGAGACCCAGGAACTTACCTATGAGGGCATGGTCCTTCATGTATTGTACATATCCGCTTAGCTTCTTGGACCAGATCTTGTATTGTGGCGTCACTACAACTTTTGAAATACATTTCCCTAGTATCCACTTAGTGTTCCCATCATAGAAGGGTTGTGCTTCGTTAATAGGTTCGTCCTTGGAGGGATGTAATTTATTAGAGGTTTCTGCATTTGCAGAACCTGAAGTTGTTAGGCTGGGTCCAAAAGGACCTAAGTCAGGACTATTGAGCGGTTGAGAAAGCAATGGAGGGGGGTCAAACCCCCCTTGTGACACCATTGATAGAGGTTCAGAGATGGAAATGTGACAAGGGATAGGTGAAACCCTTACAGAGCCGTTTGATATTTTTAGCATAACCAACTAAATTTTACAAGTCAACTATTGTTAAATTCATGACCAACGTGATATAATTGAAGGTGAATTGTGGATAGATCCCTAGATGATTTGCGAATTCTATTGTTTTAATTCATGCATCACCAGGTTTTATGTTGCAACCATGGCCATGGATGGGTAATCATTTGAAAGCTTGAAAGCCTTCAACTATAAAGCAAGAATGCCAAACACTCAAATCACTACCCTACAACAATCTCAAGCACTCCCTCAAGTGAACTAGACAACGATAGTGATATACCTTCACTTCTTATCCACATATTTGCTATGCCAATGCATAGACCGAGCAATTTCTCTCTGTTTTTGTTTTATGTTGGGAATGGTGGATTTTGATGCTCTGGTTGGGTTTTTGTGGTGTTGATATTCATGGCAGATGACTGAATTGATTCTAATTTTGTGAAAATCATGGATTAGAGCGGTTGAACGGATAACTTCTTGAGGTTTGACTTTCCAATTACCTGGAAAACCAAGCTAGTTGACATCATCAAAATTAAGGAGGAAAGGTGAAAGAAGGAATATGAGCTCACATCACTTTTTACCATAACTTTTGATGCATATTTGTATGGTGTAAATAACAAGTTCAATGGTTACAAATTCTCCATTCCAATGAATGAGGAGGAAGAGAATTAGGAACCCAACAGGCAGCGAGATCCACAAAGTGTCCCATTTGCACCCATCACACGATAGTCAAGAAATTAAGGTAAACTGTTTTTTTATTTTGTGGTATTTATCACACATGGGCAAGTCACACCCTAATCAACTCCATATATTGAAAGTTGTTCACCTTCTCTATTGATGTTGCATGGATAAAGTAATGGTTGCCTAGTTGATAGAATGATTTATATGTTCTTCTCAATTAAAAGAAAGGGCATTATTTTGAGGTAAAACCACAAGTTCTATTTGAAACTAAGTGGGAGACTTGGGTGTTTTAATAACATAATTGGCAATCTGCAACAATTCTTTTTTCTTTAATAACACCCTTCTCTTGATTATAACCCCGCATTGTTGACCCTTTGTAAGTTAAGGACAATGCATGAGAAGATGTCCAAAGTAGGCCCAATATCTTTCGTAATTGAAAACATTGATTAAAATATTTCTTTGATGGTGATGTGTCCTAGATCCACCCAAAATTTGAATAAGGGGATCATAGGTACACTAGGTGTACTGATTGTGCTTGATTTCTTGATTCCTTGTGATCTCCTATGTCCAGTTCTTTGACACATTTAATTTGGCAAACAACACACACACATAGTACAAGGAAACTTAATGCAATTCAAACACAAATTAATGCAAATTAAGCACATGAAATCAAGCAGCTGCAAATTATATTCAAGATATCAAGTTGTTGATCACATCAACATTCAATGACAAATCTACATCATTATTAATTCCAACTTGTATCAATTCAACTTCATAACCAACATCAATTTTGAACAATGTACATGCAATAGTTTTTTGTAAGTGTCAAGTCTACCTATTAATCGGGTGCATTATTGGTTGAACCCGACACCCATTATTGAGTTTACATTGAAATAGGTGAGTGAATGAATTGTATACATGGTAGAGTTGCAAGAAGCCATTTTTTTGTTGTCAAGTCAACTGTAATCGGGACCTACCTGCACAAGGGGGCCTCATTCAATCTTTAAAAAAATGGATTGAAATATAGAATTATTAGAGTTGCTAAACACTCCAATAATCACAATTGAAGACAACACAATCTCCATAAACATAGAAACTCTTCAAACAATTCTAACTTGTTTGTAAGTGTCGCAAGATAAAATTAAACTGCTTCAAACTCATACTCAACTTCGTCATGATGAACTCCAACAAAAGAATCTTCAACATTCTGGCTAGTCCTTGTTTAGAATAATCCACTTTTTGAAATTGATAATGATCAACAATCAACAGAGGATCAACTTAGTGAACCAACTTCAAATGGAAAATAAAGGTGCTTTATAATTATTAAAAATATATTTTTTATTAGACAAGTTTGCTTAACTTTAAACTTTTGAAAAAGGCAACATGCAAAGAAGGGGAGAAAAAATTTCTAGAAGTATATTTGTTTCTCAAGCTCAAGATGTTGTGGACCTATAAAAAAAAACCTAAAAGAAAATTTGAGTATGCATTACACATCTCACTTTCCATTAATGTAGAATGGAGATAAGGTTGTTGGGATTGATTGGTAAATAGTAAGAGAGCATGGTTTGTTGCAAGTGGAGGGGTTGTATCTTGCACATGAATGATCTGGTGTATTATCTAAAATATGGGCATGGGCACATGAGGTAAAACTTAGATGCAAGTGCACAAGTTATCCTAGTAATTACTCAGAGTGGACAACATTGTATTGAGAATTTTTTTGGAGTTGTATAGACTTAAAAAATCATAGATGTAAAAGCATAAATAAACATAGATGCAACATAAAACATATAAAACACGGAGGCACAAGCAAAAAGTATAGAAAAACATAATGAAAAGTAAAGTTAATTTGCAAAATTCCCATCATCAACCGTATCTTATAAAGAAACACAATAAGTATTAGTTTGTTAGATTCTAATGGTGGCCAATGGATTGGTAAAAGAATATGTTATGATGAATGAGAACTTCAATATTTATGTGTAATTGTCTTTATTTCAAATTTTTTTAAGCAATTACAACATTGAAGTAAAATTTATCAAGTCTAATTTTTATTTTATTTTAGAACAATCAAAGCATTATTTACTTAGAATACTTAAATTCTACATAATGTTATATTCCACCACTTCTATATTGTGTTAATGATTTGCAACAAAATTTTATATGATTCTATAAAGTTTCTAATTTCATTCAACTAATAATTTAGGAAAAGAATAAAATAAAATTCACTTGTTTACATTGTGATCAAGTACAAAATTCATTTTAGTCATAGATCTCTAGGTGGATAGCAGCAACTGATGATTAATTGGTGGAGAATCGAAAGCTCGCCATCCAATCAGACCCCTTAGTTGAAAAGGCGGAGGGCCCTTGAGCCTATTCCCACCAAATTATATCATCCAACCTCTTGTTTTTTAATCAATTTCTTCTTAAAATATCTTCACCCAAACTACCTTGAACCCTCTCTTCCTCTCAACCAATTAGTTTTATTCCTATCTAATTGTTCACAAACATAAAGTACATACCAACAACAATTAGCAATTACTAATAACAGCATTGAGAGCTTCTATTTTTAAGAGATCATATCTAACACTTAAGGAGGACTATTTCAGATCATCCCAAAAAACAAACTAACATAACAATCAAATAACTAACATAAATAGATAGATTTTTCTGGAAACTGAGAAGGACAAGCCCCTCCTACATTCCCCTTCTCCTACTTTTATTTGCAACTTTTTGTAATCGATATTTAATTAATATAATTTTCCCATGGGCCAAGTAGCCTACATGCCCCAATTTTTGATTAAATAAATTTAACCATTTTATAGATCTGTACATATATATACATATATATTATTTTACATTTTATCTATCTTATTTAGTTTTTTAGTTTTCCTTCTAATATGGGAAACCCCCCAAGTAGTTCCCCTCATTTCGAGGATGTTACCCAAGATAATCCCTATAATTTTCAGGGCATACGGTTGGTCAACAACAAGACTAGAAGCCATTACAATAACATACCCATTAAGAGCTCAACATGTCATTTGCAAGAATTGAAACTGGGTGAGGAAGATAACAACATTCCTCCCAACCACCCAAGCTAAATCCAATTGACTATATATATATATATATATATATAACTATTGGAAAAATAGTCAACATTACATATACTTCTCCTTTGGAACATTTTGTCCCAAAGTTGTATCCAAGCAAAAGATAGGGCAATCACATAATCTATGCTTTTAAGTACAAGATGCAAGACTAATTTAACTATTGACATTTAATCATTTATCTACCTTATTTTTACTTAGTTTATATATATATATATATATATATCTTGAAACTTATTTCGTATATTAGGGCAGTTTATCAATTAATGTCAACACTCAATTACCCAAATAACAATAAGTGTACTATACAAATCTAAATATATCTTCGTAATGCATATTTTTTATGCAACCACAACATTATTAAAGCATACTAAGTCAACAAAAATAAGCATCAATTGATCTCTATTAAATATCTCATTATCCACATCCCAGTTTTCCCTCTCCCAATGCTCAGATAATCCAATGAATCCTCCATTGTTCATAGCTCCCAATATTCCCCTTCTCAATGCCCGAATGATATAATTTGAAACCCCAATTTTCACCCTTTTGGTGTTGGAATGATCTTTTCACAACCCCCAGTTAATCCCCTCTTGGTGCTTTCTTGTTTTCCATTTCACAGGTCCCTTTGCTAAGACTAGTCTTTACATGCCTCATGGGATGGTATGGTAACTCATCACATGTGTGATTACAACAAGCATAAAAATTCACATCACTGCTATGGAGCTCTACTCAACTTTCAACATATCTACATGGCTCTTTAACCTCATGTAATATACACAACTCTAGGTTTTTTGAGATACGTTTTGTGGAAGTACTTTTCTATCCTTATCCCATATTATAAGTCCTTATGAACATTCCTTCATTGGTATGGGATCCCACAAGGGACTCGTAACATATAGCTTCCCAGTTTGATACGTGTTAGTCTCTCATGTTCATAGCACAACACATAAACACATATGACACTATTTGATGCAGACCCCCCTTCTCCCCTCGGGCTGGGCGACCTCGTGGTATAGGATCATTCAAATAAAGGAGTCAAATCGACTCTTCGGACCTTTTCTAGACCCCAACTAATTTACACAGGTCCCCTTTCCTTCAAAGTGCAGGTTATGTCAAACCCACGAGCTCTTGCCTGGCCTATTTGAAGAATTTAAATATCAGACACTAGGTCCCCTCGCTAGGTCCTTTCCTTCAAATGTGACCTCGGGATATGACCTCATGTAAGCACATGATTGCGGGGTGGTTAAGAGTGGTTTGAGACCACACTTCTTTTCTCCCTGCAATTCACTACCAATTGCAACGTATCCCTTTGGAAATACCATGGTTTCGATTGCAGCCCACTCTAAGATTTTTAAAGTCTGAGCACTTTCGGTCTCCGCAATTAAGTGCGATCATCGATCTTGTGATCTCGGGCGGTCCTTCTTGAACAATGGCTGAGATCTGCCTCCCTTCCTTCCTTTGCTTTCTCCCAGGATGCTTTCACCCGGATTCCATGATCTATCGATGCGTGTCTCCCTCAGATTGAGGGCTACGATTAACTTCGGCTCTTCAGTCTTCGAGAGTTTCAAACTCCTGCGCCTGCTTCTTCCGGAAATGGCTATCTTCCGAAGTGGAAGATCTACCGACACCTGTCCTTAGCAAACGAACGAATCAAATGAACTTCGGCTCTCCGGCCTTCGGGAGTTCTTGTTCAACGCACTCCTTTTTCTCCCTGAGTGAATTTTCTCCAAAATGACAGATCTTCTGCCACACATCCTCCTCAAATCAACGACTTTGGTCCACTTTGGGACTTCAGCCTTCAGAAGTCTCAACTTCACGCTTGCTTTCTCTCGATGCTCTTTCACCCGAAATACACGATTTGTCGACGCGTGTCTTTTTGGATCTGACGGTCACGATCCACTTCGGCTTTTCGGGCTTCAGGAGTTTCAGACTCCTGCACACTCGTTCCTACCAGACTGCTTTCACCCGAAGTTTATGGGTTTTCGCCATGGGTCCCTCTGGATCTGAAGATCTTCTCCACTCCCGTTGACTTCCTTTTGGAGTGTTAGGCCTCCAAATTTTATGATCTCTCACCACGTGTCCTTCGCAACAGATGGTTGCGATCTACTTCGGCCTTCGAGACTTCGGGAGATTGTCCCACTCCACAATTGAAATCCTTCGAAGTGACTTTCCACAAAGTCTCAGATTTGTTGACACGTACCCCTTGGTGACCAATGACCAGGATCTACTTCGGCCTTTGGCTCTTCGGTGCTTTCGCTTTTTGCTTGTCCGAGAACTCCTGAAGTACTTCCGCTTCAGAGTCCCAGATATTTCACCACCTGTCACCCTGGACGATGGACGGTCCCAACTAGCTTCGGGACTTCGACAAGTCCGCTCTCTTGTGCACTCTCAAAGGACTTAAGGCTCATGCACTTTACCTGGATCCGACGAATTTCGATCCCTCGCGATCAGATCCAATGGATGGAATCTTTTCTCCTCCTCACGCATTCCTCCTTCATCCTGGACCCTGATCTGACGGTCCAAATCTCTTCCTACAACTAATCTGATGGTTGTTGTCGTTCCTCCTTCTGAGCTTCTTTATTCTCCTGGACTTGGGAAATTTTGTAAGTGTTTAAAGGTTGTGGCCTTTAAACCTTCTCCTTAGGACCCGACTATCTTGGTCCTCGTCTTCGCTTTTCCTCCTGAGCTTTGACAATGAAATTTAACCTCAGCTCTAGCGCACACTTGCACTCTACATGCAAACTTACACTACTCCTCCTCGCGAAGCGATCCTCCGAAGTGACTGTCCCCGAAGTCTTAGATCTGTTGACACGTACCCCTTGGCGACCAACGACCTGGATCTACTTCGGCCTTCGGCTCTTCGACGCTTTCGCTTTCTGCTTGTCCGAGAACTCTTGAAGTACTTCCGCTCCAGAGTCTCATATCTTCCACCACCTGTCACCCTGGATGATGGACGGTTCTGACTGACTTTCGAACTTTGACAAGTCCACTCTCTTGTGCACTCTCAAAGGAATTAAGGCTTGTGCACTATACCTGGATATGATGGATGTTGATCCCTCGCGCTTAGAACCAATGGTTGGGATATGTTCTCCTCCTCGCGCATTCCTCCTTTTTCCTGGAACCCGATCTGACGGTCAATATCTCTTCCTACAGCTGATCTGATGGTTGTTGTCACTCCTCCTCCTGAGCTTCTTTGTTCTCCCGGACCTAGGAAATTTTGTAAGTGTTCAAAGGTTGTGGCCTTTGAACCTTCTCCAGTGAACTCGACTATCTTGGGTCTTGTCTTCGCTTTTCCTCCTGAGCTTTGACAATGAAATTTGACCTTGGCTCTGGCGTACACTTGCGCTCTGCATGCAAACTTGCACTACTCCTCCTTAGCTTGTGAAATTGAAATAAATTCATTTCTATGTGGACTCCTTGTGCTGTCTCTCTTGAGCTTTTGCCTACTCAAGTTCTAAGATTTCCGTCCCTTTATTCCTTAAAGGGATTCTTGTGCCTTCTCATAAACTTTTGTTGAATGTACACTTGCATATCTTTATAGAGTGTTCAACAACTATGTGAGTACCTTCCTCTGATAATCTTCTCTTTGAACTCGACAGAGAGTTCTTCTGTGCACGCTTGCACTTGCTCAATGCCCACCTGACAGAGCTCTACAGAGTTCTTAGTGACTCTGTCTCTATGTGCTTTCCCTGCACAATTTTCCCTCAAAGGTATTCAACAACCTTGAGGTTTCCCTTGAGTTTTCATCGCTCTGGTGCACCCTCCTAGCACGTTCTTTTCTGACTCAACAGAGTTCAGATGCGCACTCCTTGCGCTGGCTACAAAACCTCCAATGTTCTGTTGTGTATTACTTGCACAGCCTAAGAACCCATAACAATTAAACAAACTCACAAACAGATAGTGAAGTCTATTTGTTCCCTGCAGATGGATTCTAATTCACATCTACAACATACATAACCACATATGACATTCATAAAACACACACAAACACATAAAGAATCATATGCAGGAAAAATTGCTTTTTTTTCATTAACATGAATGTCTGATTACAATATGTGCAGGCTGGACTGTAACAGAGTCTCAGCTCTCTCAAAGAACTATTCTATCTTATATTTCCTCCTTTGAGGATTTCTAACTAACTTGCAACTACCTCCTATTCAATAACAATACTCCTCCAACAACTTCATTTGGGCATACAATACCTCTACTTATACAAGAGGGTCCCTAGGGTTCCCTCTGACTACATATCTTCTCAAAAGAAGCTAACTACCCCTTAAGCATCATTACATTAAATTCTAGGAGTGAAACTCCCAGACCACTCGCAATCATTTTCTCCGAAGTGTTTTGATCTTCTTCAGTTTTCAATCAGTTCAAAAAATATTTACAGGAAACGCCAATGTTTAAGATTTCAAAATGATTCAACGACGTGCTAAGGCGCAGAGTTGTCTCTCCACGTGTGCTTGTTGATGATGCTCCCGCATCATACTCCACTGCTGGGAAAATCATGAGCTCCTTCCCATGTCTCCCTTTGCTCCGTTGTTGACATCCTCCAGAGTCCCATACCTTCTCTTGGAGCTATTCATCTGCTCCTTTTCCTTGTTGCTTCTTCTGCCCTGCTACTCCTGCAGGTTTTCTTTTGTCCCATACTTCTCTGTTGGCTGCGCCTTGTGATGCTTCCAGCATCAATCTCTTTACCTCCTCTACCACTTCTTCCAGTTGGTCTAATGGTTGTCTCTTCTTCTCCTTCATCTCATTCTACTACATCTCAACTTCCAACTTGGCCTGTTGGATTAGTTGACTTTGTATCTTTACCCTTCTCTCTAGGGCCTCCATTTCTTCACACAGATCAACAAAATCCATGCTATATGCTACTCTCTCCTTTGCTATAGGTCCACATTCTACAATTATCTCTTGCTTAGCTTCTTGGATGAAAAATTTGAGCCATTCCTCTAAATGCTCTTCTCCTCCTGCTACTGTTGTAGGTTCCAATTTTTCATGTTCACCTTTTTGGTTGAAATTTTCGAGTAATTCCACCCAACGTTCTTCTTTCTCCATCTCTTGGGCACATTGTAATGTGTGCTCTTCCTCCTCCATGGAAGTCTCTGCTGGTTGACTCCTCCTCTCATGCATGCTACTCTATTGTGTTTCAAACTTACTAATGGATAGATCAATTTGATCCTCTACATCATCTTCATTTCCTGTGGCACTAGATGACCACTCTGTTGTAGACTCCAATTCTGCAATCTCACCTCTGAGCTGCTGCTCAACTCTTTCTTCTGACAGATTGAGTTCTGTCATCTCCTCTGTTGGAATATCTTCAACTTCCTCCAACTGCTCCTCATGCTGTAATCTTGTCTCCCTTTGCATGACTGCATCCTGATAGTCCTTTTCTGGTTCTGGATTGTTCAACCAATCCTCCAACATCTTCATCTCTTGCTTCCATTGAGTGAGAAATTCATCTGAATTCTCCTCTTTTTCTGTTGGGGAAGACATCAGTGTCTTCTCCTTCTCCTCCTCTTTGTCAGTCTTTGCTGCCCGTCTTTCCTTTGTTGCACCTACATCATAGACACAGTTAGTTTTAAATTCATTTGGCGCCATGGCCTCTTTCTTGGGTTCTCGTTGCATCACCTCCTCATGTGAAACTCTTGTATTAGCCTCTATTGGACTAATTGGCAGGAATATCTAAATTCCCCCAATGATTAGAACACTCCTCTGGTCCTCCTCCTCTGTGATGGGAGTATTTAACTTCTCATCATCGTTATTCACATGGCCTGCAACTCCACATGAATATTCATACAGATGAGACCTCTCATTTGCCTTCATTTTATCTGTCAGCACCCCTTGTTGATCCGAACTATCTTTGGATCTCCTGAGACCTTCAAACAATCTCTCCTTTCCCCTGCCCACCTGGAAAATTGGGATTCTAGTCTTGCCCTCCTGACAGTCTATGAGATCTCTGCTTGATCCCATCTCATCGCCCGTCTGGAAATCTAAGAATTCATCTCTGCCCTCCCAGCAGTTCATGAGATATCTAGCTGATCTCATCTCCTCCTCATCATTGAGGTTCCTCCCAATCTCTGGTTCACGGATGTGAATCACTTTCTTTGTATCTTTGAGGCTTTCAACATGCCTCAACCACCTTCTCAACAACTGTCACTGTCCTCTGGCCAACAATTTCTGAACTGGCCATTTTACTTTCCTCTTTAAAGGCCAGTCATATGTTCAGTGTACCTTTGCTTCTTGTTGCATCTTCAATGTCATATTATCCATTTTTTCTCTGATCTCCCTGAGCTCTTTGTCTATCTCAACTTTGTTTTTCTGTTGGTGGTCTTCTCCTTGACGACACCTATGGCCTTCAGTAGCCATCTTTGTCTGTCTCCCTCTTGGTAAATCTGTTGATCACTCTGCAACTGAGAGCATCTCCAAGTTCTCCCTGAAACCCAACTGGTTGTTCATTTGCTTCTGCACACATGAAACAATCAAACACAAAGCATAAATACTTTGTCTCCTCCTTCACCTACTGTCTACAGGCGAACTTTAACTTCTGATACCTTTTTATGTTATCATATTATGTCCTTCTACCTTTGCTCGCTGTCTGCAAGCAAAACTTCAACTCTGATACCACTTGATGCAGCCCCCACTTCTCCCCTCGGGGCTGCACGAGCTCCCAGTCGAGGATCGTTGAAATCAAGGAAACAGATCGACTCTTCCGGCCTTTGCTAGACCCCAACTAATTTAAATAGGTCCCCTTTCCTTCAAAGTGCAGGTTCTGTCAAACTCGCGGGCACTTTCCTGGCCTCTTTGAAGAATTTAAATATCAGACACTAGCTCCCCTCGCTAGGTCCTTTCCTTCACATGTGACCTTGGGCTATGACCTCACATAAGCATGTGATTGCGGGGTGGCCAAGAGTGGTTTGACACCACACCACTTTTCTCCCTGCAATTCACTACCAATTGCCACGTATCCTTTTGGCAATACCGTGGTTTCAATTGTGGCCTGCTCTAGGATTTTTAAAGTCCAAACACTTTATGTCCTTGCAATTAAGCTCGACCATCGATCTTGTGATCTCGGGTAGTCCTTCTCGACTGACGGCTGAGATCTTCCTCCGCTTTCTCCCGGGATGCTTTCGCCCGAACCCCACGATCTATCGACGCATATCTCCCTCAAATCGAGGGCTACAATTAACTTCGCCTCTTCGAGCTTCGGGAGTTTCAAACTCCCATGCCTGCTTCTTCCCGAAATGTCTATATTCCGAAGTGGAAGATTTGTTGACACCTGTCCTCAACAAACGAACGACTCAGATGAACTCTGGCTCTCCGACCTTCGTGAGTTCTTGTTCAATGCACTCCTTTTTCTCCCGTAGTGACTTTTCTCCAAAATGATAGATCTTCTGCCACGCGTCCTCCACAAATCAACGACTCTGGTCTACTTCGGGACTTCGACCTTTAGAAGTCTCAAATTCATGCTTGCTTTCTCTCAAAGTGCTTTCACCAAAAATACATGATCTGTTGACGCGTGTCTTTCTGGATCTGACGGTCATGATCCACTTCGGCTCTTCAGGCTTCCAGAGTTTCAGACTCCTACACACTCATTCCTCCCGGAGTGCTTTCACCCGAATTTGATGGATTTCTGGCATGCATCCCTCTGGATCTGATGGTCTAGATCTTCTTCGCTCCCGTCAACTTCATTTCAGAGTGCTAGGCCTTCGAATTTCCCGATCTCTCACCACGTGTCCTTTGCAATGGACGATTGTGATCTACTTAGGCCTTTGAGACTTCGGGATTTTTCCCACTCCACACTTGAAACCCTCCGAAGTGACTTTCCCCGAAGTCTCAGATCTATTGACATGTACCCCCTTGGCGACCAACGACCAAGATCTACTTTAGCCTTCGGCTCTTCGACGCTTTCTCTTTCTGCTTGTCTGAGAACTCTTGAAGTACTTTCGCTCTGAAGTCTCAGATCTTCCGCCACATATCACCCTGGACGATGGACGACCCCGACTAGCTTCGAGACTTCGGGACTTCAACAAGTCCTCTCTCTTGTGCACTCTCAAAGGACTTATCCGATGGATGTCGATCCCTTGCGCTTCGATCCAATGGCTGGGATCTGTTCTCCTCCTCGCGCGTTCCTCCTTTGCCCTATATCTTGATCTGACGGTCCAGATATCTTCTTGCAGCTGATTTGATGGTTGTTGTCGCTCCTCCTCCTGAGCTTCTTTGTTCTCCCAGACTTGGGAAATTTTGTAAGTGTTCAAAGGTCATGGCCTTTGAACCTTCTCCTGCGAACCTAAGTATCTTGGGTCTTGTCTTTGCTTTTCCTCCTGAGTTTTGACAATGAAATTTGACCTCGGCTCTGGCGCACACTTGCGCTCTGCGTGCAAACTTGCACTACTCCTCCTCAGCTTGTGAACTAGAAATAAATTCACTTCCGTGTGCACTCCTTACGCTATCTCTCTTGAGATTTTGCCTACTCAAGTTCTAAGATTTCAATCCCTTTATTCATTAAAGGGATTCTTGTGCCTTCTCGACAACTTTTTGTCAATGCACACTTGCAGAGCTTTACAAAGTGTTCAACAACTCTGTGAGTACCTTCATCTGATACTCTTCTCTTTGAACTTGACAGAGAGTTCTTCTGTGCACGCTTTCACCTGCTCAATGCCCACCTGACAGAGCTCTACAAATTTCTCAGTGACTCGGTATCTCTGTGCTTCCCCTACACAGTTTTCCCTCCAAGGTATTCATCAACCTTGAGGTTTTCCTTGAGTTGTCATCGCTCTGGTGCACCCTCCTGGCACGTTCTTTTCTGACTCAACAAAGTTCAGATGCACACTCCTTGCGTTGGCTACAAAACCTCCAATGTTTTGTTGTGCACTCCTTGCACAACCTAGGAACCCAGAACAATTCAACAAACTCACTGACAGATAATGAAGTCTATCTGTTCCCTGTAGATGGAATCTAACTCACATCTACAACATAGATAACCACATATGACATTCATAAAACACACACAAACACATAAAGAATCATATGCAGGAAAAACTGTTTTTTTTTCATTAACATGAATGTCCGATTACAAAATGTGCACGCTGATTACAATATGTGCACGCTGAACTGTAACAAAGTCTCAACTCTCTCAAGCTCCCTCAAAGAACTATTCTATCGCCTATTTTCTCCTCTGAGGATTTATAACTAATTTGAAACTACCTCCTATTCAGTAACAATACTCCTCCAACAACCTCATTTGGGCATACAATACCTCTACTTATACAAGAGGGTCCCTAGGGTTCCCTCTGACTACCTATCCTCTCTAAAGAAGCTAACTACCCCTTAAGCACTGTTACATTAAAGTCTAGGAATGAAACTCCCAAACCACTTGCGATCATTTGCTCCCAAGTTTTTTGATCTTCTTCAATTTTCAATCAGTTCAAAAAATATTTATAGGAAATGCTAGCGTTTAAGATTCCAAAATGATTCGACAGCGCACTAAGGCACCGAGTTGTCTCTCCACGTGTGCTTGTTGACGATGCTCCTGCATCACTATTCATTTGACATTTACTATTAAGATCCATAACATTAATCATAACATTCATTCAATCTCACTTACTTTTTTGTTTCTTTGCACATTTTATTCAAGAATACATTCAATAAGTACATCACACTTTATCCTTTTTTTTAAACTCTTATTCATGATTCAATGATACATTTTTTTTTTAATTTATTTATTCATTTTCCAAGGTTACGAAGCCCATGGAAAACCCTTTAATACTTCCCCTCATTTCGAGGATGATACCCAAGGTAAGCCCTAGAATCTTCAGGACACAAAGTCAGTCAACAATAGGGCTTGAATCCATTACAATAATATACTCCTTTAAAACACTTCATTTTGAAATGGTATCTAACAAAAATACAAGGAAAATCCTTTCACACACACACATATATTCTTCTTCTTCTTTTCACATTCCATGTATGTCGACAATTTTTCATCACATGATAACTTCTTTGTATATTTCAATAGTATAGAGTATATTTCAATAGTATAGAATAATGTCAAGGAAACCATAGCCATAAGTTCAATGCTTTAATAGTGGCAATGCAATACTTCTCCATTTGAATTTTGTAATTAAGTCACCTAGGTAACTCAACATTCAACATTTAAATAACACAAAGTTGATTAGTGCATAATAATTGATATGATATTCTCAACCAAAATTTGTTGACTTGTTATAACTAAAAATAACTACAACTAGAAGTAAAGCACACAATGTGACAATTTTTAACAATAACTACTCATAATATGAATTAATTTATTAATTAAGACAATAACCAGTTGCAAATATACCCATGTGGAAACCATCTACTTAGATCCCAAATTTGACCTATGTCCTAACAAAGATGCTCATCAATCACAAATCTCAATCTATCTACTCTTTCGATCTCTTGTTGACTTGACTCATAGTCCTCTCCAGTAGCTTGGTTTCTTGTTAACTCAACCTGCATTGTGTTGAAGGTTGTTAATTTAACCAACTTCATCAACATTATCCCTCTCAACGAGTCACCAAGGTTCATAAAGAGTGTCTAAGTCCATAATGCCATCTTTATACTACCCTAACCTTGCTTCTCAACTATGAATCCCTTTATCAAGTCTACAAAAATCTAACATGGTTTACGATATTTCAAAAACTTATCTTGAGTGGTCTAGTTTTGTGATATAATGGTATTGTATGTAAATGTGTTTTAACTTGGAAGGTGTTGACAAGGGGAAATGTCCCTTTGTCAACATCAAGGGTTCACCTTGACTTAGAGAAATACCAATCAAACTTTCCACTATTTGGAATGGGGAACCCGTTGGATTTTGGCTCATCTACTATTAAGATTTATTATTAAAAAATGATTCTAAAAAGCTAAAGACATTGATGCAAAGTGCAGAATGCAAATGTATATGCATGTACCCAGGGTAATGTAGTAAGCGAAAGGAAAGACATGGAGTTGAAAAATAAACGCAACACATAGTGCTAGAAGGAGTTTACAATCACATAAATTGCATAAATTTTATGACTACCAAAAACAAACCAAGGAAAGCTTGCAAGTACAATTGCAAACTACAACTCCATACTTTAAGTTAGACAAAATAGAATAAGAGAAAGTGAGACAAGACATTAGGTGCATAAGAAAAGTCTATAACAATATATAATCAAATCTCACAACATTCTAGCATATCATAAAAATAGAAATACCAATCAAACTTTCCACTATTTAGAATGGGGAACCCTTTGGATTTTGGCTCAGCTACTATTAAGATTTATTATTAAAAAATGATTTCTAAAAAAGCTAAAGACATCGATGCAAAGTGCAGAATGTAAATGTATATGCATGCACCTAGGGTAATGTAGTAAGCGAAAGGAAAGACATGGAGTTGAAAAATAGACACAACACATAGTGCTAGAAGGAGTTTACAATCACATAGATTGCATAAATTTTATGACTACCAACAACAAACCAAGGAAAGCTTGCAAGTACAACTACAAACTACAACTCCATACTTCAAGTTAGCCAAAATAGAATAAGAGAAAGTGAGACAAGACACTAAGTGCATAAGAATAGTCTACAACAATATATAATCAAATCTCACAACAATCTACATTTGATTCAAACACAAGAGATCTCTTGCATAATTTTAGTTAGTAATAACTTGTCCATTAACATAAAAATTAGTTTACATTTTTGCTCCCTTCTTATAGCATAAAAAGTATAAATAGTATATTTATAAGATAAGTTAATGACTATTGGCTTTCCAACTCTCTTGATTGTTTATGGCCTTCTTTAATTCTTTGATTCCCCTTTCACAATTTTGTTCTTTTCTTCCCAAGAACTTTAATAAAATACAAATTTTATTTTGTAAATCTTTCCCTTCATCTTTTGTATTTTTTATAACTATTAGAAAGGACATGGCATAATGCATTTATTCACATATGGAAGCGTGAATATTATAGTAGAGAGTAAATGCACTCTTGTGGAGTGTGATGGGTCCAAAGCTTCTTGGTCCCGCAAAATGTTGTTGTATGTTGATAGGATCTTTAGCTACACTTCGAGCTTAATATCTCTAAACAATTTTGTGTTTGTGAACTTTAGCACATGGAATTCGAGAATTGTCAATTCAAAGTTTCTTGAATTTTGATGCTCTTCACTACCATCTCACATTCTTGACCTGCACATGAATACAACTATATCGTTAGTTAAAAATAATTAAATTAAAAATTTGAAAGCTAGAGAATAAAATTTAAGGTGGTATTACATCTCCTTAACAATATAATCATATATCCGAAGGGTTATAAGTGACCAAAGTCATTGGCGATAGTTTTGAAGTTGCCACCTTCCCTTTACAATTTCATTCTTATGCTAATTCAACTATTACAAATATTGTTCCAATATTGATCAAGATATATCTACTAAATACATATATCATATCAAAATCATGGTTCCACTTTGACATACTCATTTACATCCCTGCATATGTTAAAAATTCTTATATTTTTGTAAGCAATGTGTGAGTTTTAATCATGAAAATGATTTGGAAATCATTATTCCATGGATTATATGTCAAATTTATTCGACATCCCTTCCAAGATTCACATGCATTTAGTTTTAGTGGTTTCCATATGCAATGCCACGAGGAAAAATAACTCATTATCCATAGTTTCATGGGATTATGTTATCATCATGACTAATAGTCACGAATTAGAAGGTGTTATTAGTCCCTGCCTTTAGGCTAGGGACTCTTGCAATTGGTTCTGATTTTGTATTAGTTTGGCATGCAATGCAAGACATAGGTTTTAACCAAAGTTCTATCAATCATGGATAATTTATTCAGATCATTTTAGGTTTTATCCCAAGTTTGAATGAGTTGAGGTCTTATTTAGTATACAAATCAATTTGGTGTTTTCCATTAGTCCCATAGATGGTCCAATACATTTTAAGCAAAGTTTTGGCAAGCTTCATTTTTTATCCAAAGTTTTGTGTTTGAGGTCTTATTTGGCCTCATATTGAGGTTGTTTTGACTCGTGTTACACCAATTGTAGGTTGCATGCAAGATACACCTCTATCTCCTCCTGGCTTCCACCTCTATTTCCTCCCTCTATTTTGTTACGAGGGAAAAACTCTTTATGGCCAGGGTAAATCACAACCGACATGTATGACTGCAGAAATCAACTCAATTCCAATGTATGCTACATAAACTAATGTGCAAGATATGAAAGGGGCCTACCTCGATCCAACGTTCGATGATGTTCCACCGTTGAACACTTCGACCCAAAGCTTTATACCTGCAACAAGTTCTCAACAAACAAGCAGAGCAAGCATATAGCGATAATGTAAAGGGGTTAACACATTAGATAGCATAATCCATTAATAAACATTACAAATATGCCCATGGATAATAATCATATATTTGCACGATACCAATTGGACGAGAAAGGAGTATTTCTATTAATAAATGATCAGCATAAGCGAAAACATTACAGACTTCCGTGTCGGCACGGTTCGAAACCAAGAAACCAAGTTCCTTCCAACTAGGCCTCCACCACTTCAATCCTCCACCAAAAGCAAGCTCATAGGAAAGAGACAATGAGGTTCTCTCAGCGATAGGGAAAGAGCTTGGGGGCTGAACACTGTGTTCAGACTTGAGGGACAAAGGGACGCAGACTCAATATGAAGTAATTTCTCCAGAGTAACTTTGCTTTCAAAGTTGAATGCTTTCTCCTTTTTTCCATAGCTCGGAATTGTGCTTTTATAGCCTTCAAAATGCAACTGAAGGGCCGAGTCRGAACGTTTCCAGTATATGGAAGGCCAAGGATCAGAGATCTCCTGTCGTGACATGGAAACCCGACTTCATTTTTGTATTTTCTGGCACAAATCCCGATGTACGCGGGCTGTAGTGGAGCAACATGCATATACGCATGCTGTATAGTAGATAGGGCGCGTATATGTGAAAAAATATGTATTTTTAACTCTGGATTCATTAAAAAGGGATGACAAGTCTGCATAGGGAAATGGAAAAAGGTCCTTTGTGCAAGATAGCAATGGTGAGGCAAATCTTGCTATAACAGATGCCCCCTAATGTGTGAGGTCAGAGGAGTATCTGTGATGGCCGAAATACATTATAAATAACCCAAGATTGGAATGGTAGAGAACCATCTGGACGAACTCAATTGCTCATTACATTCTATACTGACTTTGCATACATGGATGCCAAGAATACACTGCAGATCCATGTGAAAAATATACCAAATAAGTGTTCGTGGCCATGAATAGGAAAATAAAAATGCGGTTACATGCCAAAAGATGTCATAGTCACAGACAAGGCCCAGTGAAACCATTCTCAAAACCAATCTGAAGATATTTGTATACCATGGAGTACAATCTGATCTCCCATGATCACTGAAGTCATATAGGTACTGGTCCAATGAAAAGGAAGCAACAACTCAGGAAAGCTGTGACCACATAGTGATGTCTTCAAGTCTTCTACACTATCCGCCAAGGGTGCAAGTCTACATCATGTGAATAAAAGAGTTGAGGTCGAACATAATGAGACATCGTTTGATTACCGATCATTGAGGTATACCGTTAACAAACGCAAGACAACCTACCAATAATGAAAGTAGGTATCAAGGCACCAAGTACATTCCTACAAGTGTGAATAAAGGAATCAGTGTCGAACACTTGAGGAATCCGTTGATCATGAGACATTGATGTATTCCCATCTGTCAATGGTGAGAGAACCTGCTACTAATGACTGCAAGTCTCAAGGTACTCATAAAACTCTAGGTCCCATATCTAGAATAAATGAGCTGAAGTCGATGGAAAGAGACCCGCTGAAAGGAGAGCATTAAAGCATCTCTCATCAGTCAACACGACGAACAAAGCATGAGCTTCATAATTTGGTGGAGATCGGACGAAGAACATGTTCATGAACCAATGACCCTGTGCATCTTTCGCGTGTGCTAAATGCAAGCAGTACACGAAAAAGACCCTCTGAATAACAACCAATGATGAAAACTGCTGAAAAAGGCGAGGAAACCACCAATAAGGCTAATGGCATCCAAGACATTGCATGAATCCCAAAGTGTGAATAGATGTCTGGCCGTCGAACACAAGGGAAACCACCCAGTCAACGACCAATGATGAAATGTCGATTGTTGGGTTCAAGGTGACCTACCAATGATGAAAGTAGGGCCAGGGTGTATGATAAGACCATAGTATCATGTGATTCTGAGACAAACTGAGGGTATGGTCGACATGCAAAGTCAATATTTCTGAGGAGTGGCTGACACAGGTTGATATACTTCCTTTAAATAAGAGCATGAGACATATGGTAGACTCCAGCAGCATAGACCCAATGGTATAACTATCAGATGCAGGAGGCATCAATAATGTCCTCTATGGGGATTGGAAGAGTAACCAGTCGGTAGAGAAAACTCTACAACGAGATCAGCTTCCTAAGACCATGCTAAACCCAAAATTATGATGACGCAAGGACTCAATAACTTTGTGCTCTATTCAAAGGTGACACGATTGCTGCCGATTATAATATAGTACTCCCTTCCCACCCGTCTTTTTTTGTTTTTTCATAACAAATGAATGCTATGATACAGAGGAGAAAACGAGTGTCGCAAGTAAACAAAACTAGTTCCAGCAGTGGAACGTACCTATGCTCAATGCAAGGAAATGCATGCGGGAGATGGACACTCGGGGTGATGTTTCCTCCAGGGTATAGGGTGTCAAATTATGAAGGATAGAAACAAGGCTCTGCTTGGTTGAGGATGCAAAAATTGCTTAGGCAATGATTTATAACGCAAAGCGAGAGTCGGCTAAAGGCTCAATACTTCAAGCGAGGGCATGAGATGCAATCACAACTTAACGCCAAAAAAGTTTCCTTTTTTATGTCTTTTAGTCTATTTGGTGTGAAAAAGGGGTAAACTTGTGCCAAATAGACGTCTTTTCAAATCCAATTTACGAGTGTGAAAAAGACAAGTTCACTCGGCTATCTTTTCTATTTTTGGTAACGAGTCAGAAAAGAGCTTAACTAAGACTCATGACCTTTCAAATCCAATTTAACGAGTGTGAAAGGGACAAATCACTCGACAATCTTTTCGGTTTTTTAGACGAGTCAGAAAGGAGCTTAACTAAGACTCGTTTTTGGGAGTCCGCAGGGAATAAGGCCGCATGTGCATGAGTGAGAAATGAGGCTCATCATAAAGTCATGTATCAAGTTATAATGGACTCTCAGTCTTAAGGAAAAACTTGGCATGGGCACCAAATGACAAAGGGGATCTAACTAGGGCACTCATGTTTGGTAAGTCTCTACCATTTATTAGCGACACTACTTATAACAGACGAAAGGTTTTGTGTTGCAACAAATGGGTTTGTACCTGTTATCACTCCAGGAAACTCTCCTAGGCTGTATGTCAGAGATGCTTGGTAACTTAATCTTTTTGGCAACTATTTTCTCAATAATAAGTGTGGGTTTGGATCAAGATGAATATCCTAATCTCTGGATTGTACCTTTCAAGACAGTCTAGCTATATTCATGCAATACAAGGCCTTCAAGAGCTATTATCAGATAGGTTTGTAAAACAAATGGATAAGAAACCAATCAGTTAACCAGAACATACATAGGCAATATATATGATGGGTCGACAGACTAGCCAAAGATGCTTCTGATTCTTGCTTAACAGTCAAAAGTAAGATGACAATTACCATGGGACCATTAAACATAGACAAAGAACAATTTCAACTCATATGCATAGACAAAGATGAAGGAGAGTCTGACAATAGCAAATGAAAGAAGCTTGCAGGCTTAATATATTAAAGAAAGTGTCTTTCATACAAAAATAGTAGATTATAGAACTCAAAATCGAACCCCTGTGTTCATCAAATGTTCTTGGCTTTATAGCCTTTTACAAACAGTTTTTAGATCCTAGATTACTGGATCGAGAATACTAAGAATAGTATAATACAAAACTAATTGCAAACTTATAGGAACAGATCCTATATAAAGGGAAGTCAAACCCTTATCCAAATCTGGTGCTTCATGTTCTTCAACAGCTGTAACAAATCTTCAAAGGCTGATAGATCAGGTAGAGGATGTCACCTTGGCAGTCAAGTCATCTTTTGCCAAAAATAGATAAGAATTTTTATCTTACTGACTTTGTTGACACCTCCACAACTAAAACAGAGCAGTAAAACTGATGCTCTTAATTATAATCATCGCTTAGAAACCCTTCTCGTACCAATTGGAGCAACAAAAATGAGATATGTGCAAAAAGAGTGGCTCTCTGCCCTTCCTTGTGCTTTCGGTGACTAAAGAGTTGAAATCTGAACCTGTAAGCCACCAAAAGCTCTACTTTCGGTGGCTAAAGATAGCTGTGAATGCCTGACTAGCCACCGAAAAGGAAATCTTTAGAAATCCTTTATTACCTGTGACTTCCTTCAAGAATCCAGTACCCCTTGAGGGGATGTGTTGTCCGCTGTAGGATGAATCAGAACCCTTAACTAGAGATTGATTTACATTGGATGCTGGATCAGTTACCCCATGAGGAGGTGAGCCAATAATATGCGGTGAGGTCATTGTGGAAGATGGATTGGAAGCTTGTTGTTACTGATGAATTAGGCATTGTTATAACTGGCATCATGTTTCCTGTTGCTGCTGAGCCAACTAATGGCATCCCAGTATGCGCTTGGCTACTCTGGGTAGATGAATTTTTTGCCACGGATACATAAGAAAGGAGAGATGATAGAAATGAATCCCAATTTATGAAATTTATGCCAGACAACAACATAAGAAATTATGCCTGAAGTATGTGACTACTGCATTGCGCAATTAAAACAAATAACACAGACTCTGTTGCCAACCGTAGCTGGTCCTAATCCAAAATTTGAACCTGAAGTTGTTGGAAATCTGACAAAGACTGCTCATTTCTTGGTCGTGAATCTCCATTGATAGCTCTGATGCGCTTGTGGAGTTGAAAACTCCCCGTGTAATGGCTCTCCAAGAACACTGGGATATGTTAAAGGAGCAGATCGAATTGCTGCCAATGGCTCTCGATTGTTTGAGTAAGGCACAGATATTGTCCCCTGCAACATACTTTTTCAACCATTTCAATTTGGGGCATGGTTCAATGCTGTAAATAAAAGTAGATTCTACATTAACAACTTGGACCTTCCATCGATCTGCTAATCTTGTAAACATCCTGGAATGGCAACCTCAGAGGTCACTGTATTAATTTCTTGCGATTATGACTAACATACAAACAAATACAACAACAAAGTCAATGAATATGTCCACTGAGTGTTTCAAATAATCATAGTCTCCATCGTTCTCTTTCTCAATGATTATCTATGTGTCGGATATGATATACCCAAGGAAAACTAGAAGACTGAAGTAGATCTCAAATGTGTAAATTGCCGAAGAACCACCAAAGATGGTAGTTTCCAGTTGTAACCACATCAACATGCTCACTCCCGAACCTAAAAACCCTCCCAGGAATATGAATTTCTGTCTCCAGGTTATGATTGTTGCTGCCGAAAAGTAATCGAATGCTAACGAGGTGCCCACAAATGCACTCAACATTATACTGTGATCAATGTCCATGACCATATCTATAAACAATGCCAGAGTGACTCCCTTGAACGCGGAAGCTTCCAAGAGCATCGTAGCCCTCTTTCCATAATGCCTTCGCCTCCCTCTGTCTTAAAAAATCCTAAAATCAGGTTACAAGAACCGACTTACTGAAAATCGAACTCATACCTAGCAGCACGGATGTCATGCAAAGTCTTCAACACCTGCAAACTCATGACCTGTCACCTCTAACTTTGAGCTTGTATTTTGTAAGCTCTACATCTGCGATGGGCTTGTGTTGACTGAAGGCTTGACTCGTGGCTTCTAACTCAACTGTATTCACTAAGTATTCAATGATGTGACGATCTTCACCTGCGTTCAACTGTTGACACCTTCAAAACCTCTTAATTTGGCATAAGATACTTTTAACCTCTGCGTATGACATCTGAAAATGATCAGTGATCAATAGGGCACCTGTGATCTAGCACTTGGTAGCCTCTGCGTTTTTTATTATTTGTTTGTGGATAAAATCCCACATAAATCGGGATGCCATATATTACAGCCTTCATATGTACCAAGACTTTTATTGTTATGTCGATGAGGTGTGGACAGGATATGGAGCTCGGCGCTGGGCTTGTATGTTGCGTGGCTTGATACATAGACTTGTGGCTTGACTGCTAACTTGACTCGAGAGTTGGCCTATGGTTTCCCAAATTTTAGTGAAATCGAATAAAACCAGAAGCTAGATTGGACTAGGCATATGTAGGGCTTAGTATATGATAATATAGTTTTAAGTTTATTGAGCCACTTAAAAGCACACACCTTTCTTGCTTTGATATTTTTTTACAAAAATGCCAATAAACACTAGGAATACATCCAAACTAAAAATCTTGAGTGACATTTGATCATTTTTGGTTTTGTAGGTCAAAAGGGGAAAATTTAAGGATGTTGGGCAAAAGTAATCGTCAGAAAATCCATGAAGAACTAGAATGGATAAGACATTGGCCACAAAAATAACAAGTAAAAATGAGAGGGATATGAACATGATTTCAAAAATACCATTACATTTTTTGTTGCTAATAGTACCTAAGGCGTAAAAAACGGTAGTCGAAGGATAATGCAAAAATGCACGATGGAGTGGATACCTATCCTATATGCTAGGTTATGAAAATGCCTGCCCGAGGTGATGAACAACCAATCATGACGTCGAAATCCACAAGAAAACTGAGTCAAAACTACAAAAGCCAGCTCAAAACCACTCTTGAATTAGTCCATTAGGTGAAAAAATAACATAAAACTATATAAAGTGGGTAAAAATAACTTATAAATAGTAATAAAATAAAAAAAATACTATACCATTTTATTTTTTACCCAAATAGTGCAATTTGGACCAAAATACCTCCAAGATTCAAACGGTGATTGCGGGAGCATCCGACAACGAAATCACGAACCGTCTGGATCAGGTAACTCTACATCTCATCCTCTTCAAATTCAGTGGATTACATTTTTGAATTAAGCTCTAGTTTTTTAGTTTTTGAGGGCGTAAATTAGGAATTTCGGTGTACACAAGCTGCCTTTGTTTTGGTCACATATATGACGAGGTATATGCTACTGTGTGAACCACATGGGGAATATATTAAGCCCTACACACGACTGTATGCAAAGGAAGCTGCGTATAGGTACACAAATGGCCAAAAAGAAGGGTTCTAACTCAAAATTTGGTTTGTCTTTTTTAGGATGGTACTTGAATGGAGAGAGCGAGAGTATGAGGAGGTAGATGCAGCTGTGGATCGAGATCCGGTGGCTCAAGCGGCTCTAAAAATATGTGGCCTGTATAAGTTTTGGGCTCTTAAAGGAATGAGGGCCCAAGTGAGGTTATTGGAGATGTTGGTGGGTTACTAGGATCCTGATAGCGAAAGCTTTATCCTCGATGGACAACCATTGAGGATCGAAGTAGAGGACATCTACTTCTTGACCTGTCTATCACACCGAGGAGAGGTTGTAAACCTCAAGTCACACGGAGCAGGGAGTGGGATGAAGATCGAGGAGTATATCGATGCCCATTGTGTAGAGGGGACTCCCAAGGTGGGAAGTCAACTCCCTATCTAGGCAATAAATAACCTCAGCCTGAAGATCATCATGCTTGTATTGACCAGGATTATTGGTTCATCTTTGTTGCACTAGGCATCGAGGCCGCTCATGTTTTACACAGTAGAGTGTGCGAGACCCACTGTCTATGACTGGTGTATCTCACTGTCGACCAATATGAAAGGTTAGTTGACAGAGTGCAAACAGGGGAGTAAGCGAAACTTTGGGTTTGCCTCTATTCTTTGCAACTTCTTTTTYGAGTGGCTTCCAGGTCTGGGACCTAGAGTGGAGATCCTTCCTAGAAGACCACGCGATCCAGATATGGCRCGGTGGATCGAGGTCATGAGACGACAGGGGGGAGGTAGGGTGTCAACACCCTACAACGATGATTTTTTCTTTTGGCAGTGGCGACAAGTCATTTCTCTGGACGACTATCCCTATGYTGGGATCGATTTCAGAGGAGATCCAGATATGCCACTTCCACTAGGGGCCACCTACGGTGACATAGGTAAAATGTTTTTTAAATATTTCATTTTTTTTTGTTGTATTTTTGTATTAAGGAACAAAAAATGTTTCTTGGATGGTGCTTACATACTAACTAGACATTTGTGTAATTGCAGATGTGGGTCCGCGATGGCTAGAGGGATTCCCTCGACATAGACGGAGGAACCAGGGACATGAGGCGATGAGAGGAGAAGCAGAGAGAGTTCTACAAAATGTGCAGGGCAAGCTGTCTCGTTTGACACAGAGGATTCCAATGGTTCAGGTAGAGGATCTACCTGAATCCATGCAATGATAGGTGGTTGGTGTACCTAGAGCATGGGTACGACTCTTCCGACGTCTCTCAAACACCATGGTTTGCTACCATTACACACACTTGGCACCACAGGCGCAGGTGTCGTGGGATATATATACTGGTTTTATATGTGTATTGAGGGTTTTAGCTTAAATTTTGTAATATAAACACCATATTTTGAAATATAAAAAAAGGGATCTTCGACTTTACTTATATCTTACAATGTGTACATTGATGTGACGGTTTTCTTTGCTTTATTAATGTGACAAATGCAAATCTAAAACGTAATTAGCATAAGCATCGGATACATGATTAGAACTCCTAGGAATGTGATAATATGTAATAAGATCAAATTGTCGTTCTAAAAGATGTACCCGTAGGAATCGACGGAGTAAAATAGGATCACGCACACGGTAACGACTATTCAAATGACCTACTACTAACTGGGAATCCAGGCAAACTTCTAAAGAGCGAATACCATGCGAGATAGCATCGCGCAAAAGTTCTATGATGACGTTATATTCAGCCACATTATTCGTGGATGGCCCTAGGCATACGCCACCTGAAGACACCAATAGACCTTTGGGTGAGTAAACCACCCAAGCGGAGGAAGCCATGTTTCGAGTATGACGACTGGCTCCATGTACGAATCCTAGGTAGACCGAAGACTCCATTGACATCTTCCAACAAAGGGAAATCTCGGTAAGCACGCCAAAGACAAAAGAAAAGGGGAAAAAAGATGTATATACACTAAATTTACATTAGTATACAAAGAGTTCCGCCCAAGCCTAGGGCTCAAGTGTAGTACCTTTTCAAGTAGAGCCCATTTCTGGGCTCGGCCAACTTATTCCCTTCATAATATTCTAACTCGTAGGCTCCTTTTTCTAGAACACGTTGCACGATGTAAGGACCGTGCCACATGGGTTTAAACTTGCATGCCCCTAGTGGTTCTTTGGCTTGATCATACAAGAGGACCAAGTCACCCTCAACATACAACCGGGGACTGACAAACTTGTCGTACTGAACCTTGACACATTTCTTATTCGCCTCAATAGCTGTAAAGGCGTCTCGACACTGCTCGTCAAGACTCTCTAGGTGTATAAGGCGTCGCTCTAAATTTGAAGTGTCAGGTAGGAGCTCGAATGCCAACTTAAGAGAAGGGATTTCGCATTCAATAGGAAGGATCGACTCCACACCATGCACTAACTAGAAAAAGGAAAAACCGGTGGCAGTCTTAACCAAGGTTCGGTATGCCCAAAGAGCGGGATATAGCATGATGTGCCAATTGGAATTACTCTAACTGATAGTTTTTTGCAAAATGGTCTTGAGAGACTTGTTGACGACCTCTACTTGCCCATTTTCCTGGGGGTAATAAGGAGATGAATGACCATGTATAAACCCCAGCTTAGATGCTAGTTCTGCCATCATTTCATTCTGAAAGTGACTGCCATGATCACTGACAATCTCACTTGGGATACCGAACCAGGCGATAATTTGGTTGAACACGAAGAAGGTTGCAGTCTTCCCATCGGATTTTACGGTAGGCATGGCCTCGGCCCACTTAGTAAAGTAGTCGACGACCACGATAATGTGTTGATGCCCCCCAACCAAAGTTGGGTTGCAATTGATGAAATCTACCCCCCACTTGGTGAAGGGGCCGATGGTAATGACTGGGTGAAGAGGGGCTGGATGCGAGCGCATTTTCCTACTGAACACCTGGTAGGGGTGACACTTCTTAACCTCTTCGATACAATCTTTAAAGATAGTAGGCCAGAAATAACCAGCTCGCAGGATTTTTTGGGTTGTCGCAAGCCCAAATAGGTGACCACCACAAGCCCCTTTGTGGCAATCGTTTAGGACTGACTCGACTTCCTCGTGATTTAAGAAACGACACAAGATATAATCTATTCCTCGGCGATACAAAGTGTCACTGACGATGGTATACTTTTTGGCTTGGTATCTAATACGTCGTCGATCATCCCACGAGAGATGCTGAGCGAACTTCAAGGTTTGAAGATATAAAATGATGTCTCTAGAGAAGGGGTTGGACGACGAGACAAGGAAAATGTGTTCATCTGCAAATGAATCAACATGGATAACATCCTCATCTAATCGTGGAAAATCGGATATTAGCTCTGCGAAGACTAGTGATTTCTTGGACTTAGCCGAAGCGAAGTTGAGATCAAACTCTTGTAAGATGACAATCTATTTATTATATTTCCCCACTATGATACGTCTAGTAAGGACGTATTGAAATGGATTGACATCGGCAACCACCGTAGTCTTGCAAAGTAATATATAGTGATGTAAGCGTTGTACTGCGTGAACGACAACCAAAGATAGCTTTTCAACGTGAGAGTAATTAAGCTCAGGACCGACTAAATTTCGACTACGACAGTAGATGATGTGCTCATGGAGCTCATCATCCTCCTGAACTAGAACCATACCAATTGTCTCTTCATATGCGGCGATATAAAACAAGTAATCTCTACTGTAATCAAGAGACTTCAACAGAGGGGCCGATACTAAGGCTTTCTTCAAAGCATCGAAAGACTCCTGGGCTCACTCATCCCAGATAAAAGGGGTGTCTTTCTTCAAGAGGCGCATGAAACCCTTGGTGATATTGGTATAATTCACTATGAACTGACGTAGAAAGTTAGCTTTCCCCTGTAAACCTTGAAGTTGTCTAATCGTGCGCGAGGGAGGCAACTGAAGTATTGCCTCAACTTTAAGAGGATCTACCATGATCCCGGTCTCGGAAACTAAAAATCCTAAAAGACGACTAGACTTAACGCAAAAGATGCATTTGTGAGGGTTTAACTGGATTCTATAGTAACGACATCTTTCAAAAACAAGTCGAAGGTGTGTAACATGATCCACTCTCCTGCGGGAGTGAGCAGCAAGATCATCAAGGTAGGCTTCGACTATGTGTTTGAGATCGTGAAAAGCAAAAGTCATGGCACGTTGGAAGGTTGCTTCGGCGTTTTTAAGGCCAAAAGGCATTTTCCAGTATGCAAAAGTACCCCAATGACATATAAATGTTGTCTTGTGTTGGTCCTCAGGTTTGATCTGGATTTGGTTATATCCTGAAAAATCCATCCATAAAATAAAATATCTCACTTCCTGCACACTCATCGAGAATCTGATCAATGAAAGGCGTGGAGAAGTTATCTTTAGGACAAGCCTTGTTCAGGTCGCGAAAGTCCATACACACACGGATGGTTCCTTGCTTTTTATTCACAAGGACGGGGTTTGATACCCATTCAGTCAAAGGAACCGGGTAGATGAAGCCAACATTAAGTAGCTTCTCCACCTCTGCCTTAATAGCAGGGGCCTTCCCAGGATTTATATCTCTAAGACGTTGTCGAACAGGTTTAGCATCCGGATAAGTTCTAATCTCATGTTCGAAAATACGAGGGTCGATCCCTGGTATCTCTTCATATGACCAAGCAAATACATCTCGAAATTCTTTGAAGAGTTTGGTGTAGATCTAAATTTCTTCTGGCGAACAATCTGCACTTATATTTACATTTTCAATTTTGCCAGGGGTACGAGAGATATCGATCGTGACGATAGGAGAAATACTCGCCATGTTTCCTTTGGCATAAATGCCATGCGTATCAAGTGGAACTACGATGTGACCGACTATCTCACTCAAGGTAGACCGAAAGTCATCTTCCTCGATTCTTTCAAGAATTGGGAGAAAATAAGATCGATGATGAATATCATCCCAAGGTCTCTCAGAACCATTCATGGCTTCGAGGATGGCTTCATCCGAAGGAAATGTCTCATCTAATAAATCATCTGAACAATACAACGAGGTGGCCCATACAGGCCTAAGAACAGGATCCTCCTCGTCTGTCGGCGAGGTAACAGGATCGGGATCGGTGGAAGAGTCAAGAACAACTTGATACACAATCTCTGCTACTGATAGTGGCATAGCCATGCCAACATGCGACTGAACTTCACATGACGAAGTCAGAGAAGGTAGGGTCCATGGATCACTAAGATAGGAAGTGCAGAAAGGAATGGACCTCCTTGCTGAAGAAAGCCTACTAGACATGGCGTAAACGTGGTGAATCGATGCCGAGAAGTCGAAAGTACCCATGAGGGAAGAATACATTCCAACACCGATATTCTCAGTTTTCGGCTAAGAATTGCCGATCACAGGGATCGACGGTCCAACAGATGCGTTAGGACTAGAGTACACAAAGGATAACTGGTCGATGGTCACGATCTTCCCTTGATGAGGAAAACAAAGCGTACGGAAGACTGGTGATACAAAAATGACCATAGCATAGGTCCAATTGCGACCTAGTAACAGGTTATAATCAAGAGGCGCATCAACTACCTCTACCTCCACCTCTACCGTCTTCCCACCTAATTGGACCAGAGAGGTAGGGAGAATACCATGAGGGCGGAAGGAATGATCGTCACATGTAGTCAACATGTTCGATGACTTGGAAAGGGTTGAAAAATCGAGAGCTTTCCAACAGACCAGGGAAATCACACAAGTGGCAACACCTTCATCAACAACCACAGGTTTAATGGTATACTTGGAATAATCCACGTGGATTTGGAGAGCCACATGGTAAGGTAAGCAAGGCTTCACATCCGTGACATCAAACTTGATAACTTTTGAGCCACTAGGTTCAAGAGATTCTAAGGCAGAGACTAAGGCATTCCTCTGTGAGGGACACGTCTGGAGTGCCTCCAAAGCCAACATCGCACAAGGGGTTTGGCCTAGGTCCTCAACAATAGAGTAGTTCTGGACGACTCTAGCATTAGGATTGTGGGTAGAGAGCTTAAGTACTCCTTTCGGAATACGAGGCGATGGCTCTGGTTTCTCAATCTGTAAGTTCATCTCCAGAGGAGAAGCGAGAGCTTCTAGACCTGAGTTAGCTTGCGAAGAGCTATAATCTCGAGAGCAGGTGGCTATATCAATTTTCACATCGACCATGTTGATACATATGCGATCAAAATCTTGTGGTGGTGGGTTTTGAATCCCACCGGACACATTTCCGGTGTTCGCAAAGCTTGAGGCTAAGTACTGGTTATGTGGGAATGGATTCGTCAGGATAGCGGGCGGTAGATTCAAATGCCTCACAACCTCCACGAGTTTGGGGCATAAATGTGTAAGGGGGTCATCGGTACAAAGTTTACAAGGAAACTTTACCTTACGTTTCTCTTTCTTGCCCTCTCCAACATTATCATTCTGCTTCCCATTATTATCTTTGTCCTTGGGTTTGTTACCATTTTTCCCACCCTTAGGATTGTTTCGACCTTTCCTTTTATTCCCATCTGGTTGTTGGTCACCATTTGGGTTTTTTGACGATTGCACAGAATGTACATCCGCCGACTAGGTGGGTTTGGAGGACACAGATGAAGCTGGTCCTCTGACAGACTTCGTTGCTGAGTCTGCGAAGTTTACATTGGTGGACCCTACAATTCCATCGGCATGAGGTCCAGGTTTTTGCCAGGGATTGTAATTTAACCATGGTGCTTCTAGAAGAAGGTGATATGACATCCTCGACTGAGCATATATTAAATCTAACTACTGGGTTCTAAAGATAGCTTCTTCCTCATTGGAGACCCCAGAAGTAGCAACGTCCTTCCAGATAGGAGGGTGCAAAGACTTTAGGAACCATTCTAGGAGAAAGGTCGGGGGTATAAGAGTCTTAATAAACCGCCTTCGTCTAGGCCACTCCTAGATATAATCCGAGATATGAGTGGCAGTGTCCTTGCTAACATCATAATGAATGGGCAATTGAAAGTGGTTGAGAAAGACCATCACCAACTAATTAAATGACCCATATGTCCCCCTAGGCAGCTCAATATACCATTGTGAAGCAACTCCAATGAGAGTGCATTGAAACAATCGTAATCTAGTAGAATCATGGTTCAGGGAATTCGATGAGCACCAAAGGTGAAAGGTAGTGACGTGATCACCAGGGTCCTCTCCATTCTTACCTTCAAACTTTGGAATGTCTGAAGGCAGTTTGGTGGGGACGGGGGGCCATGTGGGATCATGACTCATCGGGTCGTTCATTAACTTAGACATGTCTGGAAGATTGAGCGTGGCCAGAAAAGGGAGATGGGGTTGCGACATCTAGCCCCATCCTCCCGCGAAAGATTGTGCTTGCGGAACTGCAGCCCATCCATGATTCTGGTAAGAACCATAGCCATGTTTGGGATTATAAGGTCCTCCTCCAGGCTGATTCATATAATTTGGGTTGGGCATCATTCTAGCAAGAATGTTCTGATAAGGATTATGAAAATTGCCCCCAACCGGATTAGATCCAGGCCGGGGGTTATGAAAACTGCCCCCAACCAGATTGGATCTGGGTTGGGGGTTGCCCAAAGTGTAAGACCGACCTCCTCCAAGTGGGAACCCATAGGATTGAAGTGGATTCGTCATGCCAAAAGTATTGGTCGGAATCGACACCGAGGAGGTAGGGATATAGGACAAAACTTGTCCGCCAACTAGGTTGTTCCATCTAGCCGTAGAAGGATTAGACCCGGGGTTAAAAACATGGACACTTCTTACATTAGGATTCGTTTGGGGGATATGAGAACCACCAAACGGAAAAGGAGTGTAAGGAGCTGTAGTGCCCCCAAGTCCAAGGCTAGCGTTAGGGCCAGTAGCTGGGATGGCAGTCGAAAACTGCGAAGTGAAGATAGGCATACTATAAGAAAATGGACTAGAAGCCATAGGGATAGATTGAACATTGTAACTCAGCGAGTGACCAAAACCCCCAAAAGGGTTTAAGGCAAGAGATGAATCATTAACTACAGGCCGAGCCATAGTACTGGTATAAGCCTCCGACACTACAACTGTAGCGGCTGCAGGAGTCAAAGGGGTGCCATTAACTATAGTGGGTATGGGAGTCGAAGAACTCCCAATGTTCTAAAGACTAGACTCAGTACTCATCCTTGTGGAACCACAAGTCTAAAAGGTGGATGTGTGTGTACCACGCCTAAAAAACTCTACGCCTTTTAGAAGGTAAGAGCTCGAAAACCGGTGGTAACTATAACAACCGACGTGACCGACGAGGAAGCTGGTCCGACTCCACGACAACTTATGACTCTACAAAAAAAATAAAATCCTAAGGCCAACTAGTAGTCAAAGAGCATACCAAAAAGTCAAACGACCAATATGCATGCAAATGGGCTAAAGTGGTTGAGTGGCCTCCCTTGCTAAAGAAGGTATGCCTCATCCAAGAGGGACTTGAGACTCCCCGCTAAAGTTTGGAGGTAACATAATCAGTTATAGGGGCCCTCGTGGGCTTAACAACTAGTTGGTGAGATCCCCCCCAGAGAGGTAATCCTCTATAAAGGCTGTTTGTTGTCTGACCCCTATCTGACCTAGGGTACAAGCAAAATAACCCTTGCAAGTAACCTATGAGATACCTAAGTCAAGCAACTAATAAACAACTATATAATTGATGCACAGGCGAGCAGTCGTAAGTCCAGATCACCGTATGGGCAGGGTAGCCAAGCCCGAAACCTTGAAAGTACCACTTCTCATGGAGGTATGGGCATTAGCAAGATCCCCAAATACGAATAAATACACATAAATATCTCTGACGCTAGGCGAGTATCCAAGGGTTATCCCTTCAACTAACTTCGCGCAACCTTGTGATTAACTCTGGTGTGAGCGAAGCCTCCTGATCTTACCAATTATACAATGGACTTCTCAACTCCCTGTCTCAGACACATATGTTGATTTAATTTCCTTGGAGAAGTTTACTCACAAAATCCTATTCCAAGGTACTAAATCCTAGACTAGTTTGTGCACCCTAAAAAATAAAATCATGACTAATAAATTTTAATTTAAAGCGTAAATTTTATTGGCCATGATTACTCAAAAAGTATGGAAGTGAAACTCATGATATTATGACTCTGCAAGAAAATAAATATGAATATAATGCAAAGTCTATCTTTAACCTTTTCAATGAATGATATGCTTATAAAAATAGTGCAATTTTCAATTTCAACTTTGCAATTCAGAGGTAAAATGCAATCTTTCACTAAATGCACTAAGCTAATGATAAAGATTCAAAAGACAAAAATGCCAAGCAATGTAAAATGCCTATTTGTTTTTGTATTTTCAATATACTAAAAAAGAAAATGCATGGATTGATAAGAACCCCGATATATAAATTCTACTGTGTATAAAAGCAATAATTCAAGCAGAATACCAAGCAGCCAAGCAAACAACCTAGAGTACAAGGACAAATCAAAAAATGAAAAACAAAGAGAAAGACTACTCCCAAAAATTCAACTCCAAACAGGTTTCCTGTTGACCCAGAGAATCTCAACAGGCACTACAGAGACCTAAGAAGGCTCAACAATCATCAAATCCCACCCAACAGTCACTAAACCAAGAAAACAAGCAAGGGAAAGTGGTATACATGACTGTTCATGAGAAAAGTGCGTATATACGCAGCGTGCAGTGAGACAACACATACGCGACTGTCAAGGCAAAAGGAGCGTACATGCTTTAAAACAAGGCCAGGCAAGGGAAAAAGGATGAAAACTCAGACCCAGAGTGAACAAAATCTGTCAAGCAGTGATACAACAAGAAACACAAAGGAAAAATAGCAATGCAAGAAGAAAAATTACTTAGACCCTTAGAAGGAAGATCTCTCCCCAATGGAGTTGCCAATTCTGTTACGAGGGAAAAACTCTCTATGGCCAGAGTAAACCACAACAGACAGGTATGACCGCAGAAATCAACTCAATTCCAACGTATGTTATATAAACTAATGTGCAAGATAAGAAAGGGGCCTACCTGCAATCAGTATCAAGCCTGCTCTGATACCACATGATCTAAACCCGGGAGCGATAAGTTTCCAATAATTGAATGTTTCTGTCACTCCTTCAAAAGGGTTAGTTATAGATCGTTTTACTTGAGTGATTGCAATTAAAGGTAAAGTTGAAGTCTATGTGCTTGAATTGGAAGTGAATGAAAACCTCTTTAGACTTCCTTATGTGCAATATGTCATGCTTTCTTTTAACATCCTATCTGCGAAAATTCATGGAAAAACAACATAAGAACATAATACACATAATGGACAAGACACTTCACTTGATAACGGAGTTCACCCTTGCAATGGGCTGCCTCTCCGGATCATGCTCCAAATCCTGACCGCTTTATTCTTCTCGATGTAATGATGTCTCTCCTTTACAAGTTGTAAGGCCAAAGTCCCTCTTCGGTGACGACAACAAGAGATCATAATGTGATCAGAAATGTATCAGCTTCAGAAGTTCTAATCATGAGGTATCCGTGATGCTGACATGGACATCATTCCCACATACTCAATACATAAAAAGATGAAGAATAAAATATGACCCCCATCAACATTGAGCCATCAAAAGCCTTAGATCTGCTGCTCAGATCCAAGCATAAATATGCAGCCCATACAAAAGATCTTGGAACCCACGAGAATCAGAACTGCTTCGTTGGCCACTTGTCATGCAAGTGCCACAATTTCTCTGTCACATATAACTGATTGATTTGATGTGAAAGAAGATAATAAACAAATAGATAGAAGGAATAAGTTGATCTTGATGCCTTGCTGCAGCTTCTCTCTGCTCCTTCAGACCTATAACACGCATGCTATGCTCCAACATTTAATGACAAAACAACATAATAAAAAGCATGCTTACATTGGCTTCTCCAGCACTTAGCTTGTTGATCAGAAGCTCTGCTACAAAAACATACATCATCATTGAATTTGTGTCGCCGAATTACCCAAAAATGACTGTCAAATCGTCTTTATCTGAGTCAGAAACTTTCAGGCCCAAGAGACACCTTTGCCTCGGTTACTGTGCCACTGCATCTACAATAAATGACTCATTATGGAATTAATCTGCTGAAGTTTTGCTCAGATCAGAAAACTAACACCACCATTGTGTTCATGGCGTCATTTTACCTACAAATGACTATCTCCATGCCTCGATTCGAGTCGGGCACTTTCTAGACCCAGGAGGTAACCTTGCCTCGATTTGTGTGCCAAAATCTGTACAGGCCGTACAGACTCCGTACCAGGCCATACATTCACGCTCAGTACTCTGTGCGTTGGTGTGTTCTATCCCAAATGTACACGCCCTTGAACTTGAGCTGGATGTCTCCTTTAAATAATATTTTTCGGGCAATTATGTCATTAATGACATGCTTGCTGCACTGGTAGCTTGGCTAAATTTAGGATGTTTAGTTGGCGGAGGTCCCAGGGTTGAATCCCACGGGCCTCTCCATTTTGGCGAACAGTTAAAACCATTTTGGCGCGTGCCCCTGCTAAGTTTAGCGGGTGACCACTAAACTCGCAGAATCTGCTAAATATAGTGGAACTGCCACTAAAATGGCGGATGAGCTGTTAAACTTGGTAAAGATTCTGGCGTATATTTGGCGGTCGCTAAATCTGGAAGCTGGTGGAATATGCCGCCATATTTGACAGAACCATCCCATATTTGGCAGCACTTTTAATATATATATTTTTTAAATATTTGGTCACGGGTTGATATTGTGCATTTCGAGGGTGTCACGTGGCGCCTCCCTATTGGGCCACTTGGCCTCCATTTATTCATCCACCAGTACACGATGACGTCATGCTGGACATGTGGCACCTTCTGGGTGGTGCCACATGGCATCACCTGTGAGTGCCACGTGGCACTTTTTCACTGGTCCACGTGGCACCCTGAAAAGGCCAAATTCGAGTGACACATGGCAGCCTCTAGTGCTGCCACGCGACACGCTGACGTCATCATGACACATGTCACTCTCTGCACTTGCCACATAGTCTGTATGGATGCTGACGCCATCCATACAGATGCTGATGTCAATAGTACGGATGCTGACTCATCCCTGTTGACTGGACTAGGTTGACCAGAACTTCGACCGCTTATAACTTTTGATCCGTAACGCCGTTGGAAAGCTTGCGACGTGCACTTAGCGATCATTCCATTTTAATGGAGTTTTTGGAACTTTTATTTTTTCCCTTTCTCTGCCTGCTAAGGCCATTCTGAGCCTCTTAGGACACTTTTGTGCGTTCTGGGACACTTCTGAAACTTCTTTGATGTTCCCTAGATCCATCCGGATCACGCCTCCCAACTGAAAAGAATTTTGGTCCCCAAAAGTCATTAGATTAGGTTTCATGTCCATTGGACTTACACTAAGAAACCCTTACCCAAACTACCTCACAAGGCCTAACAATATCAACATGTGCCAGAAGAAAAGGAAGTGATATCACTAATGATCACTTTTACACAATACCCTTCTACGGGGTCTGAATCACAACATGTGATTTACAAAGATGGCCACTCTCGACTAACTCAAAAGGATTTCCCCCATTTGTTCAACCATTTTGTCGAACATGTCCTTTTTACTAAGTTGTCCTTTCTCTGGTAGTTGGTCTTCTCCCGGTGGCGGATTTTCTTGCAACACTGCTTGACTGACTGTCTCCCTCGGAGATGTCTGTCTGGTCTTTTTGTCCCTCTTTGGACGTAGATCTGGATGTAAGGCCCAACAAGTGGCCTCATGATGCCCATCTTTGCTACAATGGCTGCAATAGCCTTTCTCCTTCAGAGGTGCATTCCCCCTGCTCTTTTCCATGTGTGGAAAGCAATCTTCCATCCTCGTCCTTCCCCTGGTTGCCATAACCTTCCTGCACAAGTATTTTCTCTTCCAACACTGGGACACTACGTGGTTATTCAATCCACAAAAAGTGCACGGTCTTTGATGCCAAAAGATCTGTTTTATATGATTAACATGTTTATAATCATATGGCATTTTAGAGTTTCGAGATTTCTTATACCTTGGTGACTTTCCTCTAGAGTCAGATTGGAAAGAAGAATTGGTCTCAACTCTGTCACTGTGATGCTCATCTCTCTCTGGAGATGCCTCGAATCCTCGATCATCAGAAGTTGTGCTCTTGCCCTGCACTGAATCAATTTCATCTCTTGATGAACTGTTGACCTCTGGAGTCTCAGTGACTGTCCTAGGGTCTCCTTCTCGAATGGTTTTGGAGCTTTCTCCAACATCATTTGGGACATAGTCTATCCCGACATATCGAGGCCAAACCACTGCCTCGATGGGATCGATAATACCTTGGCCATTGGTTCCAAGGCCTCCTCCTTCGTATCCCATCTTTCTCATCAACTTAAAGCCAATGCAAGAAGCATGTTGTTCAAGGATTTCAAAAGAATCATCATCATTAATCAAGAAAGGAACTATACATGGTTTATTTACCTCCAACTCAAACTGGAACCCTTGGTTCGCTTCTTGAGATGTGTCCAGTTGTTCCTGGTGAGAAGGATCAGTGGAAGATGCTTCTAGGAATCCTCCTTGTTTTATGGATGCATGTAGGTCATCTTCATTTGCTTGAAAAAGTGTGCATGCATTTGCATTGTCATACTCGCACCTATAATTGGTAAAGTTGCCATGGTCACAAGATGGTCTTGTCACTGTCTCATTCATAGAGCCTTCCTCTATTTGCATCTTCATGGCTTGCAACTGCTCTTGCAAACTTTGTTTCTCTTCTTCTGCAACATGAAACAATGTCTTCAATCCAACATTCTTTGCTTGAAGTATTTGGTTGAGCTCTTGAAGCTCATCGAACCACGATTGTTCTGGTGACCTTGTCATCCTTAGCTTCAACACCTGCAATCAGTATCAAGCCTGCTCTGATACCACATGATCTGAACCCGGGAGCGATAAGTTTCCAATAATTGAATGTTTCTATCGCTACTTCAAAAGGGTCAGTTATAGATCGTTTTACTTGAGCAATTTCAATTAAAGGTAAAGTTGAAGTCTATGTGCTTGAATTGGAAGTGAATGAAAACCTCTTTAGTCTTCCTTATGTGCAATATGTCATGTTTGCTTTTAACATCTTATGTGCGGAAATTCATGGAAAAATAACATAAGAACATAATACACATAATGGATAAGACCCTTAGCTTGATAACGGAGTTCACCCTTGCAGTGGGCTACCTCTCCGGGTCATGCTCCAAAGCTTGACCGCTTTATTCTTCTCGATGTAATGATGTATCTCCTTTACAAGTTGTAAGGCCAAAGTACCTCTTGGTCCCCAAAAGTCATTACATTAAGTTTCATGTCCATTGGACTTACAATAAGAAACCCTTACCCAAACTACCTGACAAGGCCTAACAATATCAACATGTGCCAAAAAAAAGGAAGTGATATCACCAATTATCACTTTTACACAATACCCTTCTATGGGGTCTGAATCACAACATGTGATTTACAAAGATGGCCAGTCTCAACTAACTCAAAAGGATTTCCCCCATTTGTTCAACCATTTTGCCGAACATGTCCTTTTTATCGAGCTGTCCTTTCTCTGGTAGTTGGTCTTCTCCTGGTGGCGGATTTTATTGCAACACTGCTTGACTGGCTGTCTCCCTCGGAGATGTCTGCCTGGTCTTCTTGTCCCTCTTTGGACATAGATCTGGATGTAAGGCCCAACAAGTGGCCTCATGATGCCCATCTCTGCTACAATGGCTACAATAGCCTTTCTCCTTCAGAGGTGCATTCCCCCTGCTCTTAGAGGACATTTAGTTGGCGGAGGTCCCGAGGTCGAATCCCATGGGCCTCCCCATTTTGGTGAACAGTTAAGACCGTTTTGGCGTGCACCCTTGCTAAGTTTAGCGGTCGACCACTAAACTGGCGGAATCTGCTAAATATAGTGGAACTGCCACTAAAATGGCAGATGAGCTGTTAAACTTGGCAAAGATTCTGGCGTATATTTGGCGGTCACTAAATCTGGCAGCTAGTGGAATATGCCGCCATATTTAGTGGAACCGCCCCATTTTTGGCAGCACTTTTAATATATATATTTTTTAAATATTTGGTCACGGGTTGATATTGTGCATTTCGGGGGTGCCATGTGGTGCCTCCCTATTGGGCAATGTGGCCTCCATTTATTCGTCCACCAGTATGCACTGACGTCACGCTGGACACGTGGCACCTTTTGGGGTGGTGCCACGTGGCATCACTTGTGAGTGCCACATGGCACCTTTTCACTGGTCCATGTGGCGCCCTTAAAAGGCCAAATTCGAGTGACACATGGTAGCCTCTAGTGCTACCACATGGCATGCTGACATCATCATGACACATGTCACTCTCTTCACTTGCCAGGTAGTCTGTACGAACGTTGACGTCATCCATATGGATGCTGACATTCGTAGAACGGATGCTGACTCATCCCTGCTGACTGGACTGGGTTGACCAGAACTTTGACCGCTTATAACTTTTGATCCGTAATTCCGTTTGACAAGCCGTTTGCACTGTTGGAAAGCTTGTGACGCGCTCTTCACGATCATTCTGTTTTAATGGAGTTTTGGGAACGTTTATTTTTTTCCCTTTCTCTGCTTGCTGAGGCCATTCTGAGCCTCCTAGGACACTTCTATGCGTTCTGGGACACTTCTGAAACTTCTTTGATGTTCCCTAGATCCATCCGGATCACTCCTCCCAACTGAAAATACTTTTGGTCCCCAAAAGTAATTACATTAAGTTTCATGTCCATTGGACTTACAATAAGAAACCCTTACCCAAACTACCTCACAAGGCCTAACAATATCAACATGTGCCAGAAGAAAAGGAAGTGATATCACCAATTATCACTTTTACACAATACCCTTCTATGGGGTCTGAATCGCAACATGTGATTTACAAAGATGGCCACTCTCGACTAACTCAAAAGGATTTCCCCCATTTGTTCAACCATTTTGCCGAACATGTCCTTTTTACCGAGCTGTCCTTTCTCTGGTAGTTGGTCTTCTCCTGGTGGCAGATTTTATTGCAACACTGCTTGACTGACTGTTTCCCTAGGAGATGTTTGTCTGGTCTTCTTGTCCCTCTTTGGATGTAGATATGGATGTAAGGCCCAACAAGTGGCCTCATGATGCCCATCTCTGCTACAATGGCTGTAATAGACTTTCTCCTTCAGAGGTGCATTCCCCCTGAGGTGCATTCCATCGTTATTTCTTACCCTGTAGTTGTTTTTTTTTAACATAGCTTATGTTCCTACGATTATGTACATCAATCCAGTTACAAATTTTAGAGGGGTGATTGAATCTAACCACAAAATGAGTTGTAGTTGTTACCTCATCAACCTTCAATTTTTACTCTAGCAACAATAGCAACGTCCCTGGTTGGTCTTGCCATGGACCCTCCCCTCTGGCTTTCTCTCAATATTCCTCTTTGCTTCATCTGTTCCGAAGGTCCACTGCTAGAACAATTCATTGTCTCTTAAATCACCCATACAACCGACTCTCTGCATGGACGTCTTGATGCATGTTGAGGACATGTAGCAGCTCTAATATTGAATTGACACACACCGACTTTTTTTTAAAATGCCACGCGTACAACTAAGTCAATATCTACAAATTTAAAGTTAATCGATTTAAATCAAGTGTAATCTTTTTTATTATACTCAAAAATAAAAAAGTTGATTATCAAACAAAACAACCAACTAAAAATTAGATATGATGTAAAATAAAACTAAAGCCCATTTTTAGACCATCCCGGAAAGAAAAAAAATTAAAAACTGTACCTGCAATTTTTTTGCGACGTTTAGGTTGGATTATTTAACTTTCATCGATCAGGCCGTGGATGATGGATTAATTGCACCAACCACCCATCTTATCATTGTCTCTGCTCTCACTGTTCAAGAATTTGTATGAAAGCTAGAGGTAAATCCTTTAGTTGATATGTTGTTATGCCATTCTCAAGCTTATGTGTAAATAACTTATTGTCAGGACGGATCAATATATTCTTCTGTTACCTTTGCTAATAGTTTCCTCGTTAATTTTTTTTTTCAGAATGTGTTCCAATCCACAATGGAGTGGCATCAAGTTCGAGCTGGGAGAAGGCACTATTGGGATCATTTGAAATATAGAATTATTGTGGAATCAAATTCTGATTTACATGATTATAGTCCAACTTCGATATGTCATCCTATATTTTTATGCATACAAAAGGAATATTCGTTGCTGCATGGATATAATTTTTGCAATTACGGAGGCAGTGTATCATAATTTGCATCTTTCAATGGATAATTTTATTATACAATCATCCATCACTACTTTTCATGTATGCTTGCTACTAAGGCGCACAATAACTAGAACATGGACCAAGACCAATGTTGGGATGTTAAAAGCTTTAAACTACCATCCCACTTAAGGTAGGGGCTTGCTGCTTTATATCTCCCCTTGTTAATAATGTTTCTCCATATAAAAATATCAAATATAAAACAAAATAACATGCTGTATTTTATTATATTGTTTATTTTCATTTATTCACCTTTTTGCATATGATCATTATGCCTACAACCGAACCTTCACCAAATAGGCCAAAGCTTAATAAGGAGCCTAAACAATTGCAAGTCATATGTGTTGGGTATCACATTTATGATTCTTCGATATAGATGATATGTGTCGCTTCATATTTTTCATGTTGGAATCATGCATGGCATGAGAAGACAAATACCACGATTTTATGTGTTGCTCCTTCTATCCTTTATAAAGAGGTACTATTGGCTGAGATCCAACATCTATTAACTTTTAGGTGTTCTTTCTCAATGGGAAAAGACTTACCCTTAGTACCCACCATGAGTAGCTCATTATGTTTTACCAAAGCAACTTTGCAAGAAAAGACAGAGCGAGTTCCTTGATAGCTGGGTAATTGTCTCTATTGCATGGCCTCTCTCAAATCTAAGTACATGGTTTTCATAACTTGAAAATTTCATATTACCCCATTGATGGAAACCATAAACATGTGTTTTCATACCTACATGCCTAACAATTTGATTTTGAAAGCCACGTTGAGTTCACATTTCTCAAAAACTTACAGGCAACCTCCTATGGAGGTCAAAATGACATTTTGGTTGTGACCCCAATTTTTTGCGCAAAGATAATTTTTAATGAAAGTCCAGGTCCCACCTAGAGTATTGCTTTGTTGAAAATAAGTTTTGTCAGCTCATTTCATATCTATGTTGTATTGGCCTTCAACATGCCTCGAGACATCAATAACATCGATAAACACCTAAAACATTTCAATCTAAAAGAAGGGCATGTTGGCCTTAGCTACAACTCAGAGCCAATACTTGGCGAAAGTGTTGGTTCTTCCCAAAGCTTAGTTATAAGTTAGTCTATGATGCAAAAAGACCTTTGTAACCCTAGACAAAGATGTACAATAATTCCAAGCAAGATATAGCCAATTAGATCAAAGTGGAGCTGTAGCAGAATCTATGATACATGTAAACAAATGCACGAACATTGAATTTGTGAGGCAAAATAAATTGACATCTCAACTACCATAAACTATGATTTAATGAATTATGAAGTAGAATCACCAACAATTTATCGAATAAGAGTAAGTCTGGTCAACAACAAGTGATCATTAAGTAATCTTTAAAAGAAAATGATTAAAGAAAACAAGCATAGTTGAAGAGGAATAAAATTTTAAAAGTGGGTCCCTAAGATGGTCGACTTAGGAGGGTTGTTGAGGCCTYAACAAATCAAAACACACTAGGTGAAGCCATGAGTTTCTATTGGATATCCAACAAATTATGAGCATGAAGTGCAAATGTTATTATTTTTTCTTTCCTACTCAGATCTTGAAATCAATGTGTAGTGGGTCTAGGTAAATCTTCCCYGGTGAGGACTTTTGTTGTTATGTCTGCATACCAACCAACAAAGTTTATATACTGTAATAAGAGAATAAAATGATGAGGTTTATTTTATTATAGCTTATATAAGTGATTTAGACTAAAGTCTCCATCACAAGGCCTARCAGATTTGGGATATAAATATTTTCACTAAGCATATATATGATATCCGTAAGGTGTTTCTCTRTTTCTAGTGACCATCCATATCCCTAATGGAGTCACCATGGAATCATAGGCCTTTCTCCACTACTAGTGAACATCCATAGCCCCAATAGATATATTTGCATGTCCACTTCATTAAATGTACTTCCTTTCTCCATCCTTCCCTTTTTATTTTATAAATTCTTTAACAGCGAGGAGATGGGGGAAGCAATGGCCTTTTACAAGCTTGATAGGGGATGTATACCAACTAATGGGACTTATTTCATAATTTTTTGCACCTAGTTATTAAAGTAATCCCATTTAAATATTTAGCCCATATATTTTGGCTCTTCACCCTTCATGTAATCAATAGCTTAAGTGTGTGGATGGATAACTTAACATCTCAGATTCACTCATCAATTGAGATGAAAAAAACAATCTGTAATTTGTCACTTTGAAATTATCATGGTCCAACCAATTACACATCATTTCAACACTTTCTAGATCTATATTCAAGATTTCCTTTCCTTACAACTCGTAACTCAACAAAAGCATGCATAATTCCCTAGGCTCATCGTTGTATGATTTTCTCACTATGAGGTGAAAGATGAAAAGCTTATGAAAATAATTTGTTTCAGTTAAGTAATTAAGATATGATAAATGTAGGTATATGCTATGCTCAAACAACCTGAAACAAAACTCAAGTAGAAATTGGGCTGTAAAATTGAAAATAGATAATGATCCTGAAGAATAAAATTTGAAAATGACTACCTCTCCCGTGTATGATTAGGAAGCATATATTGCAAGGAGATTGAATTCTAATGCACCTGCTGTAATAATGGCTCAAAGGCCATGAAAGATTATAAAAGTAAGCAATTTGTCTAAGGGAAAATTCAACACCTGGTTCAGATGCAATTAGCTAAGGTATTCACTGCTTAAACCTTTGCAGTTGGTTTATATAGCTTTGGGTTTACAATTGAACTGATATTTAATAACAATTTCTATGATAACCTAAATCCTTGGTAAATTCTACATACCCTTATGATTTGTTATCAAAAAACTTATCTTGGAGGCATTTCGTAGTCAATATCAAACTCATCATCTTTAGTCATGTTGAAATTATCTATTTTACCACATAGACCATGCTTTTGGGAAACATTCGATTATGAAAGTCTAGAAATTTTATCTTGCATAATTGTTGTCTATGTGCAAAAGCAGAGTATTTGTGCAAATGTTTAAATAAATGGGGCCAAACATTCATGCATATCCTTTCTCATGAAAAAGTCGTCACCAACCATTTATCCATTGATGTCTCCCGAGATTTGTTCTTTTGCAGTGAGAATATAATTTCCATGATTTAAAATGGCACTTCAATATGAAATTCCAATAAGAATACAGTCTCAATGGAAATTACAACATTCATATTGAAGAGGTAAATTGATGATAATGATACACTTCACAATGTTACCTTGATGCTTTTCACAAACACCTCAGTTGGGTAGTTTGTTGATATGCATGGAACAATGAATTATTAGTTCATTGATGAACAAGGTTCACATAGTTCCACACATGCATATGAAAATAATGCTTTTACGTGAAGGCTAGATTAGTTAGTTAAATGTTGCAACTTTCACAATTGACATTGGTTCTAGCTTGTTGTTTTCATGCCTTCATGATCATTATTTTAGGCTAATGCCTAATATGTCAATGAATGCATTTGAGCTATGAGTCATTGGCTACCATTGCAGTTGTTTTAGCTTTTAAGGGTTCAATCTTTTAATGTGCCATGCCTTTTGAGACTTCCTTGTATTTACATTAGTATCAACCAATTGAGTGATTTCTTTCATGTTCATCGTTCAAATGATTCAAATAGCAAATTAGACGGGATTATGAACATGAATTTTCTACCTAGCATAGTCCTTTGCTTTGATTCCATGTGCATCATTCACTTAAGCTCTAGAGTAAGAGGCATGTCGTTAAAGGTCTTCTATTTGAAACTTGCACCTTATAAACACCAAGTTTGATGAATCAAACATACGGGTCAACTATAAACAATGGCGCCTCATGATTTTTAATTTTTTGCTCTTTCCTAGCATCATAAAATGTTGCTTTAATTACATGTACAATAAATCTCATATATTATTGAATTTTTGTTTCAATCGACTAGCCTTTGCCCACATCTGAAACCACTTTATCACCCAAAAATTTGCAATCTTATTGATCTTGAATATCTCGCTCAGTATATACATCATGTGATGTAGTAGAAACACTATTAAAATTACGTGATCAATCCCTTATATTTGACATTTATGTGGGTATATGATAGATTTTACTTTGTGAAATGCAGAGCCAAAACTCAAATAACTAGTACTTGATATCATGATAGGCTAGTGTATGACAAATATATGCAGGGATGAGAGGTCGTTAATCAAAAGTAGACTAGCTCTTCTTTACCCGTAAGCAGACTTCTAAGCTATAATCCTTACTTGAACAAAACCTTTATTTTCATTTGTAAGAGCTCATGCCTACCATATGCGTTTCTATTCTAACCTCAATATCCTTTGATTGTCTTCTCCTTGGATCGGGAAAAAAGTAGGGTCAACAAATAGCCTTTCAAATATTCACAAACAACATTGGGATTAAACACGAGGTTCTCATGTCAAGTTGAAAGATATGCATCACTTAAGCCAAATTTTAGATTTAGAAATAGAATAGAGCGTAATGTTTGTCACCATGGCCATATCATTATGTGAAAATAAATTAAAACAACTAACTAAGCAATAAAATAAACTAAAAGTGAGAAAAATGAATTAAAAGCATAAAACACCTAATATGTATAGACTAATGGTCTTAGGACTAACTGACTGAAATAAAACTGATTCAAATTGAACTGAAAAACTAAAACTATAAAGCAGAGAAGCAACTAGAAAACTACTAAACTACCTCTACCCTAACCCATACTAGTATGTTCAATATTATGTAAAAAGGTAGAGCTAATGTAACCATCGAAGGATGTCAACACCTACAATAATATTAGTGCAATGAATATGTTTGTAGGGATGGTGTACCATGTATCGAATCATGGAAAAAAATTAAGCATTTCAAAATTCATTCATAGAAAGAAGGATTGAATGTTTACCATTTTGAGGAAATTGATGAGAAAACGATGACTCCATCCAACATTGAATGATGTCATGATAATAATTATTGAAATCTTGAAATGTTGAAATGAAATATGAAACTAAGAACATACATACCTCATCATCATCTCTACTCTAAGCATTTATTGGGGTTTTGTAGAAAATCAACAAGAACATTATTTTCATGTCCATACAAGTTGCATCTCTACTCTAAGCATTTATTGGGGTTTTGTAGAAAATCAACAAGAACATTATTTTCATGTCCATACAAGTTGCATTGGAGGGTAAATGGTTTCTTTCTCCGATATAACCAAACCAATGGGGAAATAATTTCTTCCCTCCACCAATCGTTTGCCTTTTGGAGTGGTTGCGGTCGAAACCCTTTGAGCACTAGTTATGATGGCTCTATCTGACTGAACATTGATTCCATTGCCCCTATTGCATCAAGGTCAAAAACAAAAAATAGAATGGGAGAGAGAAGGGAAACTTCATCGTGTGTTGAGGGTATAAGTATGGGAGCATTGGGAATGGAACCAAGAGAAAGGGATGGTCGACAAGCGGATATAGAGTGTGACAATTAGGCTTGAAACCCGACTGCATGCAGACTTTGGATAAGTTTTAGAGTGTGGGCATGAGATTGGGGTGCAAGGGAAGGGAATGGGATGTAGTGGTTTCCTCCTTCCTCCCCCCCTCTTCCTTACTATCATTTATCTAAACGCCCATGGTTTGAAAGGTTTAAAAGAAACCTACATGGTGATCGGGAAAACCCTAGGTTATTTTCTTTTTCTTTTTATATTTAATCTTTGAATCAAGAAATGCGAGAATGGAGGTAAAACAAAGAGTGAGGGTAAGTTTTGGTAATGCATATTGGTAGTGAAAACGTCTAACAAGTCTGCAGTCGGGGCTCAAAACCTGACGAGTGGAGGCATTTTGTTCTTGACTCGGTGGTCGGATGCGCAAGCCCATCGATGAGGGTTATTAGCTCTCGATTTGGTGAATAATGAGGTGAAGGGGGAGCCAAACGATGTTTATATTGACATTACGAGTACCGTTGGTGTGAAAATTGGTCCTTTTGGTAGTGATGGGATTGCTTGAACATGAGAAAAGGGTGTGGGACTCATATGTGTATCGACGAACAAAAGGGATAAGTCATCAACATGTATCATGACCAAATTAGGGATCAACTACCAATGTATTGACAATCAATCATGGATTGGGTTTCACTATATCGATGTCGAGATGAAGATTGGGTTTCGATATGTCGGTGCCGAAACGAATATTTGAGTCCCATATGTAGGTGCTAAAATGAAGATTTGAGTCCCATATGTCGGTGCCGAAATGAAGATTTGAGTCTAATATGTCAACACTGAAATGAAGCTCTCACTTCGATGTATCGACACTGAAATGAAGATTGGGCTCCAATATGTCAGGGTCAAGACTAATACCTCGCTCTATTGTATTGGCACTGAAATGAAGATCATGCTTTGATGTATTCAAAAGGAGGGCAACCAAAATAAAAAAACTTAAGTGTTGGAGAGCTCAATCATTTCGACAAAGATGCAGTGTTTCCATCGACATTGGGTGTATTGACGAATAATGGATGTTATTTTCTGCTATATCGGAAGGAAATACCCTTTTTCACTGATACCGTGTGTGTCATAGGTTCCATGGAAAGATGAAAATCTCAAGTAAAAGAGCCTAAAAACCAGAAGAAAGAAGGGGATTTTGAACTTTGCAAGGAAATAATTGTAAGTTCAACTGACCACAAGAAGTTCAAAAAAATGCAAAGGAGGGTTCCCTATTTCTTGCCTCAAAAGAGAGTCTTCATAGATGAATTCAAGAAAGAAGGGAAGGTGTTGTTGTCGGCACAATACTTGGTGACACACTAGGCAGAGTCACAAATCTTTGCATTAAACATCTAGAAAAAACAACTCCGAGAAACAGTAAGATCACTATGTATAACCTCAAGGGAAGAATTAGCAGGTCCCACTGAACTTAAAGCGTGTAACGAGATGAGCAAATATTTATAATTGGATTGAAAAAGTTCTTGATCATACTCATAGATGGTTAATCATAGATTTATTCTTTTAAACTCAACCATATCGAGAATAAAATGAAGTACTTCAAGGCAATTATGCATCATGAATGTTGAAAATACAGGTAGATTAAGCATCTCTTTGGTGTTGCTTCGTTGCTAGTGAGAATTCATAGCCTTGACAGAGTCAACCCATGTCACAAGCCTTTCTACGCTACTAACGAGTGTCCATAGCCCCAACGGAGATACTTGGATGTCCTACATGACCTAAAATTCCTTTCCCCAAGCCTTTACCTCTACACATACTTTTCTCTTTATTTTCAAAGAGAGGTGGATGGGGGGATCTCAATTTACCTTTAAAGGCATGCAAGATGACACCTGTAATTGTGATATCTTCCAACCCGATTACAAATTAGTTATATTCCTGCATGACATGCCTTGAGTATTGTAAATGCTTCTTGGTGTTAACTTTGGCTATTATTTTCATGCAAAGTACAAAACGCGCTCCTAAGTATAACCATTTGTTTATTCTTTCCAAGAATAGAGATATAAATTTTCATCTGCCACTTAATTCACATTCGTCTACAAGTTACAACCTTGAGCCCTGCGTGGTGATGGTTTTTTTTTAAGGAAACATAAACGTGTCTCATCCTGCTATCGGATGCAGATCTTCAGACTTATGAGCTACTGTATGCCACATTTACAATGAGGATCAACATAAACAACACAATATTTTCTAAGAAAACTTGAGTGAGAAAAGGTCTTGATAAAGATAATTCTAACAAAAAATCAAAAGGGCAAAAACACACAAAAAGAAGAAAGCAAACACACAAAAACAAGACAGAAAAACAAACTAAAAGGTCAGAAAGGAAGGAAACATTAACTCATTTTGTTTGTGTACAGGGTAGCTGCCTAAGAAGGCTAGCTAACGTATTATTTCAGAACTTGGCCATTGATAGGAAGAAGGTTTATATATCCTTCTAGGCTTTTGAATCTATACGTGCCCATACCAATGTTTTCTTTAACCATGAAAGAACCTAACAACAATTGTTGAAATTTGGAGTGTTTCACTTTGTCTTCATGTGGCTTGTACCATTTTAGAACCAAATCAACAATCTGAAAATCCTTTTCATCAACAAATTTCTTATCAAACATTCACTTTATAGTCTATTGGTGTGCATCAAACTTTGTCTTAGCCTTAGCTCTATCCTCCTCCAGTTTGACCAAAGTGTTTATTATTTTCTAAATGGTAGGGAAACTTCACTTGCGTGATTGTTTTGTTAGTTGAAGAGAAGGAAAAAAATGTTTGGGGGAAGGATGGCCTCTTTCCCATAAATGAGAAAAAATGGGAAAGTTCCTATGGAGGCTTTTGGGGTGACCCTGACTTCCCACAGAGCATTTGGTAGAGAATTATGCTAGTTTCTCTGTTGATCTACTACAATTTTCTTCAAGATGCGTATTAAGTTTTTATTTGTAGACTCATCTAGGATATTTCTTTGAGGGTAATATTTAGTTGCACATTTCATAATAATCCCCTTATCTAAAGAAAACTCAGTCAATTTTAGAGATGGGAAATATATAGCATTGTAAAAAACAAGAGTGGTGGGTACTCCAAACCTGGTTATGATGTTGTTGATAAGTTAAACTTTGCCCGACAACAACAAGGGGTACTCCCTGGTATATGGTCCCAATTAAACTATACACCGTTTGGATTATGAGTCCCATCTGGAATTTGACCCTGCTGCCATTTATTGTGGTTTTTTGGTTTTCGTACTGGTTACGGTCCGGTGTACCAATGAAGTGGGTGGATGTAATGCAGAGATGTAGATGAAAACTATGTATGTAAAGACAACTAATATATTGCTAATCAATGCTAACCTATCCTATCTAGGAGCATTCTAGAGTAATCAGTGAGTTATAATGCAACCAAAACTTTACACAACTTTTATACAGTTAGCTATAACAAAAGAGGAAGATTGGAGACAATTGCATACATATGTGTATAATCAGATTAGTCTCGATTACAACGACATATACTGTAATAACCCGCAAATATCAAGGCATTAAAATATTCAAAGAAATGTCAATAACTACAAAATGACAAGGATTGTATAAGAATTAGTCTACAACAAACAAAGCATTCTTACAGTCCATAGAAACAACAAATATCTTGACTTGAAGTAGTTCAAATCTTCGATAAGTTTCTACACAGAATTCCTTTTAGAAAACTAGGTGTGGTCATTTCACCATAGACAATATAACAATATTGTCATCCAACCATAGGCCGAAGCCACCCCCGAGCACCTTAACCTTGAAAGAGATAATAATTCTGGAAGCAAACCCTAGAAACGATACCCAATCAATGTAACATACCTCTCTCCAGAGCTAGCACACAAGGCAGGAATTTGAAACCATAACCAAGAGAAAGTCCAAGCCTAAAATCGAAAATACAAGTTGCAATAGCTACAACTGCAATTACTCTCCAAACTTGCACACTTACTAAATTTTTGCAGTTGTGAGTTGTGTGTGTCCAAATGAGCTTTGACATCCTATATTTACACTGCTCTTTCTTTGATCCAGATTTTATGAGAAAAACAAAATGAATACAGATTATTATCAAAAGATGCTTAACACAGAATAAAAGATATACAATAAAGCTGGTTTCTATTCAATAAGGAAATAAGCTGAAATTGTAAAATGCAGTGGAAAAGAAGCTTGCTAGAATGGTGCCAGCTTATCTCTGAGAAGAGATGTGATGGATGCGCTCATTCGCAAGAAGATTATTACAATGAGGCTCTCAAGGCCTTTTTACAATAAACAAGAATGTCAAAAACCTTAAACATCCAAAAACCTAACCCTAGGAGATGAAGAGCCAAAAGTCATGTGGGCCCCGTTTGGGTAAGTTAGTACATCAACTTCACGGGGTCGTAACTTTTGCATAAAATCTTCATTTTAGGCGCATGATATCCCATTGGAAAGGTCTATCCGAGGATTACTCAAAACGATCCAAGAAGTCAAGGACCCAAAAACTAGGAAAAAAACTGTCGAACTGGAAAACTGCCAAAATGAGCCAGTTGGAATAGGTGGGAGGCCATCGACATCCACCTGGATCAATCCTCCCCCCTTAGGAAGAAATGGTCTCCATTGCATTGAGTGCCCCCATTAGATGAGGAAATTTTCTGCTCAATTTGGCCATGAGCGAGCCACTTGCCTTGGTGCAGGAGCTGCCCTGCTTTGACAACTCGATAAAGCTGGATCCTTTGTTGGTGAGTGCCCTTGACCTGTTTGTCCACAATCTGATCACTGGATGCATGTTGTATGCAGTCGAGGTTGAGCTCTGTTGGTGTCAGTTGTTCTAATAACTCTGAGCTGTCCAATAATGGTAGGAAATAAGGTTGAAGGAGATCCACGTTGAACACTGGGTGCAGGGCAAGGAAATGAGGAATGTTGAGTTCAAAAGCATTATCACCCACAACCTTGGTGATGGTGTACGACCCATAACGGAGTGGGAGAAGATTTTGATGGGGTCCGGTAAGGCATTCTTTCTGCAAATGCAACCAAACTTTGTCGCCCACCTGAAACTTATGTGGCACTCGGTGTTGATCATAGTGATGCTTGTACTTGTCATTAGAATTTTGTAGGATATACTGAACCTGTTGGTGGATGTGCTGGATTCGCTCAATGAACTGGGTGGCTTTGTCATCTTCAGTTGGAGCAGGAGATGAGTCGGCCAAGGTGACCACAAGGGGTGGTGAAACATCTATGGGACCTAATGGTTGGAATCCCAACCCCACCTGAAAGGGGATGTGTCCAGTTGAGCTATGCAAGGCTCAATTGTAGCTATGTTGGACATAGGGAAGACTCTAATCCCATGTGCGAGGGTGCTTGGAATTAAACATGTGCAGGATATGCACGATCATTCGATTTACGACCTAGGTTTGGCCATATGTCTGGGGGTGTAAGGTTGTGTATTTGTTGAGCTTGTGTCCAGCAGTGACCAGAGGCTCGACCAGAATGTGCTGAGAAATCGACTGTCCCGATCTGAGACAATGGTTTGTGGGATTACAAAATGTACCTAGACTCGCTTAAAGAAGAGCTTGGCAGTGGCCTCTGTTGTGATGCTCTTCTTGCAGGCGGCTAGAATCACCATCTTAGAAAAGTGATCAACAACCACAAAACACAGTCATTTCCTTGTTTGGTGGACAGGAGGCCCGACATGTATTCCATGGAGATGGATTCCCATCGCCTATCAGGAGTAGGCAGAGGGGTGTATAAGCCCTATTTCTTAGTGGTCGGTTTGGCAATAGCACATGTAATGCAAGACCTTATATACTTGATGACCTCCTGTCGAAGTTTCATCCAGTAAAAATGTTTCTGCAACATTGCCACTATATTTTTGACGCTGAAGTGTCTTGCCACCCGACTGTAGTGGGCTTCCCAGATCATCTTCACTTGCTCGCGTGATGGAACACAAATATGGCCCAGATGGCACAAAAACCCATCTTGAAGATGGAAATTAGTGACAACTACGTTTGCACCCAACATTTGGTAGGTGGTGGCAAACTATGGGTCTGTCTCATAGAGTTGGGGCCATCCAGAGGTCTCATGGCCACAAGATTATAACACTGTGGTGAGTGCTGCGACTGGAGGTATTCTAAGGAAATCAACGACGTGGTTGGTGCTTCCTGTTTTATACTTGATGTTGAGGTGGAATTACTGCAAGTATGTGGACCACTTCTGATGGCGGTCATTCTACAATTTTCCTTGTGTCTGCATGAACTACAATGGCTTATGATCAGTTTGGATGACTGTCTCCTTCCTAGGAATGTAATGTCTCCATTGGCGGCATGCTTGCACAATGGAGTACATTTCTTTGTTGTAAGTAGGGTACTTACATGCAACATCTGATAGTGTCTCACTATGATAGGCCACGGGGTGGTCGTGCTGAGTGAGAACGATGCCCACAACATAGTCTGAAGCATCTGTCTCGATCTCAAAGGGCTGCTGCAAGTCAGGTAGTGAAAGTACTGGGGCTGAGCACAAGCGTTGCTTCAAATTATAGAATGCTTATTGTTGGGACCGACCCCACACAAATTTCTCCTTACCACCACCCCTGGTTACTTGGTTGTGGGCCCATGCAATATGGGAGAATTCCAACACAAACCTATGGTAGAAATTGGCAAGGCCCAAGAAGCTCTGAAGCTTAGTGAGTGTGGTTGGGGCTGTCCAGTCACAGATGACTTGGATCTTGGCTGGATCCACATGCACACCATGCTGATCAACGATGTAGCCTAGGTAATGGATCCTATCCATGCCGAAGGAGCATTTTCCCAAGTTGGTGTATAGCTTGTGCTGTCGTAGGATGTGTAGAACCTACTGAATATGCTGCAAGTGTTATGCCCAAGTCTTGCTATAAATGAGAATGTCATCCATATACACCACTACAAAAGTATTGGTGAATGGTCGCAGGATATCATCCATCATCCTCATGAAAGTGTCTGGAGCATTTGTCAAGCCAAAGGGCATGACCAACCATTCGAAAAGACCTTCCTTTGACTTGAAGGTGGTCTTCCATACATCTGTTTATTCTATCGGGACCTGGTGGTAGCTAGACTTCAGATCAATCTTACTGAAGTATTTGTCCCCCGTGAGCTGATCAAGGAGGTCGTCGATTCGGGGAATCAGGTACCAGTTTCTGACTATGATTTTATTCAGGGCCCGATCATCAATGCAGAGTCGCCAGGTTCCATCTTTCTTCTATACCAACACAATTGGACTCTCGCAAGGTGATGAGTTGGGACGGATGTGCCCCTTGTGGAGTAGTTCTTGGATCTTCTGCTTGATATCCTCATTCTCTAACAAAGAGAAATGATAGACTAGCCCATTGGGTAGCAGTGCACCAGGAGTCAGATCGATGGGGTGCTTGACCTGACGGTGCAGAGGTACCTCGGTAGGTGACGAGAAGATATCCGAGTTTGCTTCCACGTGTTGGGTTTGGAGCCTGATTATCTTCCTGATTTAGAGGTCTTTGTTTTCAACCATGTTTATACCCCATGAAGACTTTACACCCTGGAAGAATGTACACTCCTCTGCACGAGGGAGTGCAGAGGGGGGTTACTCCCTTTGCAGTGTCTGGGGGAAAACAAGGATTCGAGGGACAATGTTCCCCGAAGGAAAAATTGCCTTGTAAATGTATATTGTAATTTCATTATAAATATGGACCGTTCATTATAAGGTTGTAGATCTGACGGTAGAAGTTATGTTAGGGTTTTTTGCCCTAGAAGGCAATCCTGTTTTTATGAGGGAAATGTATTGCGGTTATGTATCATTGAGACTGTTTTATTCTGAGATAGGAGACTGTGAGAGAAATAAGAGGAAGTTACAACGAGTTTGTTGTAGGTTGTATCCCTTCATTTGCTGGATAATAATAAAGGAAGGACTCGAAAATTTCTCTCGTGGATGTAGCCCACACTGGGTGAACCATGTGTATCTGTGTCTCTATTGTATTGTGTATCTTCTATGTTTTATTTCCACATTTATTTTATTTTATTTCTCCATGATCCTGTTTTTCTAACAACTGGTATCAGAGAGAAAGGTAACTCGCAGGAAAAGAGGGTTCCTGGTTTGAGTGGGAGCAATGTCGGAAGATGGAAAGTTTAGCGTTGAGAAATTTAACGGCCAAAACTACTAGTTATGGAAGATGCAGATGGAAGATTATTTATATCAAAAGGATCTATTCCTACCATTGAGTGGAATAACAAAGAAGCCGACGACCATGAAGGATGAAGAATGGGAGGTTCTTGACAGAAAGGCACTAGGAATGATACGATTGAGCATGGTAGCATCAGTGGCTTTCAATATTTCGAAAGAAAAGACAACGAAGGAGCTGATGGACGCATTGGATAAACTGTATGAAAAATCCTTGGCATCCAATATGGTATTTCTAATGAAGAGATGATTTAATATGTAGATGTCAGAAGGTGGGTATGTTGCATATCATTTACATGAATTTAATACAGTTACTAATCAACTAAGTTATGTAAAAGTGGACTTTGATGATGAGGTCAGGGATTTTCTAATCTTGTGCTCATTGCCAGAAAGATGGAACGACTTGGTCATGGCTGTAAGTAACTATGTCTCTGGTTCAAATACTTTAAAATTTGATGATGTTGTTGGTGTTATCCTTAGTGAGGAAATGCAACGAAAAAACACAGGTGAGACATCAGGTAATGCGTTAAACATGGAGAACAGGGGAATACAAAAGGATAGAGGAAAGGGCTTAGGGAACCGCGATAATTATAGGAAGGGAAGATCCAAATACAGCTTTGGAAAGATAGAGTGTTGGAATTGTGGGAAGAAAAGACATACGAAGAAAGATTGCAGAGCTTCAAAGAAACAAAGAGATGGACAACATGCGAAAAATCAAGAAGCAAATGTAACAGGTGATGTGTTACAAGATGCTTTGATTCTTTCTATAGATAATATTTCTGAGTCTTGGGTAGTAGATTCAGGGGATTCATTTCATTTCACACCCCATAGGAAACATTTTCTAGATTATGTTCAAAGTTATTTCAGACAGGTTCATTTGGGTGATGATGCACCATGAAAAATTGTTGGATTGGGAAAGGTAAAAATAAAGCAAAGGAATGGAAAGCAATGGTTGTTGAAAGAGGTAAGACATATTCAAGATCTAAGGAAAAATATGATTTCAACAGTGCAGTTGGAAAGTGAATTTTGTATATCCATATTTATAGATAAGGTGTGGAAGGTCACCAAAGGATCATTGGTGATAGCAAAAGGAGAGAAGTTAGGTACATTATATTTATGTATTGG